>CM062818.1:1794480590-1794936814 GCA_031772625.1 Pinus tabuliformis
AAGGGTAAATTTTCATGTCCAATTTATTGTCCTAGAATGAAATATTGTCATTCAAGGTGTTTATGCAAGAATGTTTTTGATGAGTATAGCCACTGGATCTCTAAGAACCATATGTATCAAACTATTGAAAATTATATTTTCAATGGGAAGGAAGAGGCTAGAATAAAAAAACGAAGAATGACTCCTTAACTATGGAAGTTGGAATATAATAGAAATCATCAAGTAAGGAATTAGTTTATGTAGCATATATAATGTTCTACAATTTTTATATCTCTTATATTTCATGTATCTAATTGTTATTATTATGATTTCATTTTCGTTTCATAAACGATGTCAAGGTGTTAATGGAGTTCCAAAATGAATAAAAATTTACAATGTAGAATTTAGTAGGTTTCGCTACTATAAAAACCTACAAATGGCTCATTTGTTTGGAGCAATGCATATAGGGAAGAATGTGACAAAAACATTACGGAGAATATTTGATGGAAGGAATGACAAGGAAAAAAATTCAAAATTTGTAATGATTTTGAGTAAGCAAATCTGTAATGAAATATGTGATTACATGGTGATGGACAATGAGATACACTTCCATGGTTATTTACAGAGAAAAAAACAACATTGTAAAAGGGTTCATTCATAAAATTTAATTTCCCATGATAATTTCTTCAAACTTATATAATGATCTGAAAATGAGATTTTAGACTAATATTAAAGTATTACAGACCCATGTGCATGGATTTCACTATATCTCTTAGTGCAACAGATCAATAAGATTGCGAATAATATAGACAATGAGCAGTTAGAGAAACATAATAGACAAACACACATAACACAACAAGTTTAATATGGAGTTCACCCAAAACTATTGGGCTACCTCTCCTGGTCCAGCCTTCAGTGGTGACCTCTCTATTATGTCTTCAAGAGCAGATTTTTACAAAAGTGAGCTCAATTTGAGTCTCAACACAACATATACAAAACAACATGAGTTTACTTGAATCCCTCAAGTCTCTCTCAGTACACAAACTCTCCCTCTCGCTCTTTATCTCTGTTTCTCTCTGTCTCAACACTGCTTGCCTATGTCTTTGTCATTCAGTGGCTTTTAAGCCAATCGACACTGGTTTGTTCATTTTCCCATTCGGGCTCTTTGGCTTCTAGCCTCTATCCGTTCAAATCCCCTCTGGGCATTAACCAAGCATGGTATAATGTCTTCAGGTATGGTTGCCACCTATTATGAAATGGAAGGGACCATCGGCACCTTTGAAATCCCCAAAATAGTCGTTCTCTGTTTACACAGAGAAATACACAAAAACACGGGAAAATCTGCCCAAACGTAGTCTATCGGATTTGAAATATTATTAATTCCTCCTTATAACTCATTTGGATCTGTCTTTATATCACTATCGCATTTCCACCATTGATCTGAGTGATCTTAATCCAACGGTTCAGATTCATTTCAGGCGGCTTATGTGTACGAAGATTAACCACCCAAAAAGGGTGGTTTTCTCTCTCCGATGCCTAGCCACGTGTCGGCTAGTGTATGGGCTCAGGTGGAGCCCGGCTGATACCACTTACTACCTAAGGCCCGCCCAAAATCCCACTCGTTTCGGAACTCAAAACATATATCCTTGCATACAAAAATCCTTTTGGGTCCGTTTTATCGCCCAATTCGCATTTCCTTTGTTTTTTGTGCATTTAACGAAAATGTGATTTTACATGGAAAAATCCCTTTATCCAGAACTCAAATTATATTAAATTTCATCCATAACCCTGTCGGGTTCGGCTATCGCAAGCCACAATTATATCAGCCTCGCTCCTTGTATTGCTCCAATGCAATAATGCGATGTGATATATCGCAATCGCATGTCGCATAATCCCCGGGTCGTTGGTAAGCGCTCCTTTATATTATGCTGATGCGATATCGTGAGTTAACCTAGGCAGTCGATCTACGCGCTTGATCGACAGTCCTCGTTGACTTGCGTTGATCGCTATCACAACTGTCATATGGCCGCCTCCAATAACCTCCGCTTGCCACCGCCAATTGCGATATGCCGATCGTATCTGGACCGTTGATCAGCCAGATCCGACAGCTCTTGTGCATCGTTGTTCAAGCCTCTGATAGCTCTGTTTTTCATTGTTTCTTCATGTTTTTCACTCTCGATAATGCTTTGCACTATTTTTAAAGGTTCATCCTCTGCGATAGTTTTTTATTTTGAAGACTTAGAGGGTTTTTAGGATCCATTTTGGATCATGCCTTCCCACTGAAAAAGCTTTTGGACTACCAAAAGTTGGTTTTCAAGAATAAATCAAGTGAGGATACAACTTCCTCACTTATCCAATCTCTATCCATCTTGCACTGCTTGGTTTTGAACCTTTGAGTCTGATTCTCAGGTACTCAACATCCCCTCTGCGCGTAGTTCTCACCTTCCTTTCCAGAACTGTGTCTTCCTACAACTCATTGAGATATTCAGGCAACAGATCATCAATAGAAGGTAAATAACTTTGCTCTTCGAGATCTTCAATCAATGAAGTTTCATATAGTCTCAAGTTCTCTGCATTAACGACTGAATAGATATGCATATATGCTGGCAAATCAAGGCGAAAAGAATTTTCCCCAATTTTCTCAAGTATCTTGAAAGGCCCATACCTTATTGGCTTCATCTTCTTACCTTCACCTTGCATTCTGTCTTTGCTGATGTACAACCAGACTTGATCACCAACTTGGAAGCTATGCTCAATTCGATGCTTGTCATGCCTTGCCTTGTACTTAGCCTAGCTTCTTTCCAGTTGTTCTTGCACTGCCTGGTGAATTTCTTGGATCTGTTCAATGAACTTGGTTGCTTTGTCCACAACACTGTGTCCATCAACTGCTATGTCTTTACTAAGACAAAATCGAAGGGAGACTCTGGTATAAAACCAAAACAAGTCTCAAAAGGAGATCTCTGTGTAGAAGAGTGCTTGGCACAGTTGTAAGCATGTTGCACATAACACAAATGTTCATCCCAAAGCTTGGGATGCTTGCTGCAATAGCCCCTGAGCAACTAGATCACTATCTAGTTGACCACCTCTATTTGGCCATCTGATTGTGGATGAAATGTTGTTCTGTTCTTCAATCTGGTGTCCATCAATTCCCACAAACTTGACCAAAACTTTGCAACAAATCAGTAATCTCGATCAGATGCAATGGAAGTGGGTAATCCAAAATGAACCCAGACATGCTGAAAGAACAACTTCACTGTTTGTTCAGCTGTAATTTGCTTGTTACAAGGTATTAAAATACACATTTGCTGAACTTGTCCACAATAACATATAAATAATCATGACCTTTTCTAGATTTTGGCAGTCCCCCAACAAAGTACATGGAAACATTTTCCCAAGGATGAGAAGGAACTGGAAGTGGAGTGTACAAGCCTAATTTTATATTACTAGGCTTGCTTGTAGCACACATGGTACACCCTTTAATATATCTAGAAACTATTTCATGCATTCTTGGCCAATAACAGAACCTTTGCAACTGTGCAACTGTTTTACTTACACAAAAATGACTTGATATTAGAGAAGTGTGTGCTTCTCGGATTATGTTAACTCTTTTAGTTTGTAGAATGCATAACTTTCCCAAATGATATAAGAGTTGTTCCTTAACATGATAATCCAATTCTTCTACTTGTTTACCATGACTTAAATTTGCATATATACATATTTAAAATCTACATCTTGAGCATATTGTTAAATGTAGCTTTCATGCAATACTGAGTTATGATTAAGTATAATAGATGCATATATGATTGGTCTTGATAGCATATCTACAACCTTATTGTGTATGCCCTTCTTATATCTGATGAGGAGATGAAACTGCTGTAGAAAACCAATCCACCTATAGTGTCTTGATTGCTGCAATTTAGTTTGTGAGTGCAAATATTGAAGTGGTTGATGATCTGTATGTATAATTGTTTCTTTGCCCATTAGGTAATGTTTCCACTTTTTCACACTCTGTACTAATGCATACAATTCTTTATCATATGTGGGATAATTAACTACTGCAGAAGTAAATGTCTCAGAATGATAGCATATGGGTTTATCGTGTTGCATCAACAATGCTCCATGGCATAGTCACTGGCATCTATTTAAATCTCAAATGGTCGTTGAAGATCTGGCAGTGCTAGTACTAGTGTTGTACTAATTTTTTCTTTTAAGGTGTCGAAGGCTTTCTGTTGTTTGCCTCCCCACTAAAACACCTTGTTCAATCCTGTTAAAGCATGTAAGGGAGCTGCAATCAAGGAAAAGTTAGCAATAAACTTTCTCCAATATTGTGCTGCTCCTAGGAAACTCTTAACTTCTTTAGCAGATTTGGGTTTAGGCCAGTTCACAATGACTTCGACCTTAGAGTGATCTATCTTCAATTCACCACCCCCTACAATATGACCCAAATAATTTAAAAATGTTTTTCCAAATTCACATTTTGATAACTTCACATAGAGATTTTCTCTTTTCAAAACATCCAAAGTATGCTTTACATGCTTCAAATGTTCTTCCCATGTTTTACTGAAAATAAGAATGTCATCTAAATATACAATTACAAAATCATCAATAAAAGGTCGGAGTACATCATTCATACCTCTCACGAAAGTGGCAAGAGCATTAGTTAAGCCAAAAGGCATAACCAGCCATTCATACATCCCTTGCTTTGTTTTGAAAGAAGTCTTCCATGCATCTTGTTCTGCAACTCTGACTTGATGATAGCCACTATGTAAGTCCAACTTGGAAAAGTAAACAGCTACTTTCAGCTAATCTAATAGATCATGAATGCGAGGAAGAGGATAACGATTCTTGATCGTTATTTTATTCAGTGCTCTGTAATCAATGCACATCCTCCACAAACCATCTTTCTTTCTCACCAATATGATTGGAGATCCACATGGTGATGTGCTTCGTCTTATGAACCCTTTATCGAGCAGCTCTTGTACCTGCTTCTTGATCTCTGCAGTCTCTAAAGCGGATAACCTGTACATTCCGATCTTAGGCAATGGAGCATCTTGATGCAAATGAATATCATGTACTATTTCCCTTTTGGGTGCTAGACCTTTAGGTTCTTGAAATAGGATATCATATTCTGAAACAACTTTAAGTAAATCAACTTTCTGTTTAGCATCACAACCTTCAAATAAATTGGTCTTATTAGGGTTCTTTTCCTTTACAACCATTACTAAAAATTGCTTGCATGAATTTACAATTCTTTTCATTTGCCCTGAATTTATGAGAGAGTAGTTATTTTTGAGATGATGAGCTCTTACAATATATTTTATTCCATCTTTTGTGAGTTGATACTTGTTTTCAGCTCTATAGAAAATGGCTTTTCTAGCATACAAGTAAGGACTTCCTAAAACAATACCACATATATCTAAGGGAACTATATCTAACTCAACCTCATCTACAAAAGTTGACCCAATAACAAACCTAAGTTTACATTGTCTAGTCACTTGTAGCTTTGCTTTATCACATACCCAACCTAATGGATATGGCTTCTTGTGAGGTGTTTTTAGTAAGCCCAACTCCTTTACAATTGTTTTAGAAATCAAGTTTACTTGTGAACCACTATCAAATAAAGTATCAATCTTTTGGTGCTTCGAAATAACTCTAATATGAAAAATCTCATGTCGTTTCCTCTCATTATCTTCATTATCAATAGATTGTGTAGAATTACTTGTAGATGCTTTAGAATTTTTACCTTTTATACCTGTGGTTGTGACTGTTGTTTCATCACCTGAGTCTGACCCCAAGTATTTCTGAATAGCAGCAGCAGTCTTCTTCTTCTTCTTACCACCGAACTTCTTAGGTTTCAGCTCCAGATGCAAAGACTAGTAGTGTTCATCATCGTGTCCATCCTTCTTGCAGTGAGTACATGAAGTTTTTTCTTTTTGTACAATGTTTGCCTTCCTCTCCTTCCATTTTTGCTTCTTCTTTTCCTTGTTTTTTCTTGCAAATGGTTTTGATGATTCCCTACTCTCTGGGTTCACATTCTTGCCTCTAGCCTCTAGATGTGTAGCCTCAACTAATACATCATCTAGGCTAGTAGGATTAAACATGAGAATGGTGTGCCTCAAATAGCTATGGAGACCACCTATATACTTCAACAAAGTTTCAAGTGAGTCTAGAGATATGCCTAGGGTTAAAGCTCTTTTTCTAAATTCTTGGGTATAGCTTTGTACACTTTGGCCCTTTAATTGGTGAAGGGTTTTCCAACTCATGATTTCTTGTTGCAAATAAGCTAGAAATAATTTTACCATGTCTCTTTAGATCAGCTTGTGTCTTGCCTTCCCACCACACTAGGGAAGTTCCTCCAAGGCGAAGGCTAGCTAGCAGAATATTTCTCCTCTCCGAATCAATGTTCTGCACCCTACAATATGCATCAATTTGTCTAATCTAGTTATCTATCTTTTCTGCATTTAATTCTCCATCATATATTGGCAAATCAAATTTCACATCTAATTTAATCACAAACGTTTTCTTCTTTTTCTTTTTAGGGCTAGGAGATGAGGATGATGGATGTGATGGTGGAGGAGATGATGGAGGAAGCTTTTCCCCTTTCCCTTTTCCCTCTGTGGCATCTAGAGAAGGTTCTTCTGCTCCTTTATCTTGTTTGGAGGTTGAAGTACTTTCACCTCGACCTTTCTTAAATTCTCAATACATCTCTTCCACCATGGCTCTCATGGTCATGAAACTGTCCATGAATTGAGATTCTGATTCAATGGGGTTTTTTCTTCCATTCTCCTCCTAGGATAGACTCTTCCAATTTCTGGATTAGCCTCAACAAGTTCTCCTTCTCCTAGTTTGAGCTGTCACCTAGTTAGCGTTCAACAATCCAGCACAAGCTTATCTAACCTTAGCAAACCTAGTGCTCTGATACCACTTGATTTGAAAATGAGATCTTAGACTAATATTAAGGTATTATAGACTCATGTGCATGGATTTTCCTATATTACTTAGTGCAACGGATCGATAAGATTGCGAATAATATAGACAATGAGCAGTTAGAGAAACATAATAAACAAACACACATAACACAACAAGTTTAATATGGAGTTCACCAAAAACTCTTGGTCTATGTCTCCTGGTCCAGCCTTGAGTGGTGACCTC
This sequence comes from Pinus tabuliformis, assembly GCA_031772625.1. Lineage (NCBI taxonomy): Eukaryota > Viridiplantae > Streptophyta > Pinopsida > Pinales > Pinaceae > Pinus > Pinus tabuliformis. The sequence continues at coordinate 1,794,487,722 of CM062818.1, forward strand.
TCTATTATGTCTTCAAGAGTAGAGTTTTACAAAAGTGAGCTCAATTTGAGTCTCAACACAACAGATACAAAACAACAGGAGTTTACTTGAATCCCTCAAGTCTCTCTGAGTACATAGACTCTCCCTCTCGCTCTCTATCTTTGTTTCTCTCTGTCTTAGCACGGTTTGCCTCTGTCTCTATCATTCAGTGGCTTTTAAGCCAATCAATGTTGGTCTGTTCATTTTCCCTTTCGGGCTCTCTGGCTTCCGGCCTCTGTCCGTTCAAATCCCCTCTGAGCATTAACCAATCATGGTATAACACCTTCAAGTATGGTGGCCACCTGTTATGAAATGGAAGGGACCATCGGTGCCTTTGAAATCCCCAAAATAGTCTTTCCCTATTTACACAGAGAAATACACAAAAACATGGGAAAATCCACCCAAACGTAGTCTATCGGATTTGAAATATTATTAATTCTACCTTATAACTCCTTCGGATCTATCTTTGTATCACTATTGCATGTTCACCGTTGATCTGAGTGATCTTGATCCAATGGTTTAGATTCATTTCAAGCAGCTTATGCATACGGAGATTAACCACCCAAAAAGGGTGGTTTTCTCTCTCCGGCACCTAGCCACGCGTCGGCCAGTGTATGGGCTCGGGCAGATCACGGCCGATACCACTTACCGCCTAAGGTCCACCCGAGATCCCGCTCGTTTCAGAACTCAAAACACATAACGCTACATATAAAAACCCTTTCGGGTCTGTTTTATCGCCCAATTCACATTTCCTTTGTTTTTCGTGTATTTAACGAAAATGCAATTTTACATTGAAAAAGCCCTTTTTCTAGAACTCAAATTATATTAAATTTCATCCATAACCTCGTCGGGTCCGACTATCGCAAGCCGCAAGTATATCGGCCCCGCTCCTTGTATTGCTTCAATGCAATAATGTGATGGGATATATCGCAATTGCATATCGCATAGTCCCCGGGCCGTTGGTAAGTGCTCCTTTGTATTATGCCAATGCGATATCGCGAGTTAACCTGGGCCATCGATCTGCGCGCTTGATCGACAGTCCTCATTGACTTGCGTTGATTGCTATCGCAACTGTCATATGGCCACCTCTGATAACCTCACTTTCCACCGCTGATTGCGACATGCCGATCGGATTTGGACCGTTGATCGGCCAGATCCGATGGCTCCTGTGAATCGTTGTTCAAGCCTTCGATAGCTCTATTTTTCACTGTTTCTTCATTTTTTTCATTCCCGATAATGTTTTCCGCTATTTTTAAAGGTTCATCCTCCACGATAGTTTTTTATTTTTGAAGACGTAGAGGGTTTTTAGGATCCATTTTGGATCATATAATATCTTAATGAAGGTGAATTTGGTAGAGTAAAAACTCATGACATGCATACCTTCATTAAGGTAAGTATTTTATTATATTTCTATATTGGTATACATCATTCTAGTATTTTTTTTCCGTTTACTTTATTTTGATATATTATGATATACATATATCTCTTATATATAACTTTAACAACAAAATAAAACAAGTTACATATTATATTGAAAAACACATGAGGCATGTAATGGTTTTTGTGCAAAATATTGGTTGCAAAACTTGTTGATATGTGTTTTACTTACAAACTATAAACGGTTTTTGAAACTTTTCATTTTCTTGCATTATGTGTATGTGGTTATCATCTAAAGAAATACATAAAGAATATATAAAGTAGTTGAGGAGTGAAATTCCTAGGTTAATGTCTAGAATGCAAAGGTACCCACCTCCAACATTTTTCAATGCACAAGAACAACACCTGATACGCAAAATTGAGATTGAAATGTTTGGAATTGTCCACACAATGTGAATGTTTATGATGGAGAGGAATTTGAAATAACTAAATTATTTTGTTAGAAAAGAGCATGTTCTAAGGATTGTATTGTGGTGGAATATATGGTATATTAATCCTTGGCATACATTAATAAATTACTTCCTAAATTAATAACATATATGAATGTTCCTTTGATTTTGGATGTCCACTTGATCGTTAAATTCAAAGGCAAGGTATTTTGGGGGAAATATAGAATTAGGAAACTAACACAAATAGGTAAACATAATAAACCTAGTACACCTATGTTAACCAAGTAAACTTATGCCAACCTAGTAATCCTAGGTCAACCTAGCAAACATAGATCAACCTAGTAAATGTAGTAAACCTAATTGACATATTTGGTAAGTATGCTCTTTATATCTAACCTATCCATTATTCTTTTCCTTTAGCTCTTGTTTAAAATCACAATACTCTATCTGATGTGCCATAGCTAATCTATGTAGCTGTACATAGTCCGCAATGTTCGTTCATGCCACCATAAGGTCGAAACCTAAACCCTTGTGCTTACCAAATCCTTCATGCACAAACTCCACCCGAGGTGCTTGAGCCTTATCTTCTTATCACTTGTTAAAATATTAAAGAATTAAGCCCTAAAACATGTGATATGATTTCTTACATCGTCCTTGTGATTGGGGTCCATATTAGTTCGAAGTTACTGCCCTTCTTCTTGTACGGGGATTGTCATTGGATCCATATTTAAATTATCCACACAACTCCTAGATTATAATTTTTGATACACCATTCTTGTTATATATTAGCAATTGCTCGTGCTACGGTACTTAGCTTAACCCAGGGGAAATTTGGGGATACAAACAAATTGGGAAGATAATCTTCCATGAAGGTCTGGAATTTTTCAAATCATATGACTTTGTTATGGTTCGCACATCAATTTAGGATTCGGCTCATAACCATGTGTGCCTATTTGAGTGAGGTAAGATCTTTTGTTGTCTAGACTTCTGTCTCTACCTTAATTATAGGAAATTTCAGCCTAAGAGTAGCCTCCCAAGGAAAAATAATAAAATAATAGTAAAAATAATAAAATAAGAGTTATGAATTTTTTAGAGAAAAGAAGAAAACCATTTTTGTAATCGTATTTTTAGCTTATCTCCATGCAGGTTTACTAAAATTTTAAGTGTAGACAATAATTGGATGTGAAACTAAATTCCACATCCAACGAGTATCCATTATGCATACTTTTGAGAAGACCCGCACTAATAAAAATTGAAGATGCATAAAACAGTGACTTCACCACACTTTTTTAATGTATCTTGAATTTTTTTCAATGTGGGTCTTCTAAAAAGTACACATAATTGGAACTTTTTGGATGTGGAATTTAATTCCGCATACAATGAGTATATACACTTAAAATTTGAGTAGACCAACAGGTAGATAATCTAGAAATACAATTAAAAACGTAGTTTTTATTCTTTTCCCTCCAAAATATTTACATATACCTATTTTTAAATTTAAAGTATGTTGATTGGTTTACATATTATGACATAGGAATTACATGAAAATTTCATAGGCACTTTTAGGCTGAAATTTCCTCTAATGATTGTTTTGAAGCCATATTTCTTTGTAGTTTGGGTATATAAGGGTGTAAGATCACACCAACTTATCACTACGTGAAATGTGTTAAGTCCTAGATTTGTGAGAGAACTAGAGTATCCACGAGTTGACAAACTTTCAAAATATAGACAAACTAAGTCTTCAACTTTTTCAATGGATGGAACTCCTTTACCTTTCCTATTGACTCCCAAACATGTTTTCTGTAAAAATAATGTAGAGCAAAATACTAGAACCAAATATGATAACTATAATTTTCCTAGTTCTATCTTAACTAACCAATTGTGTCATTCTAGCCATGGTTATAGAGGGTTCCTCTCTTATACATATGCAATTCCTCTCTTCTCACTCTTCTTGTGGTTTCTTTTTGCACATATGAGAGATTTCTTAATCGGGTTGCACCTAAGCATATTATCGAAGAGGAGTGCTCATCCTTTTATTACAAGCTTGCATGCCTCCTTTCTTGGCTACCTCTCTCTCTCTATCTCTGATTTCTACTCATAATTTCAAGCTCTACTCAAATTAATAAACCATCCTCAAAGGCACCTTCCCTCTTTATACCAAATAGGGTACTCGCTATATGAAACTAGTAAAAACGTCCTACATGCTTTGGCTACACAAATAAACTATGCATATACACAAAGGGAACTCAAAACCATATTCATTTCTCACACAATAAATACTTTCAATGACTTATGCAAACCCTCTATCCAAGTCACTATAACTACATGAGCTTGAACTTTATCTGATAGACTCCTACACTAACTTTTCTCAACTACACACACACACACATATATTTCCTTTGATTTCCCATAATGTCTCTCAACAAAATAAAAATGTCTAGACATTTATCCATTATTCCTAAAACTAACTCACAACTCAGTTTGACACTTCTTGTTGTGATAAATGCCCAATTGGGAAAAATACCAGCTCATCTAAAATATCCTAACAACCTAATAGTCCAGATTCTTTCTTCAATCAAGATAGTTGGAGCTACATTAAAATATTATTATTCCTAGTTTATAAAAATTACATTTGTGATGGAATTTCCTTTCCCTTCAGAAATTCACATGACCTCATTGGCTTCTAGAAAAAAATAAGCAGCTTAGAAGTTGATGCTCCTCCATTAGACTCCCGGTGTTGAATTTTTCATGGCCTCCTAGTCATGTGCTTCAATTTTGTTGTAGTCCTCTTGTATCCTAGAATTTTCATTGTTACTGGTCACAGTTTCTTTCTAGTTGTTCTCATTTCCAATGTTCTAGGGTTCCATTTCGTGCTTTGTTATTTCCTCATCGTGCTAATGTAATATTTCATAGTAAATGACATTTCTTTCCTTACTTCCTTCCCATTATTTAGTAAAAATATTGTGACCTGCTCCCTTGTAATTTATGTTTTCATTCATTCTTTTTTGTATCATGGTTTCATATGTATCTACTTATCAAGTTTGGAGTTACATGGCTCCCTTCATATTTCTCCCTCGTTCTCATCTCCCTCGTCCTCCACCACATTTATTTTTTCTCCTTCTACTACGACTTGCAATTGATATATTTCTAAAATAAAAATTGAAAGACCATATTACCTTCCAAATCTCCTCAACACTAATATCTGTTTTCATTCAATAAAATCACTAGTTCTCCCTTATATGTGACAATTTCTGCCAATTCTCCTTTTCTCAATGCTTCAATATGCTTGGACTACAATTTTTCCCAAATTTGTTTATCACTTGGTTGGGAATATCATAAATCCACTCTATCCGAGTTCTGGTTCTTTCTCTATTATTCTCTTGAAAAAAGAAATTAACAAGCAATTATTTACTCAAAACAAATAGAGTAGTTATTACCTCATATTTGAACCTTCTAGTCCTACATCTTCTTCTCTTTCTAGATTCAAATCTCAGATTCATAGGCTCGCTCTTTCCTCCACGAGCAATCTCTTTTATCACCTCTACTAGATACAATACCCTTTTTGTTATAAATTCCTCTCAAATGTTAAGGAGCGTTTTTTCACTCTAATGACACTTGACATAATCAATGAGTATTCTATTGATCTCTAACCTCTCACATATGCTTTCCCTTGGTCTCTTTTTTAAAATTGAAAAGAATTTAAAACTAAAATATGGAGCACAAATTGCTCTTGTCAATATTCAAAATAGCTAAATATATTACATTGTAAACATAAATAATAAATTACTAAAGAATAACTCGACACTTATGGAGTAGAACTGAAGTTGAACTGTATATGACACCTAGAAGACAAAAGAATTAAATATGCTGGCAATTAGCTATCAGTGAGATTAATATCTCAACATCCCCTCCTAATATCAACTATCACAACTGGAGGCACTTATAATACCTAATTTCTCTCTTTGGAATTCAAATTGCTTCTTGCCCAATGAATTTGTGAAAATATCTACAAGCTGATCTTTGGAACCACAAAAAGCAAGTACTATTTCCCCATCATTGATAAGCTCACAGATGAAATGAAAATGTGTGTTAATTCACTTGCTCTTTTTGTGGGAAAAATTATTTTTTGATAAAGAAATTGCTGAGTTGTTATCACAGTAAATTGGACTTGGCTCCTTCTAAACATTCAAATATCTTTCAATAATCTTCTCAAGCAAACTGCTTGACAAGCTATTGAATTTAGTGTTACATATTATGCCTCTGTAGAAGATATTGAAATGATTGGTTGTTTCTTGGATGCCCAATAAATGAGATTGGTTCCGAGATGAAAAGCATACCCTGTGGAGCTTTTGCGATCATCTAAACTCCATACATAATCGATGTCTATATAACCTCTGTTAGGGTCCTATAACATAGGTTATCAAAGTCTGTCTATCCAGTTATTTATTTTTGGAATATGTTGGTAAAGTTTATCCTATAAATTCACCAAGTATTAGAGTCTAAATTGTCTTTTTACAAAGGTCTCAAATTGGTCAAGTCATGAGTCGGATGTCAATAACCCTTTCCATTGCTAAAGGATGAAATTTCTCTAAGATGTTTTTAATAGTTTTTATTTTAAATGAGTTTGAATTTATATAATATATATAATTATATATTTTATAAAATTATTTATTTAAAGTATTAAACTTAATTTAAAAATATAAAACCAACCAAATCGCGAAATTATAGGAACCACATTCATTATCATACGTCACCCCATAATAAAATCATAAGTCAAATTAAATTTATGACCCCACCCAGCACTTCATGCATTAAACTTCCATGCCTTGAGATGTGTCAATGATTAAAGAGGAGAAATGCATGGAACATAAAATTTGGATAAATACTTATCCAAAGATTTTACAAGAGTAAAAGGGGAAAGTAAAAGATACTTTACCAACCATGGCAAAACAAGACATGGTTTTAAAAATCCATGGGAAGGAAATTAGTCAATGGTTTTTATAAAATATGTTTATGAATCCCATTTATTCATCAATATATAAATTCAGGGAAACAAGACATGGATTTCAAAACCAATACATGGATTTCAAAACAAGAGGATGGTTTATAAAATCATTTAAAGAAATATTTTGAGATTTTATTTATGAAATTCATTTACAGGTTTAAGAAAAATATTTGGAAATATTTATCAAAATATTTTCTTCCCAAATATTTTGAGAAAATGATGAAGTATTTTAAGGATGGTGAAGGAAAGCACTATGGGCAAAAAGATCAACACATAAGTTTGGTTTAACTCCTAAATACAAAGAATTCATTGATCAACTAGGTGGAAAACATAAACATGCATGCAATTATTTTTAGATTTTTGACTCGGAAATAACACTCAGAGGGATAGATAGTTGATACAGGTGCTAGAGCTAATCACGTTTGAAAGGGAAACTAACAGGTTTTGTGAAAAAAAATTCAACCTCTCAATATTCGAAGGCAAAGGATCAACATCAATGAACCAAATTCTGGATTTGAAGGCTGAAGATTTTCCAGCAAATCCAAATTTCCTACGTTTTCTAGTGATTGTTTTCATCTTTAATTTATTGTTCAATTTTTTTCGGGAAATTGTTAGATATTATTTTGTAATAAGCCTTAGTAAGGGTTGGAACATGTATGAAGAAAAGAGCTCTACCTTAATGTAAGCCTTGGATTTTACTCAAAGTAATCAATTTTCATAAACATAGAGGCAATTTTGTTCCAGGATTCTTGTGTCAAACAAATGGTAATATGTTCTCCTCTTAAGTTATTCCTTTGTCCTAGTTTCCATATGAATTTTCCTTCCTGATTGTTGCAACAATATTAAAACTTGGATTTACTTAAGTGTACTCTACTCTAGCTTGTTATAAGCAGTCTTAATGTTTTCCTTACGAGATTAAATATAAAACTCATTTTAATATGATTTCTATTTAATTGATCTTCTACTTTTTCATCCCATCCACACCATAAATATCTTAAAGGATCCAAGTGTTTGCATACCCTCCCTTCTTATAGCTACTTTGTCAATTTCTAATTGATTACCCAAAAGTTTATGACTCCATGCCCAATGGAATTTTCCAACATCTTTCTACTAACCTTTTGAAAAAATCAACTCGAATTTTAATAACTAGCATAAGATCTTAAGAACATAAATCATATAGAGAGAGTCCTCTCTGAAGTTGGAAGGGTGATATCCCATATTTAAAAGTGATTTGTGGTTACCCTTGTAATTTTATTCTTCACCCTAGGAAAATTATGGAGTGCTAACATTTTGTCGACTATACATGGGAGCGAAAGGTTTCATATTCCCCAAGAAAGACTATCAAGTCTCATATTTGACTCTTGATGGTGCATGGCAGTCAGACACATATGAAGGATGAATCATTCACTAGACAACACCATTATCAAAGAATCCATATTTCAGAATGCTCATGGCGACTCCACTGGCCGAAACATTCAGAGCCTGAACAGCTCATCTAGTTTCTTTTCAAACAAAATGATAGAGTTTATGGTAGACCCTATTTCTATTGAAAGTTTAAAACATTACTAGGATGTTTTTGATGATGATCAAATGGAGGAAGATTTCTCCAGTTAACTTATTAGTTATTTAAGGGCATGCAAATGTAGCTCTGAATCTAAAGCAACGTTTTTAGAAGAGTTTGCTGACAAACTTCAGAAGGACATTCAGATCTTAAATGCTCGACTTCAGTCTTACAAAGTTCAAGATCAAAATCAAATTTTTGAGGACATTTTACATTTGAAACCAGGGTCTAATTTAAACAACACATATGCGATGTCTCATTTTCACAAACAAATTACAGAACTTCTTGATGACCAACGAATGAAATATTTTTCTTTGATCCCATAACAATCTATATCAAGGAATTGTTCACTACAATGTTTTGATTATGTTTCTACTATGAAAGAAAAGTCTACAATCAACTGTCGCTGCACTTACATTTTCCAATTTCCATTTTGCTAAAACACAGTGTTATGAAACCAGCTCAAGAAAAGATAGAAAAGATAGATCAACGCCTTAGAATTCAGCCTCTTCGAGGGGGCAACCTCCTTTACATTACATAAATGAACAATTCTTGGATGATTCAAATGACAAAACCTCCTTTCTATATATAGGAGTCTAAGGAGTCACAATATAATCCAGCCGACCTAACAATAATAATATAAAGCCACAAAAATAACAATAGAGGGATTCTATGGGCACATTAATAACAATATGGGGGTAATGGGGGCACAACAATATAAATAAGGGGTATAACTACAATAGTAATGGGGTAATCACTAGTATTATAGGGACCCAACATGCCCCTCTCCTTCAAAAAAGTGTTGTCCTCAATGCTTGAGTAGTTCAAGATACTTCTGCATAAAATTCTCATCCTCCCATGTGGAATCTTCAGCGGATAAGTTCTTCCACTTGATAAGGTACTCTGAAATTGATTGATTTCATAGCTGTCTGCTTCCGGTTCCAATATAATTTTTCCTTCCTCGTCAAGTTCTGGCAATATTGTTTGAACTGGGAGCTTGTCGCCTATAACCTTCTTTAAGCATGAAACATGGAAAACTGGGTGCAATCGAGAAGCTGCAGGAAGCTCCAATTTGTATGCCATAGTACCAATCTTTTGCAACACCTTGTACGGACCATAATACTTTGGTGATAATTTATTATCCTTCTTAGCTTGCTTGAGGGACATTTGCTTATATGGTTGTAGCCGTAGGAATACCCAATCACCTACATCAAAACTTCTTTCACTGCGATGTTGATCTATCTGTTGTTTCATTCTATTCTGTGCCAACACGAGGTTATCCTTTAAGAGTTGGAGGACTTGTTGTTGATGTTCGATGTGATGTTCCACTGCCTGAACCTTAGAATTTTCTCTTAAATATGATGTGATGGATGGTGGTTGATACCCATAAAGTGCCATAAATGGGGTCATTTTTGTTGCTGTAGGAAGGAAGTGTTATACCACCATTCAGCCAGAGGCAACCATTTGACCCATTGTGTCTGTTTATCAGATACAAAGCAACGAAGATATCCTTCCAAACATTTGTTTACTATCTCAGTTTGCCCATCAGATTGAGGATGATAAGATGAGCTATGAGCTAACTGAGTACCAAGACAAGAAAATAATTGTGTCCAAAAATTTCCAGTGAAAATGGGATCTCTGTCACTTACAATAATCTTTGGGTTTCCATGTAGCTTTTGAATTGTTTCCATAAATGCAGTAGAAACTGTACTGGCTTTAAATGGATGTGATAATGCACAAAAGTGTGCATACTTGGTAAGTCTGTCAACTACCACCATGATGACACTCTTTCCCTCAGACTTGGGTAAACCTGTGATAAAATCCATTGAAACCTCCTCCCAACGTTGGCTTGGAATGGATAAAGGTTGTAATAGACCCGGTGTCTTAATTGTTTCAACTTTATTTTGTTGGCAAACCAAACATTCTGCCACAAAATTTTGAATATCTGATTTAAGGCCATCCCAAAAAAATTCCTTCTTAACCCTGTGGTAAGTTTTTAAAATCCTGAGTGCCCTCCTAAGGGAGAAGTGTGCAATTCCATAAGAATCTTTTGTTTTAGCTGGGAATTCTTACAGAGGTATAAGCGATCTTTGTACCATAACGAATCATTTTTCCAGCTAAATGTATCAGACGTACTGGAATCTTGTTGTAGCTTTCGAATAAGTGCCCACACTTCTTCGTCATTCTTCCATTCCTCCCTTGCTTCATTTATCCAATCTGGTTGGATAATAGAAATGGCGCACAACAATGCTTCCACATCCTCATCCTTTCTTGAGAGTGCATCTGCCACCACATTTTGCTTCCCTTTTTTGTAGATGATTTCAAAGTCATAACCCAACATCTTTGTGACCCACTTTTGTTGCTCTTCAGAGGATAATCTTTGTTCTAAAAAGTATTTAAGGCTATCATGATCCGTTTTTACCTTGAAGTGTCTTCCCATTAGGTAGGGTCGCCATTTCTTAAGTGCATGGAGTATTGCCAACATTTCCTTCTCATAAATAGCTTTGCTTAGAAACTTTCCCTTGATTGGACGACTTTCAAAAGCAATGGGTCTTTCATCTTGCATTAGAACAGCACCAATTCCATTTCCTGAAGCATCACATTCCACAATAAAGGTTTTTGTGAAGTCCGGTGTAGCTAAGACCGGTGCTTGGCACATTGCCTCTTTAAGATGTTCAAAGGCCTTTGTTGCTTCCAGAGTCCATGAAAATGCATCTTTCTTCAATAATGTTGTTAGAGGTGCTGCTATTCTCCCATAATTCTTAACAAACTTGCGATAATACCCTGTCAACCCAAGAAATCCGCGCAGATGCTTTATGGATGTGGGGATTTTCCATTCCTTAATGGCTTTAATTTTGCTAGGGTCTACCTTAACTCCTTCATGAGATACAATATGACCCAAATATTCCACCTCCTGGACTCCAAAGAAACATTTGGATCTTTTGGCATATAATTGTTTCTCCTCCAATAGTTGTAGCACCCTGTCAACATGTTCAACATGATCCTTCCAAGACTTGTTGTAGATTAGTATATCATCAAAAAATACTAACACAAATTTTCTAAGGAATGGTTTGAAAATTGAATTCATCAAACCTTGAAATGTTGAAGGTGCATTGGTAAGGCCAAAAGGCATGACCAAAAATTCATAATGACCCTCATGAGTTCTAAATGTCGTTTTCGGAATGTCTTCAATCTTCATTCTGATTTGATGATATCCTGAACGAAGATCCAACTTGGTGAAGTAAATTGATCCATGCAATTCATCCAGTAATTCATCAATGACAGGAATAGGGAACTTATCTTTAATAGTGAGCTTGTTGAGCTCCCTATAATCCGGACACATGCGCCATGATCCATCCTTCTTGTGCACCAATACTACTGGAGCAGAGAAAGAACTTTGACTCGGTTGAATTATACCAGCCTCTAGCATTTCTGCAACCATACGTTCAATTTCACTTTTTTGGACATAGGGATATCTGTACGGCCTGATGTTTGGAGGAACACTTCCTGGAATCAGATGAATAGCATGATCATGATCACGCATAGGTGGGAGACCTTTGGGAGTCTCAAATACCTTGGAATGATTGTCCAGGACTTTTTGGAGATCTGGAGAAATAGATGATTCTAATGTGGAAACATCTAGCGAACATAATTGTGCAATTACACCTCTTTGCTCCTTTTTTAGAAGCTTTGTCATACCATTAGAGCTGATTATCTTTCCTGGTTTCCCTGCAATACCCCTTAATTCAACTTCCTTTCCTTCCACAGAAAATTTGATGAAAAGTTCTTGAAAATTAAAAGCTATTGTACCCAAGGATTGTAGCCATTGGACTCCTAGTACAACATCAGCACCTCCCATTGGAATGGAAAGCATTGGGCTAGTCAATACATATTCTCCCATGGATAGCTTGATATTATGGCACTTTCCAGAGCAATTTATTGTTCCTCCATTTGCAATCATCACTTGACACTCTGGTGCTGGATATAGGAAGCAATTCAATTCTTTTGCTACCCTACAATGAATAAAATTGTGGGTGCTTCCTGAATCAATCAACACTATTACCTTTTTCTTCTTGATTTGTCCTTCTATCTTGATGGTTTGAGGAGTGGTAATTCCCGCCAATGCATTACAAGATATGGTCGGATTTATTTGTTCTTCATCTAGGCTTTGTTCCTGGAGTATATCCTCTTCTTTTGACCTTTCTTGCTCCTTTTCTTCTTCCTCTTCACAATCTATGTAGAATAATTTCTTCTCAGCACACTTATGACCTTTAGTGTATTTGCTATCACAACTGTAACAAAGCCCTTTTGCTCTTTTTTCTTCCAATTGTTGTGGTGTCAACCTTATAGGTTGTGGAAGACTAGGGGCAACAACACTTCCGTCTTTATAGTTGTGAGTGGTATGCTTCCTGGTTGCCATAATTTTGCTTTCCATTTTTCTTGCTAACCTGAATGCCTTCTCTAATGAATCAGGTTCCCAAAGTCGAACATCATGTTGGATATTATCCTTTAAAGACCCTATGAACACATCAATCCTATGCTCCTCTGGAATATCTTTTACCCTTATGTTCAATTTTTGGAACTCCTCAATGTGCTCCATTATTGAACCCTTTTGTTTGAGACTTATCAATTGGCTAAAAAAAGTGTTGCTTTTTGTATCCTCATAATGTGCTATCAATTCTTCCGTAAAAATTGCCCAAGTGATAAATTGTTTACGAGAGCAAAGCCATTGATACCATACAAATTGATTTGGTTCCAAATATAAATTTGCCATACGTACCTTTTGTGTGTTTTGCACATTATTGAGATCGAAGAACTGCTCCATCTGTAATATCCATGTGGCGGGATCCTTGCCATCAAACTTCCTCATATCGATTTTTGGAATATGGTGGGTCTTCGATCCAACATTAGAGTCTATGGAATCATGATTAACATTTCTTTTGTTCACATCATGAGTTTCCTTTACAACCTTTTCACCATTAGTAAGTATTTCTTGTAGAAAATTTGTCAAATCTGTCTTCAAATCTGCCATGTCTGTCTTCAAATCTGTCCTCAAATCTGTCTTCAGATCATCCATCTTAGCTTCCATGCCCTTTATCTTAGATTCCACGCCATTTATCTTAGCATCTGTTAGCTTTTGTGAGCATGACATTTGTTGCACTTGTTCTTGTAATTTTGATATATCATGTAACATTTCTTCCTCTTCTTCATGAGTCATGCTAGAGCTTTCAGGTTCCTTACTAGGTGTTTGCATTTTCTTTCCTTGGGGCATCAGTTACCGATAATAATGCTTCACTATGCCCTTTGAATTCCTTCAAACCAAGCTTATGCAAAAATAAAAAATAAAAACTACACACCTTTTTTTACTTTGTAGAAGCCTGATATTGAATCTGATGTATCTATGTAATTTCGAATCATCCAGTTCTGAAATTGTGACCTGTAGTAACCTTCTATGTCCTCTTTCCAATGCCACTAGTCTGAACCAAATTGGATTCTCCAAGAAAGAGTTATGCACAATCTCCCGTCGTGACCTGATTATAGACTAGTTTAGAAGAGCGAACTTGTATGAAGTGCCACGTGTCACTGTTTCAACCTTTGACTCTGAAAAATATATAAAAGAAAACTATAGTCCGTCCTCTTTCTGTACCTTCTTACGAAATTTCAATCCGATGCTCAAAAAGAAAGTTATGACGATTTTCCCCAGGTCACCTGTTTTGAGTGTAATTCAGGAGTCTGCAAAAAGACCAACTTCCTAAGATCATATCTCCGAAAATGTCGCGCGAAAAGCTCTGAAATTCTGACCCAAGGTTCAGCGCGATTTCTTCTCAAATGGGTTTGTTTTGCGACTTCTGAAACGTCACAGAAAATAATCTATAGCGAAAATTCCACGATGACCTGTTTGGAGCAGCGAAACCCTAGAATCCAAAGCTCTGATACCAAATGTTATGAAACCAGCTTAAGAAAAGATAGATCAACGCCTTAGAATTCAGCCTCTTCGAGGGGGAAACCTCCTTTACATTACATAAATGAACAATTCTTGGATGATTCAAATGACAAAACCTCCTTTCTATATATAGGAGTCTATGGAGTCACAATATAATCCGGCCGACCTAACAATAATAATATAAAGCCACAAAAATAACAATAGAGGGATTCTATGGGCACATTAATAACAATATGGTGGTAGTGGGGGCACAACAATATAAATAAGGGGTATAACTACAATAGTAATGGGGTAATCACTAGTATTATAGGGACCTAACACACAGTCTAGGAATCACATCAAGTATGTAGCTACTTGATTTTTTGTTTTGGAATTTTTCTATTACATATTTTTTCAAGGGTATAAGAAACCTAAAGTAGGTAGGAGTGTGAATAAGCTCAACATTTTGAGCATCTTTTTCAGTCGTATTTTTCAAACTTCAGTTTGCAGTAGAGTTTTTAGTTTTTAGTGTATAGTTTAGATTCTAGTTTGAAGAATGGATTTGGTTCAGTTTGAGGATCGAAACAGATTACCAGTTAGGTTTTAGTTGCAGTGGTTCAGGGCGGAGCATGTTGTAGGTTTGGGATCAACCCAATGGATGAGGCTACTAGTTTATGGTGTTCGTGGCACCTCACGGAGAGGATGCCATCCCCATTTGGAGCCACTGTTAGGGTCCTATAATATTGGTAATCAATGTCTATCTATCCAATTATTTCTTTTAGGAATCTACTGGTAAATTTTAGCCTATAAATTCACCATGTATTATAGTCTAAATTGGCTTTGTACAAAGGTCTCAAATTAGTCAAGTCATTGAAAATATGTGTGTCAAAAGAGGTCCATTAGTCTTAATCTGAATTGTATGGTCCCTAAGGGGTCATCATTGAGGACCAAGGTGTCATGATTGTCTTGTCATGAGTGAGGTGTCATGAGTTAGTTGTCAATAACCCTTTCCATTGCTAAATGATGAAATGTCTCTAAGTTATTTTAAAATATATATATATATATATATATATTTTAAGCAAGATTTAATTTTATAAAATATACATAATTATATTTTTTATAAATTTATTTATTTAAAATATTAAACTTAATTTAAAAATAAAAATCAACCAAATCTTTAAACTATAGGAACCACATTCATTATCATACGTAAGCTCATAATAAATGCATAAGTCAAAATTGAAAAGTCAAATTAAATTTATGACCCCACCCCTCACTTCATACATTAACCTTCCATTCCTCGAGATGTGTCGATAATTAAATTAATAGTTATTGATGGATTTTCGACTTTTAACATAGCCCCCCCCCCCCCCCCCCCCCGAAAACAGTTATTTCAATTTACCGTGTTTTACAACTGTCATCTTCTCCTTCATTTCGGACCCCCAGCCCTCCTAAACCATTTACTACCTACCCCACCCCCACCCCCCCAAAAAAATTAAAAAACCCTTATTTATGTTGATTTAAATATTATGAACATATGGAGGGAAGGTCATTTGTGCCATTTGATTAATCGAAGAAGAGAAAGAGAAATATTTTTTCTGCTATGGTATAAAGAGGAGAAATGCACAGAACATCAAATTTGGATAAATACTTATCCAAAGATTTTACAGGAGTAAAAGGGAAAGTAAAATATACTTTACCAACCATGGAAAAACAAGATATGGCTTTTAAAATCCATGCGAAGGAAATCAATCGATGGTTTTTATAAAATATGTTTATGCATCCCATTTATTCATAAATATATAAATTCACGGAAATAAGACATGGATTTAAAAAACAAGACATGGATTTCGAAACAAGAGGACGGTTTATAAAATCATTTAAAGAAATATTTTTATATTTTATTTATGAAATTCATTTAGAAAAATATCTAGAAATATTTATTAAAATATTTTCTTCCCAAATATTTTGTGACAATGATGAAGTATTTAAAGGATGATGAAGGCAAAGACTATGGGCAAAAAGGTCAACACATAATTTTGGTTTAACTCCAAAAGAAAAATAAGTCATTGATCAACTAGGTGGAAACATAAATAGGCATGCAATGATTTTCAGATTTTTGACACAGAAATAACAGTCAAAGGGACAACTAGTTTATACAGTGGCAAAGTTAATCAGCTTCTAAATGGAAGCTAACAAGTTTTGTGAAAACAACTTCAACCTCTCGAGATTCCAAGGCAGAGGATCAACATCAATGAACCAATTTCAAGATTTGAAGGCTGAATATTTTCCAACAGTTCCAAATTTCCTGCACTTTTCCAGTGATTGTTTTTATATTTAGTTTATTGTTCACATTTTTTCCAAAAATAGTTAGATATTACTTTGTAACAAATTCCTTTTTGGAATCCAAACTTAATTCAATATAAATTCTATAAATATTTTTTAATAAGACTTACTAAGGGTTGGAACATCTATAAAGAAAAGAGCTATATCTTGATGTAAGTCATGGATTGTACTCAAAGTAATCAATTTTTAGAAATACAGAAGAAGTTTTTTCCCAGGATTCTTGCATCAAACAAATGGTGATATGTTTTCTTATGTTGAATTGTTCGTTTTTCTCAGTTTCCATATGAATTTCCCTTCCTGATTGTTGCAAGAAGATTAAGAGTTGAATTTAGTTAAGTGTACTCTAGTCTGGATTGTTATAAACAGTCTTAATTTTTTTCCTCGTGAGATTAAATTTAAAATTCATTTCAATGTGCTTTATATTTAATTGATTTTCTACTTTTTCATCCCATCCACACCATAAATATCTTAAAGGATCCAACAGTTTGCCTACCCTTCCCTGTTACAAGAACTCTATAAATTTGTAATTGATTACCCAAAAGTTTATGACACCATTCCCAATGGACTTTTGGTGGGCTCCAGTATTGCAGCAATAATGCTACAACTCCTCGGACTCCCGTCTTTACTTTTATCAACCCGGTAGTTCGTAACAAACTTGGAAGCGACGGTGCTGTATGCACAAGTACTAGCTCCTGTCGCAGCTGTCACTTGGTCAGCTGGCACAATTTCGCTAGGAGCTTAAGCCAACTTCTATGAGCTCTTAGAAGAATCTTTTTAAGTGATGGATGAAAGCTAACTCAAAGGAAGCTAATCTATTTGCGAAAAGAGATTGGAAAACTAAAGGAAAGCGCAAACCCTAGAAAACCCTAATTCTACCAGCTAGTCCTACTAATGCAAAGGAGAGAGCGCAAACTACTGAAAGAGATGTCATTACTTCTATGAAGGTAAAATACATTTGTCTAGACTACCTCTATCTGAAGAAAACATCTTTTTGTATTTTTGATTAAGTCGTCAGTTTCATCATGCATATGCTTTCACTGTTCTTTGACTGTGCAGGGGTGGATCAAGGAGGCGAAATGCTTGGAAGAGGTGGGGAAGGTTTAGAGAGGGTCTAAGGAGTCCCTAACACCATTCCAGAGAGTTTCACAAAGTTTGGCTATCAAGAAACCTCATTTGTGAGCTTCTACAAGAAGTCTGCAGGGGTTCTACAGGATGTTCAGGAATTTCTATAGGATGTTCAGAAATTTCTACAGGATGTTTAAAAATTGGATTTTGGAGGATGGGTGAGTGAGGGAAGATGCATGAATGGATATGGAGGTAGGATAGGGGTCTGAAGTGGCCCAGGGACTGGTGGATGGAGTGGTGAGAAGGTGTAGATGGCTAAATTGGCTCAAAGAAGGCTGAAACAATGATTGCACAAAAAGGTAGGGTTACGTGGGCAAGAGGACAAATATGAGATGAGGAACTTAGCTAGGAAATGGAGCAGATGGCTCTGATGAAGCTTAGGTGGATGAAAGAGTGGTAGAGATGCTCTGCACCGTATACATTCAACTGAATCAACAAAGTCTTGCAAGTGATCAAAGTCCTAGCTAATCTAATCTAACTAACAATAAAGTGAATGAACAGCAGCTTTATTTGAGAGAGAACCATGTATATCAACTATGCAATGAAACATTTCAAAGATCTGAACACATAACCAACTTCTGAAAATTAAGACAGTACACTAAGGATTGCATGGTAAAGCAAACTAGTGTTTTTGTTGGCAGCAATGTCACCTTTGTCCCAACTCACGATCCCACTGAGGGAGAGGTTAGATCAGAGGTGCTTGAGGCCTTTTTCCAAGGATCCTTTCTGTTATTAACCTATCAAATCAATCTGAACATGAAAAGATACTTTAATCATCAAAATCAACCTAAATAACAAAACAAGATTTAAATCTAAATAGCAGATTTTATTCTAAGAATATAGAAAAGACACATGAAAATAAACAAAGGAGGTACTGGGCACTTGAGATGGGCCCAACCCCAAGAGCTATAGCCTCCTAAGAGAGATTTAGAGCTGGTGCAAAGCTGGATTCATCTTTATTGAGCAAGAAAAGAAATGTTACATCAAAAACTGTCCACAAGGGAAAGCTCGAAAATGTGCTGAAATGCAAAGCTAATCTACTGACTAAAATCGAACTACAAACTAGCTAACTGCTGCCTACAAAGTGACTAACTACTGGCTAACCAAAATGAGGCCCTAAGCCTTCTTATTTATACAAATTGAGGACCCCAACAGTCCTCCTAAACTTTAGGGACTCGGCTGCCCAAAACTTGTAGTTAACAGCAGTCCTACTTGACTTGCTTGGCTGCCCTTGTGATAATCGATTGGGTGGCCCTTGAACTCCAATCTGATGGTGGATAATTCAAGGTAAGGGCCCATAAGTGAAGGGGACACATTCCTACAAATCCTCTCCCTTGTTCTCCCACGAATTTGGCTGCCAAGTGCTCATTAAAACCTTTGATTTTGTCTCCAAATTGACCAAAAAGACTACACAAAGCACACATTAGACTTGTTGGCATAATGACTAACCCAATTCACTTTATTAGCATAAATATAATCAAAAACATGCAATAAACTAATGAGAATGGTGGATTAAGTCGAATTAGGAGGTTGAATGAGCCCATATAATTATCCATTTTTGGGGCTCATCAACTTTCCCAACATATTTCAACCAAACTTTTGAAAACCGACCTAGAATTTTAATAACTAGCCTAAGATCTTAAAAACATAAATCTAAATCATACAGATAGAGCCCTCTCTAAAGCTACAAGGGCTAGATCCCAACTTTAAAAGTGGTTTGTGGTTACCTTTGTATTTTTCTTCTTCAACCTAGGAAAATTACACAGTGCTAACATTTTGGTGACCCTACTAGGGAGTGAAAGGTTTCATCTTCACCAGGAAATACTATCATGTCTCATATTTGACTGTTGATGGTGCACGAAAGTTAGACACATATGAAGGTTGTATCATTTATTTGGAGACTCCATTATCAAAGAATCCATATTGCAAAATGCTCATGGTGACTCCACTGGCCGAAACATTCAGAGCTTAAATTGCTCATCCTGTTTCTTTTCAAACAAAATGACAGGGTTTGTAGGAGACCCTATTTCTATTGAATGTTTTAAATAATACTAGAATGTTTGTGATGATGATCAAATGGAGGAAGATCTCTCCAATTTACCGATTATTTATTTAAGGTCATGCAAATGTAGCTCTGAAGCTAAAGGAAATTTTTACGAAGAGTTTGCTTCAAACTTGAGAAGGACATTAATATCTTAGATGTTCAAATTCTGGATTACAATTTTCATGATCAAAATTAGTATTTTGTGGACATTTTATAGTTGAAACCACAGTCTCATTTAAACAAAACATATGAGATGTCTCATTTTGACAAACAAATTACATAACTTCTTGATGATCAACAAACGAAATATATTTTCTTTGATCCCAGAACTGTCTATATGGACGGATTGTTCACTATGGAGTTCCGATTATTTTTTTTTTGTGAACAAAAAGTCTACAATCAACTACCATTGCACTTACACTTTCCAGTTTCCATTTTTCTGAAACGTAGTCTCAAAATCACATCAAGTATGTAGCTATTTGATTGGTTGTTTTTCAATTTTTTATTACTTAATTTTTCAGGGGTATAAGCTGTAGGATTTAACCCCGTACATAAATTACCTGCATACGAATTCTAAAACATAGAAAATAAACAATGCGAGAGCATAACGCATAAAACACATATACACAGAGATTTTCCCCTCGATCCCAAAACCGGGAGTACTAACTTGATTTTTCATTATATTCCTTTCAATGTTACAATACATATTTATACATGTCGAAGCATCCAATACCATGGACCGAAAAACCATCATGTCCAAAACCATGGACCGAAAACCATGCACAAAACCATAGGTAGGTCTGCCCAACCTTGGTAACAAGAGAAAAAATATCACCAAATTCAATTCTCGGCACCTGGGAATAACCTTTTGCTACCAACCGAGCTTTCTATTTCTCCACCTTTCCTTCTGCATTTTTCTTCTTCTTGAACACCCATTTGCTGCCAATGGGTTTCCTTCCAACCGACAACTCCACCAGATCCCAAGCTTCTTTTTTGTGCAAAGATGCCATTTCATCAACCATGGCCTCTTTCCAGAGTTTTCCATCCTCTGAATCTATTGCTTCCTTCACAGTTCTGGGATCATCATTAGTAATAGATAAAGAAAAATTTGAACAGAAAGCAGATGGACTATACCTTTCTAGTTTCCTTCTTTCTCGAACTGATCTTCTCACACCTGGAGTTTGTGGCTCTTCATCTTCTGATTCCTCCTCTATTGTAGAGTCTGACTCTTCCTCTTTAAGCTCAAACTTTGTCTTCTCAGGTTCCTTTGGTTGGACTTCATGTTTAATAACATCTTTTACCTCTCTGAACACCACATCTCAGCTGTACACAACCTTCCTTATTACTGGGTTCCAAAGCTTATAACCATTTAAACCATCCTTATACCCAATAAAGATGCACTTTTCAGATTTACTATCCAACTTGGTTCATTTCTCCTTTGGAACATGTACATATGCATCACATACAAATATCCTCAGATGTGAAAGAGAGGGTTTCTTACCAGTCCATAACTCTTGTGGAGTCTTATCCTCCAATGATGATCAAGGTGATCTGTTGACCAGGTAACATGTTGTCTCCTACGCCTCTGCCCAGAATTCCTATCTTAACTGGGCACCACTGAGCATGCTTCTTGCCCTTTCCATCAACATCTTGTTCATTCTTTCTACAACTCCATTTTGCTCAGGTGTGTATGGAGTAGTTTTCTACCATGCTATACCACACTTCTTACAGAATTCTTCAAATTCCTTACTGCAAAACTCTCCACCGTTATCTGTCCTCAACACCTTTATCTTCTTCTTTGTCTGGTTTTCCACTAGAGCCTTAAATTCTTTAAACCTGTCAAAGACTTCAGATTTAAGGAAATATATCCATGTATTCCTTGAGAAGTCATCTATAAATGATACGTAGTACACAGACTTACCCAATGATGGAACCTTCACAGGTCCAAACACATCACTTTGCACAAGTTCTAATATCTGTTTCGCCCTCTTACCACTAGAGGGGAAACTCACCCAATTTTTCTTCCCATATACACAATTTTCACAAAATTAAAATCCAAAGAGCTATTACTCATACCTTCTACCATAACTTTACCATGAAGTATTCAAAGGCCCTTCTCTCCAATATGTCCAAGCCTTTGATGCCACAACATGGTCTTATCTCTAGAGACCACTAAATTTTCTGCTCCACTTTCAGGAACCACAGAGCTATTGCACCCATCAACAACAGTGTTACCTTGCAACTTGTACAGAGTTCCAATTTGAACTCCCCACATCAATACATGTGCTCCCGAAACCATCTTGCAGGTATCCTTCTCGAACACTGTTTTTACACCTGCACCATCAAGCTTGCTTACAGAAATCAGATTTTTTGCCAATGCAGGAATATGCAGAACACCTGGAAGTGTTCTAAACCTTCCACCTTGCAAATTCAACTTTACTTTTCTACGACCAACGATTCTAGCCTTCCTGTCATCCCCTAAGAAGACGTCACCACCATCATATTTCTCATGCTCGCAGAACCACTCTCTATGGGGAGTGAAGTGAAAGGATGCACTTGAGTCAATCAACCATGCCTCATGATCTACATGTGTACTTGAAGAAGCCAAAATAATAGTCAAAGGGACATCGAGTTGAACCAATTTTCAGATTTTGTAGGCTAAAGATTTTCCAGCAATTCCAAATTTCCTGCAATTTTCTAATGATTGTTCTTATCTTTAGTTTATTGTTCATATTTTTTCTAGAAATTGTCACATATCTTATTTTGTAATAAATTCCATTTTGGAATCCAAAGTTATTTCAATAGGAAGTCTATAAATATTTTGTAATAAGGCTTAGTAAGGGTTGGAACATGTATGAAGAAAAGAGCTCTACCTTGATGTGAGTCGTGGATTGTACTCAAAGTAATCAATTTTCAAAAATACGGAGGTAGTTTTTTTCTAGGATTCTTGTGTCAAACAAATGGTGATATGTTCTCTTATGTTGAATTGTTATTATTTCTTAGTTTCCAAATGAATTTCCCTTCCCGATTGTTGCAAGAATATTAAGAGGTGAATTTACTTAAGTGTACTCTGCTCAGGCTAGTTATAAATAGTATTAATGTTTTCCTCATGAGATTAAACATAAAATTCATTTCAATATGATTTATATTTATTTGAATCTTTTACTTTTTCATCCCATCCACACCATAAATATCTTAAAGGATCCAAGAGTTTTCATACCCTACTCTGTTACAGCTACTCTATCAATTTGTAAATGATTAACCAAACTTTTATGAATCCATGCCCAATGGAATTGTCCAAGATCTTTCAACCAAACATTTGAAAAGCCCACCTTGAATTTTAATAACTAACCTAAGATCTTAAAAACATAAATCTAAATCCTAGAGAGAGAGAGCCCTCTCTGAAGCTAGAAGGGCTAGATCCAAGCTTTAAAAGTGGTTTGTGGTTACCTTTGTAGTTTTCCTCTTCAGCCTATGAAAATTACTGAGTGCTAAACACCTGAAAGTGAACAATTTTCAGAATTCATATAGAACAAACCATAGTCTATTGTCCCTCCAATATATCTTAAGATCCATTTTGCAACCTTCCAATGAGAAATTGTAGGTGGCTGCATAAACCTGGCAACAAAACTTGTTGCAAACATAATATCAAGTCTAGTTATAGTTAGATACAACAAACTACCAACTAGACTTTTATACAATGTGGGATCAACTAATGGTGCTATGTCTTCTTTGCTTAGTTTGGTACCTTGAGAAATTGGTGTATCAAGAGGTTTGTAATTGGTCATTCTAAACTTTTGGATGATATTAGTGGCATATTTGTGTTGACCAACAAAAATGCCATTAACAGATTGGTGAATTTCAATTCCTAAGAAGTATTTCATGACCCCTAGAACTGTCATATCAAAATATTTTTTGCATTGCTTCTTTGAATTCTTCTAACATCATATTTTTTATATAAATATTATTTACATAAAGGCATACAATAGGAATTTTACCTTCATGAGCTTTGGTACAAAAAGTTGGCTCATGACGTCTTCTACAAAAACCACTTTTGATGAGATAGGTGTTGATGCCACTATACCAATCTCTTGGAGCTTGTTTCAAACCATACAAATCTTTCTTCAATCTGTATACCTTATGCTCATGTCCTGGAACTTCAAAACCAGGAGGTTGCTCTACATAAACGTATTCCTGCAATATGACATTTAGGAAGGAATATTTTATATCAAGTTGACATACTTTCCATTTGTGTTGAGCTATTTTGTACAAAATGGTTTTAACAATGTCTAATCTTGCTACTGGAGCAGAGGTTTCACCATAATCGACACCAGATTGTTGTGAGAATCCTTTGGCAACCAACCTTGCCTTATATTTCTCAATAAATCCTTTTTCATTTAGCTTGGTCTTATATACCCATTTTTACACCAATGTTAGTTTTGTCCTTGGGTAGATCAGCCAATTCCCAAGTTTGGTTCTTCTCTATGGCAGAAACTTCTTGGTTCATTGCATCAACCCAATGTTTTTCTTTAACTACTTATTCAAAATAGGTTGGTTGGGATGAAAGAAATGCAAACATATTATGTTGGTCAAACTCATGCTCCTCCTCATACATTTCTCTTATGCTTCTTGTTTTATGATTGTCTTTTGAAGATGTTGAATCTCTAGTGGATTCACTGCTTAAGGATGTACCATTTTCAAAATGGTATGGATCTTCTTCAAAATGAAATGTTGGTGCTGCGGTGGATAAAAAGACTAAATTGAAGCTTCATCAACATGATCCAGCCAAGATATATTTTAAAAAAAATACATCTCTTCATAAAATAAACATCTTGGTAACTAGATTGTAAAGTTTGTAGGCCTTAGAATTTTCACTATAACCTACGAAAATACAACTTTCACTCCTATCATTAAGCTTCTTTCTTAGCTTTTCAAGAACATGTGAAAATACTATTGATCCAAAAAATTTAAAGTGAGATTCATTTACCTTTTACCATCCCATGCTTCTTGAGGTATCATATCTTAGAGATTGGTTGTTGGAGAACTATTAAGAACATACACTATTGTAAAAACTACTTCAGCCCAATAGTTATTTGATAACTTCTTCTCACAGAGAATAAATCTGGAAATGTTCATGATTCACTGATTTTTCCTTTCTGCTACTCCATTCAAGTGTGGAGTATATATTGTTGTGTTTTGCATGATTATTACTTGTTGTTGACAAAAATATTTGAATTTTTTGGAACTGTACTCTACTCCTCTGTCGGATCTGAGTACTTTCAAATGCTTTCCACTCTACTTTTATGCTTCTACTTTGAACTCTTTAAATATTGAGAAAGTATCTAATGTATTTTTGAGAAAACACACCCATATCTTCTTGCTATAATCATCAATGAATGTAAGAAAATAAAGACTACCACCAATGGATTGTGTATACATCAAGCCATATATATATATATATATATGTGGACTAGCTCTAATGACTCTTTCGCTCTACAGGAAGATATGGGAAAGCTATCTCTTTTATGTTTAGCATAACACAAATTTCACAATTACAATATTTTTTGTTCATAGTAGGGAGACCAATGACAATTGATTGTTTCTAAAGCTGACAAACAAAAGAATTAAATGTGCAGACACCTAACTAACAGTGACATTAATATCTCAACGAAAACCACAAAACTTGTCAATGAGGTGTCATAGCTAATCTCTGGAATTGCAGATAGTTCATTGTGTTTGCATGTGCCTCCTTAAGGCTGAAACCTCAACCCATATGCTTATCAATTCCTTTGTGCATAGACTATTCCAAAGGTGCTCAACTCTTATATCCTTATCGCTTTTTAAAACATTAAAGAATTAAGCCCCAAACCATGTGTTATTGCTTCACATGTCATCCTCGTGATCTTGGGTTTGGATTAGTCCGGAGCTATTTCCCCTCTTCTTGTACCCAGATTATCGTTAGGCCCAAATTTAACTTTTCCAACAATCTCATATATTAAAAACTTTGATCTACCTTTCCCCATATATATTAGCGAAGGGTGTTGTTATGGCACTTTTCCCAATCTGAGGGAAATCCAATGATCTGAAAAAATTGGCAAGACAATCTTCTCTGAAGTTCTGGATTTCTTCAAATTATATGACTTTGTTACTATTCCCACGTCAGTCTTGGGATCTGTCTCATAACCATGTGCAACTATTTAGGTGGGCATGGATGTGTTGTTGTCTGTATTTCTATCTCTTCCCGAATTGTATTAAAACCAAATTTATTTCCAATCCAAGTAAATCCAAGTCCAGGATGGCACCCACTTATCACTATGTCAAATTTGTTAAGTCTTGGATTTGTGAGAGAACCATGGTATTTGTGAGTTAATGGAATTACAACCAAAATTCGCATGGAATAACCCTTGGAATGTTTCAATGGATAAAGCTTCTTTACCTTGTGTGTTGACTCCCAAATTTTTTTCCCAAAAATAATGTAGAGAAGAATGCTCGACCCGGATATGATAACTCGGAAATTTTGTGTGGTTATATCTGAAGCGACCAATTGTGCTAGTGTGGCACTATTTATAGAGAGTTTCCCCACTTATACTTCCACAAGCCCTCTTATTGTTGAACATTATTGAAGATTAATGGTTAGCCTCTTATTATGAGTTCTCATGTCTCCTTTCCCCTATCTCTCTCTAAGCTCTAATCGAGGCTTTGAAATCAATCTTAAATACCGACCAGCCTCAAAGGCACCTCTTGGTTGTTATCTGATTTGGTACTCACTATATCAAACTCGTGAAAATTACCGACAGACTCTAGCTACATGGTGAAACTATGCATATACATGAAGGGAAATCAAAACCATATTCATTACTCACACAAAAAAATATTTACAATGAGTTACATAAACCCTTTGTCCGAGTCATTCTAATAACATGAACTTAAACTCTGTCTACTGGACTCTTGAACTAACTTTTCTCAATTATACACATGTATATACATTTCCTTTGATTGGCCATAATATTTCTAAACCAAAAAAAATTTGTTTGGAAATATGTCTATTATTCCTAAAACTAACTAAAAACTCATCTTGACACTTGTTTTTGTTACATAGGCCCACTTGGGAAAAGAACCATCTTATCTCAAAGATCCTAACAACTTAACAGTACATATTGTTTCTAAAATCACGACATGTGGAACCACATTAAAGTAATTTGTATTCCTAATTTATACAAATTACTTTTTTAAGTGAATTTCCTTTCCATTTGGAAATTTACTTGAACCCCATAGGGTCTCGACAAGAATGAAATGCCTAGAGGTTGATACTCCTGCATCACTAATAAACCTATATGAAGCTAGAAAACCATAGGTCAACCTAATAAACTTAGTAACCTATGTAAACCTAATTCAACACAATAAACCTAGGTCCACTTGATAAACTTAGTAAACACAAGTTAAACTTGTAAACCTAGTTTACCATTTTTATGCTATTAAACCTATATGAACGTAATAAATCTAATAAACATAGTAAATATAGTCAACCTAATAAATCTATGTTAGAATACTAAACATAGTAAATGTAATAAACATTGGTGAACCTAGAAAACATAGGTCATACTATTTAACTAGTCAACATAAGCCAACTTAGTAAATCATGGTTGACCATGGTTGACAATGGTTAACCTCGTAAAATTAATAAACCTAGGGTAACCTAGTAAACCTAGTTCAACCTAGTAAAACTAATAAACTTAGGTCAACCAAGTAAACTGTCATGAACCTAGTGAATGCAGTGAACCTAATAAACATGATAAACTTGGGTCAACCAAGTAAAGCTAGGCCAACCTTGTAAACCTAGGTCTATCTTATAAAGCTAGGCAATCTCAATAAACCTAGGTAAACTTAGTAAACCATAGGTTAGCCTAATAAACCTAATTCAACTAGTACATCTAGTAAATCTAGTAATTGTAGGTCAACCTAATAAACCTAGGTCAACCTATTAAATATAGTTAATCTAATGAATATCAATCAACCTATAAATGTATTAATCTTAGTCAATATATGTCAACCTAATAAACCTCGGTCAACCTAGTAAACCTAGGTCAACATACTAAATCTAGTTAACCTAACGAATATCAATCAACCTATAAATGTATTAATCCTAGTCAATATAGGTCAACCTAATAAATCTAATTCAACCTAGTAAACATAATAAACATAAAAAACATTGGTCAAAATAGTCAACCTAATAAACCTAGGTCAACCTTTTAAATGTATTAAACCTAGTAAATATAAGCCAATCTAATAAATCTAGATCAATCATGTAAACATAATAAACCTAATAAAAATTGGTCAAACTAGTCAAGTTAGTCAACTAAGGTAAACTTAGTGAATCCACTAAAAGTAGGTCAACCTAGTGAAGCTAGTAAGCATAGGTCAACTTGGTAAACCTCCTAAACTTAGGTCATCATATCAAAGGTAGTTAATGTATGTTAACGTACTGAACATATGTTAACTTAGAAAAATCAGGTCAACCTAGTTAATTCTCATGGTGACTGTTGTTGACTATGGTACCCATCTTGACTATGCTTGATCATGTTAGTCATAGCATACCATAGTCAATAATAGGTGGTATTTTTTAATGTATAGATTTATGTATAGTTGATATGTTATCAATGAGTTAATGTGTAAATTTAAATATTATTAATGTCATCTTAATGTGTTGGTATATATTAATTACTAGGGTAATGTGTTGATTAATGTATCACTATTATCTATGATTATTAGTTTTTTCACATTATAAGATCTCGCTTAATAAAATATACCTATCTTTTTACTTTCTCTTTCCTTGAAGAGAAGTCTTTGAATACATTTATAAATTATGTTGTCTCCAAAACTACATATTTTTGTTAATAAATATATCAAAAGCTTATGTGCAGAGAATGTATTGAAAGGTCTAAGTCATATTTTAAGAGTGAGTGGGCAATGTTTTCATTGAAAATGGGTGACAGATTCAGACAAACCCAAAGAGTGAGGCATGCAAGTACCTAAATATTGTGGCAACTCAAGTTCCTCCAAGTAAGTGAAACATACTCGCAGTTTTAACAACAATGGCGAGGGTTGTTAACAATGCATGAAAGAGACTGCAACTAGGGGACTCCAAAATGTAGCTATGGACAGTGAACAAACTTTGGACTGCCTTATTTCTTGAGGTATGGATTTTGGACTGAAGCCATGGACTGCAAATATTTTTTGGAATGTCTTATTTTAATAATACTGATAGTCGTAGCAAAAATTATTCTTAGTAAAATACTAAGAGATATATGGAACAGAGGGAAGTAAATGGAACAGGGGTGAACCATCCAGAATTTTACTAGGATAGAATATGTTTCTAGAACATGTCTATACTTACAATGAAGGATTCTTGAATATAACAAGATAGATTTTTCGGGGTCTTGAGTTATAGTTCTGGGAAGGGGATTGGTGGATAACAGAGCTACTTAGAGGAAATCAGTATAAAAGAGTATGTGAAGTGGTTGCATGTCTTGTGGACAATAATTTAAATAACATCTGGAAACAACCTTCTCAGGTATGCAGACAACAAAAACCATCAAACAAACTTTGGAGGAAAAACCAGAGGAAGTAAAGTCCAATGAAAATAAGCTTGGACATTTCATGTGCAGCGTAGCAGAGAAATGGCTCAAATGTAGTTTCTCGTGGTGTCAAATTTGGTGGTGTTGGCTACATGACTACTGGATTTAACTACAAGATTAAATCGCATTGGGGTGTATCCATCAACTACAAGTTTCGAACTCAAGTCGGTTCACTGGAGATCCACAAAAATATTCAATGGAGGAACAATCGCTGATAACGGATTTAGAAATAGATGTGGCAAGGCGCATCGAAATAATGCTGGAAACTGAAAATGACATTGCAGTCCAGAGTGGGCATAAGAGATCCAAATCTGCCACAGTTGGTTCTCATAGCGGAAAAAGGAGAGTCATAGAACATAGATCATCCAAAATCAAGTAAAATATCCAAGATAAAATAAAACAAAACTAACCATGAGTTGCACTACCGATTTGTTTTCGACTTGCACCTCAATCAACGACTTTAGGGTATATATCTCAAAAAATTAGAGTTTTCATTGTCCAGTTCCAGGTACTCCTTTGCGATCAAGTATAAATTCGGGCTTTTATTGCTTTAAATTCAGGCTTGGACGTGCTTTGGAGCTGTTCAACACACTCACTCAATAGTTGATGCTGAGGTAAGATCTTTGCAGCCTTCATGATGCGAACTATTGCTGCATCTATTGAGCATTGTCTGTCTTCTTTTACATTTTCCATCACTTTATTCCTCTCATTCACATTCACCTCTGTAAAGGGAATCTTAATCTTCTTCAACTTGTGTGAAAAGGCAGTATTGAATTCAAAATTATCGCTTGTAGATATTGTTGCAGTACTAGGTTCCTTTATAAGAATCTTATACTTGCCACATGAAACTGAATGGAGTAGTCGAATAACATCTTCATCTAGGTTCCTTTACAAGAATCTTATACTTGCCACATGAAACTGAATGGAGTAGTCGAATAACATCTTCATCTTCCAAATTTAGTTGAGATTTAATTTCTTCATAGGTGAGCTTTATAGCTTCATTGAAGAGCAATAGCAGAGTTTCCTGGTATGTTGTTACTGACAACAGATAAAATGTGAACAGAATTGGAAAGAAAGGGTTGTAGCTCTCAGGTGTGGCCTGCACGTGGAGACTACACTCACAAAACTTGAGAGATTACTCTCGTCCACTCTATTCATTAATCAATCAAAGATTACATCATTAAATACAATACTAGGAAATAGGAAGTTGCACCCAAACCCCATAACTATAGGAACTAATCCTAAACTAGGGAGAAAGTTACAACAACGTAACTATTTTCTCCATTAATATCAAAATAATATTAATTATTCTCAACTACAACTCTATTATCGCCGAGCTTATCTCGATTGCAGATTGCTCAAGCTCGTTGACGTGGCCAGTGGGCCCATCCCTCTCCGTTGCCATTCCGTCAACTGACAATTCCGTTAATACTTTCAATATTCCGACCAGTCCACAGCTATCTTGATTTCCGGCACCTCTGACAGCCAACACCCTGGGCAAGGGCTAACCAGCCATATATTGTGTCATAAATGCCCTTGCCAGCTATGTATGTGGTGCAAACTTGGGATGGCATACATAAACACTCCGGCGGGCGACCTCGCGTTTCCGGTGACATACCCGGGACCCACCAACGAGGGCCCGCCCGCCCCGTCCCTCCGTTCCCGCTATCCACGTCAGCGCACGGGATCCATTTTCAAATGAAACTCTTCCCTCGCGCCCATTTCATTAAAATTGATTTTCGAACGCCGATGGCTCTGCAACCTGCTCTGCGCATCCGTTGCTAACAACCGCTGCATCCTGCTTCGCATGTCCTCTGCTACGTGCTCTACGACTGCTCTGCGATCACAGGTATTTCTCTGCAATCTAAAATTCCATAAGACTTTGGACATTTGACAAGTCTGCTATTTGTCTGCTGCGAAATCTGGCACTTATTCCGCCTTTCATCTTCTATTCAATCATTTCTACACTTATTCAACGGTGGGTTCTTCTTAGGATTTGGGAGTGAAGTGGGCAGAATGAGATGGGCTGAAACCCATAAACAAACGCCATGGCTTCATCAACGCCGTGCCTTCATTTTCGGGCGCCCCCTGATTAGTTCACTGTTATATGAAAATTGTTTTACCATCTGACATGCTCAGCACAGATAATTTTAGATACGAGAATGCATTAGAAACAACATTTAAATTTTGCATCTAAACATTTTCTTGCCTCTGCAACCTCGTTTTCTCCCTCTGAGCGCGCTTAAAATTTCGAAGTTGAATATCTAAAGGTTCTCGGTGATCCGAAAATTCATTACTCTAGTTTAGCAGGCGTGATTAAAGATTTCTCCAGGTTTTAAATCGATATCAGTAGTTATTTAAGATTTTCTCGATATCAGGAGCTGTTGCAATCAAGAAAGACTGCTGAAGGAGATAAAATTCATAGGCATGGATTTTAACCAAAACACCAAGCTGGAGAACACCGGAGTGCTTGGAACCCATAACCTTTTATCTGTAGATATAAATTGTTAACAAAAATATCAGAACAGGGTATCCTGCAGAAACCCACCTTATTCCCTATTCATTCATGTATATGGAATTATCACAATCAATAAAGATAGCTTGGTATTAAGTTTAGATAATGAGCACAGAAGACTTTCCACCTGTTAATGTTGTAAACAGTCGATACAACCACGTCAACGGATAACTTTGTAAACACAGATACAGCCACATCAATAGATGGGCCTGAAGGCACATAATTTTCAGTCGGATAAGCCAAATGCATCTAGACATTTATAAAAATGGTTCAAGAAACAAGGTCCAAGTAAACAAATAGATGCTCACTTTCTTTCTTTTTGCTTGATGCTTTTTTAGATGCTTCTCGTTCTGCTGCTGCCTTCTTTTCGTCCTCGGTCTCCTCACCAAAGAGGTCCAAGTCATCATCATCTTCCTCATCTTTAGGAGGAGACTGACAACAAGTCATTAAATTCTCAGTACATGACCATGAAATAAGATGTAAATTTTCTAGATCATAAAGTCAAATGTGCCACTATAATCCTAAATAACTCATGATAGGTTATAAGTGTAATCTAAATAATTGTCAATGAGAAGTTAGAAATAAGTAGGTCTAACAGAACCAAAGTTTCATTCTTTGTGTTAACTAAAAAATAACAAAAATTATTTACAACTAATAAACAGATATTCATTTATGGATTAGCATAGAACATAAAAAATAAGATTGTGAAGTAGCCAAAGACCTCCCAAAATCAAAACAGAGAATAGAATTCATAGTTTGATACTGTAGGTCCTGGTCTACAAGGGCCTGGACGTGCCTTTTATTGATGGATTATATAGTACTAAACACATTAATCCCAGTAAGAAATTTATAATTCAACTTAAAAGTATTTTTATCAGATCATTACCAGCCTGAAATGCTTGCACTTTCATGTCAATGTGGATGCAGAATGGATACAGAGAAAAGAGAGAAAAAGCAGGTTAAGGGGCATGAAGTTGTAGCTCAAACAGCTTTAAATTTCCTACTAACTTCTAAGGACACAGCTGCCATCAATATCAACTTTTCAAAAACACACCTTCATCGAGAGGGTTTCCAGATCCATCACTGTACGATGTAAGGAATTGTTTGGTGGAATACCATCCTAGTAAACAACCTTCCATCCAGCCATTAACGTGGCTTGGATAATTTTTACATGAACAAAACCAACTTTAATAAACTATAAAATTAAAATAAAAGAAGGAAACAATTTAAAAAAAAAACATTTGAAGGACAACTCTCCAACCTGCAATTGCAGCTGGCCAAATAGCTTCTCTAATATTTTACATTTCAAAACTAGTTCGGTAATTTGAAGGAAATTTGCCCATTGTTGCTGTAAACAGTTTCAGGAAATTGGCCCATCCCTGAGCTAAGCAGTTTCACAAAGATGAGATTTGGGCCACTCTACCCAGAAGGAATATCTATAATAAAGCTATCCCCATTGCTAAGTTTTCCTCTCTAAAAGCCAGTTACATTACCTTGAGTGAGGTTTTGTAATTTATAGATATAGAGGTGTTTTTCTGCAGTGAGGCTAAGAATATATCCCAAATCATGGAAAAAGCTCTTTCTTCACTCTTTCTCACAGAGAGGGAAGAAAAATGACAAGGGTGAGAATACCAGAGTCAAATGAATTTGGTAAAAGCAACGATTTCTAAAGAGAATCCACTGGAAGACGGAAAAGGGCTATGAGAAATCTAAAAGAAAATCTTAATTAGTGCTGGCATTCCCAGAATATAATGAAAACGTTATAAACAATAAATATAGTTGCAGTTACCTTTGCTTAAAGGAATAGAATGTTAGAAAGTTAAATAGGACACGCCTACAAGCCTTCTCTTGCATGTAATATGTGTATCTTCTAAATAAGAAATTTTCAATTTTACCAAAAACAAGTGTGTTTTCATTTAAAAAGATAATAAATCTCACTAAGCAAATCCAAATTCTGACTGTTAACATCTGTATATCGTAAGAAAACAGTACCTCGAAGCCAGTAGGGCACTGATATGGTTGTACCACCGAGACACATTAGGAAAGTTAGGTGTAGGTGTCTCTGACACTTGCTGATGCTGAGGATGTGCATCCTCTAAGTCTTATCACTGATATGGTATTTTCTGTTATTTTTCAAGGATGTGCATTCAGACTTGAGGTAGCATAAAAATAATCAATTTCAATCAGGATATTTTGTCATGTTAAAGTATTCTAACATGAATCTATTTTGTTGTTGTCACTATGCAGTGCTTCTAAGCCCACGGAATGGTGGAAAAGTGGACACTATGCATTGAAGTATCATGCCGCCCCAATCCGGGTCCAGCATCTTTAAAAATTGTCCTTCACAATGGGGCAAAAAATCATGTGATTTATAGAATATGGGAAGTGCAGGGAAAGACAACCAATAACGAAGCATACTACATTACACTTGTTGCAGGTTTAAAAGAGGCAAAACACAATGGGGTGAATAACATAACAGTGCTGACAAACTCAGAATTAATCTGTAATCACATGGAAGGCATCTACAATGTTCGCGCAGACAATTTGAGGCCCCTCTACAGAGAGGCAAAAATCTGGAGTGCTCGATTTAATTCTTTTTCGATAAAGCACGTTGCGGAGATCCATAAAATCTCTACTCATCTAATGGTTGGAGCAATCTCAAGTGTAGATGCAGGTGCCAGAGATGATTCAGGATCATCGTTCATTCCACTGGCAAACATTGATCAGCATCAATATAGGTCTCGACTATGTGTATACACCATGGTTGTGCCGTCATTTTTATTGGGATTCTCATACCGTGGTTCTTTCAGTAAAGTACTCGTTAATGTACTTTTTTTTGGTTTTGTAATATCATTCACCTTGGATGTCCAATCATGTTATAACTGAATTCATGTGTCCAATTATGTACATTATATTTGAGGTGAACTAATTATTCTTAACCTACTGGTGATTCTGAAGGCCATCCACAAGTTGGCAAATGTGTGGATCATTGCTTTCAGTGCATATGAATATGTGAATGTTTGATTGGTTTTAATTATGTCCATTTAATATTTTTCAAACTTGACTAGACTACTATTGGACATGGAATTATAACTCCTCAGCTTAATAATATGTATGCACATTCTTCTTCAAGCATCATTCATGATTGCCTATTAATACTTGGAGGGTACCAAAGGCTCATAGTTACCTTGTTATCTACACCTGTTAATTCCATCCACATACTTGCAGCTGCTCCATAAAACAACACAACTATTTGCACAAGCAATATGATTTCCTTCATTTGAAGCATTTTTGTTGAGTAGGGTTTGCAACACACAAGCAATTCTAGGTAATGTATCCTTTCTTTTCCTTGCTTTCCATACTATATGCACTCACCACATATTTATTTCCTTCAACTTGTTGCTTGACACGAAGTTGGAATCCTTAACACTTACATATAAACTTAGAATGCTGATCACTTGGAACATGTAAGTATTAATTCTCTTTTTGTTTCTTTAAGGACAACTGTTTTATAGCCAGGTTCAAGCATGTTTGCAAACCTCTGGTCGTCTGATGATAACCATTCTTCGACATTTGTGTGAGACAACCGTCACAACTGAACTTTAGTAACATTCATGTTAGACCTCTTATTTCTTGTAGGTTAATCAACCTCCATGCATAATTACGCTACACTCTCAGTGCATGGATGCTCACATTATCATGGAATAGCATTAATGATCCACAACTTCGTTAGAATAAATTTCTGCAAGAATACATTTCATACATAGAGCAGAGCAGACGACTTAAAGGAAAAAAAGGATGAAAATAGTCAACTGAGAGACCACGTTCCTCTTGAATAATGTGCCAACGACCAGGAATCAACCAGAAAGTAGTTATGGAAAGACCATCTGCCATCTCAATCCTTTCCCTGTACTCATGTTGAAAAGAGATTGGTTGTGATGAACTCGACTTAAAATGGATCTTTAACAGTTTTGGAAAGACCATCTGTCATCTCAATCCTTTTCCTGTTACACATGTTGAAAAAAGATGGTAAAATTGTTTTGTGATGAACTAGACTTCCTCAAAATCGATCTTAACATTTGTCTTTCCATAGTGCATGCACTCTTCATCTAGTTTATTACCATTTATGAATCACATAAATTTGGATGTTGTTTACACATTTTTCCATCAGCAAGAAAGAGAGTCAACTTTAAGGTCACGAGCTTTGAAAATTTGTTAATTGAACTCTGAAATTTGTTAATGGTTAGTTCTTTCTCTAGACCGGCTTTAGACTGAAAAAATAAGCACCTCTTAAAGAAAATTATTCCACCAGCTCCACTGAATTGAGGTTGTCCCTGAGCAGCATCATCAAAAAATATTCCTAAGCCATTGATTTATCAATTAGTTGCACAACAATCTATCTTGGGTAAAATATCTGGGGGGTTTGTTATCTTTCAACTGTTTGAAAAAACTAAGATTGTTCAGTCCTTGCTATGTAGATTGGATTATTAGGGTTAATTTATTCTCAAATAAGCTAATTAAACTCCCCAGGCAATGATAGTAAGTAAAGCTTCAAACCTCTTCACAGTATGATTTTCACACCAATGATTTAATCAGTCTTCTGCAAGAGGACTCCTACAATCAGTCTTCTGCAAGAGGACTCCTACAAACAT
Source organism: Pinus tabuliformis (assembly GCA_031772625.1). Lineage (NCBI taxonomy): Eukaryota > Viridiplantae > Streptophyta > Pinopsida > Pinales > Pinaceae > Pinus > Pinus tabuliformis. Next base: position 1,794,524,372 of record CM062818.1, read on the forward strand.
ATCTTGCAAGCCCCTCTATCTCTTTCCAAAACTTGAATAGCGAGAAAAGGACAGAATATAAAACTTGAATAGTGAGAAAGGGACAGAATATAAGCAAATGATGCACACTCTCTTCTTCAACCTTGTTCTAGGTGAAAACATTATTGTCCATGTTCTAGCCAGTGGAAAACCCTTAATTGTAATGAACATTTCATTTTCCATATCACCTTGAAGTACCATTTAAAGCCCCAAAAACCCTACTTTCACCCAAAAAAAAATAAAAATCGAGACCCAATATTGGGAATATAATGCTAACCAACTGGTCTCTTTGACCAAATAATCTCGTCTGGCTAACCTTTAATCCTTACATGAACATCACAGGGATGCAATATATTTCTCTCATTCCAGGGCATCGTCCCCATATAATCCAAGCTCCTAAGTAGATTTCCATGCTAGGCCCCAATTGACATATTCATAGATATGTTCTCTGATTGAGAGTAATGAACCTTTTATCGTGCAACATAAAAAAACTAGTGTAACGTAATACACTATTCAACCATTTTGATGATTATGTTATAATTCAATTTGTATCATTTAAAGACTAGTCAATATGATTTTGCAAACTTAGTAGAAAATCCATGACTCCTAATTCTTGTTGTGGCTGCCCTGGTTGAAGCTGTTGGTTCCAGCATGTGATAGTCGATGTTAATTTCAAGTATAAATGATAAATCAAACAGTAGTAAATGACATTTAATCAGGATTGTTCATGATGAGTGCAATCCTATGAGCAGGAGAAATTATTACAATCTTTATAGTTTAATCATTATTAAATAACTAACTAGCTGAACAAAGGACAGGAACTCTGTGAAGGGATTGGTTGATTTGCAGACATTGTAGAAATTCATAATTGTAATGTGTACAATTGTTAGTAATGGTTCTAACTAATAGGCCACAACACTGAAAGTAATAATATTAGCCATTCATGCCACCAAAGGGTGAGAATGACAAAGAATGACATAATGGGGTTTGGGTTCTTTTTGAGGCTGAGCTGCTTTAGCTGGGCTTTAATTTTTAGCTTCCTCACTTCTTTTGCATCATCAATTAGAAGCTCTTGCAATAATATTATTGATGTGCTGGATGGCATTGCCCAAGTAGCTAGAAGTTTTCTCCTTAATTCTGTTGGTATTAATCTTGTTTAGTTACATGCTTTGATAGGTAAGTGATACGAACAAAACTATTTTTCTTCTGTATTTCAAGCTAAAGCAAACTTTTGTTTAAAAACATACAAATGTACACGGCCTGTTGTAGTGGAACATGTGTAAATCCAATAACGACAATAAAGGCATATGTTATGTGCACTGAACAACTTTAGCTAATATATGTAATTATCTCTATATAAACGATCTTCTACACATATCACAATCGGTAATTTAGTTGAAGTATACGCATTCCTATCACCATGAATACAAAAGCAAATTGCTATAATAAGCATGAACAAATAAATAACAGAGACATTAATATTGCAGAGGGAGATATTTCTTGAACTCTCTATATCCAGTACTCATAATAACATGATGATTAAGAATGCAAACTTGATTTTTACAAAGTTGTATATGCCAGATTAGAATGCAAACACTAAGCAAAATCAGAAACAGAGATACACCCATGAAATGAAAGTCTGAACTGGCTAACATGTAAAGTCATTTGCCCAGCAATAGGCTAATAGCTGTATTTTAATTGCAAAGTAGACTGATATCAAAAAAATAAATCTACATAAAACAAGATAAAGTAATCCATAATATGAAAATGAAGGGTTACATATAACAATTCTTAGCAGTAAAAAATCAAAAACCATGCCCTTGGTTATTTAATCTCAGGCTCAACAAAAGAACAATAATCAATGCCACTTTCCAAAGTAAATTTTGAAAACTAATCCGAGCATACACAGCAATGAGAAATGAGCACAAGCAAGCCAGTAACCATTTAATCAGAATGAGATGGTCTTAATTCAGTTTCTAGAAGATGATCAATGCTACTCTATTTACTAAATGCAAGTCTGTTAAGATAACACAACTTCCCAACTTAAGATTGCAGTCCTAACAACTGAGTAATCAAAAACCATGACCTCTGTTTTTAAATCTCAGGCTCAACAAAAGAACAATAATCAATGCCACTTTTCAAAGTAAATTTTGAAAACCAATCTGACATAAATGGTTAAACGAGCTGTGATAATCATGTCCATTGATGCACAACAATGGGAAGCCCGTTCACTTTGTATGCCTCTGAATGTTTCAAAGATCCCACTGTCCTCATTTCATATAGCAATGGGAAGCACAATTTCTTTGGTCATTCTGGAACCTTGCAAAAATTCTGTTACAGTGATTCAGGCTTCCAATAGAATGTCAGAGTTGCCATAATACACTAGTTCTTATCACACCAATATGACACTGGTATCGTTAAGTTGTTTCCTGCAACATCATATGCAGAGATGCATAGACTTTCTAGTCAACCAAGAGATTAATGATGCCAATCATTTTACAGTGCTGGATTGTAGTTTATATTGCTGATGGTTGTGCCTACCGAGAGTTTCATAGCATGAGGGTACTGTCAAGGAAGCATTATCTTCCTCAATAATTACAAAATTACTTCCTTATCAACAATTCCAGAGTTTATTAGGTTTTGTAATATATTGTCTGCCTTGACAGCTTCAAATGCTATATTTTAGACATTTCTGTGCCTCTCAATCTCCACCTGAATTATGGTGTGCTATCAATCCACACTTCTTTTAAGGCCTGAAAATATGGATGGAAAAAGAGGTTTGATATAGATTTGACGATAATGCTGACAGAATAGACTAGAAACAGTGCAGTACTCCTAGAAACTTGCTTGGAGAATCACAGGTCATAAGCAGCCAAAGTTCAGGACCAAGTGGGAAATGTGTATAATTAATGAAAACAAGAAAAACTCAGAATTTGAAATAATTAAAAGAGTTCATGAATTTTTCCCTTAATAATATTAACAGATCTGTTTCAATGGTCGCAAAAATGCAGAGCTTTTGATATTACAAAGACCAAGTTGGTTTGCCTGCGAAGGAACCACAAGCATAGTTAAACATACAAATAGAAGGAAACCAGTTTCAATGCCCTAACTAGCCAACAAATTTCACCAACCACTAAGAAGTTCAAGTTATTCAAAACTGTCCCAAGAGATTCACACATAATTATGTTCCCTGTCAACCTTTTAAATGCTCAATAAATCAAAGCTGGAGGGCCAAATCAGGCTGTGAATCAACCAGCATTCCAGAAGACTGCCTAACTGGAGACCTTGGAGACTGTTTTTCTACATTCAAATCTGGTGGAATCGAATTTGAAAATTCAGATGTCTGTTGAGAAGGCTGTTTTGAAGGTAAAGACTTCCATAGTTGTTTTTGAGATTGGGATGTATCAGTTCCCATTGGTATCTGCCTGCAATTAAAAGGACTCTGTGTGGTTGAATTCGGCAATTCTAACATCGAGTTTACACCTCCCTGAGAAGTGGCATGAGATGACATATTCTGAGGATGCATCCAGCTCAGCTGTGAACGCATATACAGAGGCATGTCCATGGGTGCCTGCTGTTGAATAAATTGAGGAACACTACTAGAAATGCCTGATAGTTTTGTATCACCATATGGTTCCCTGGCCACACAATTGGAATTACCATCCAACCTTCTATCAAAACCAGTGCTGCCAGAAGTTGTCGTCTGGACACTTGAAACAGGTTGCACATGTTCAGCTGGTTTGGCAGATGCCCATTGCATAAGTCGGTTACTTCTGGAGACAATCTCAAGCAATTTTGACTGGGATACATCTGAGGTAAATTTTGCACCTGCCAGATTGACTTCACTGGATTTAGCAATTGATGAAGCTGATTTCAACTCACTCTGTTTGACTCCTTGCAAAGGCGTTTGAAAATTTATATTGTTGGCTGACTGTGAACTCATAGATAGAGGAACAGGTAACCCAGTAGATTGAGACAGAGATACTAGTCCTGTAGATTGAGCAACTGTTGCAACTGTAGATTGAGCCAAGGTCTGTTGATCCTTGATCTCCTCACGCAATAACAAAGCACCAGGAGGAGCTTCAGCTGTAACAAAAAAGAAAAAAACACGTTGTTATGCAATCGCATACCCGCCATGGCCTTATATAACAAAACGAGCCAATTATATATATATACTCTTTGTCAGCTCAAAATTTATAACCAAAAATAAATAATCAAAATACAAGCATTATCCAAAAGGAAAAAGTGTACTGTAGATGTTATGAAATCAGAGTAAACAATCTCAGGGATCTGAGCAATTGTAAATAGTGTGATCTTATGAAATAAGAGTAAACAATCTCAGGGATCAATGCTCAGAGCACTAGTTTGGTGACTTGCGGGCCTAAATGTTAAGTTCTAGTAGATTCGGACAAACAATCAAGGGTGAATGTTCACTCCTAACAGTCCAGGCCAAAAAAATCATATAGCAGTCGAGGCCAAAAATAATCATTTATACAAGTCCCTGGGGGAGTAGCTTCATGTGTCTACAAGCTGGTGTTGCACATCCACTTGCTAATATTGTGTATGTAATTGTGGTTATCCATATATCAGTTTAACTTGAAGTAACCATTTTTCCTTTTTCTGTTACTAGTCTCATAATTCAAGAATGCTTACACAGCCTTGTCCTATATAAATATTTGTAAATCTTATTCTCTGTTGGAAAGTCCAGTATCCTCAACTAAACTAACCATTTTAAATCATCTATAGTTTAGATGATCTCTTTTTATCTGTCATGATTTGTTGTTTATGGTTAATTCAATAACCAATATCTTTTTCCTCCTCCATTGCGGATGCAAGTATCATTAAGGGCTAATAGTAGTATTGTCAAAGAACTGAGCTATTACTGTCAAAGAACTGAATTCTAAATTTACAATGGCAGGTATGGGAAGTGAAGCTTTGGAAAATCTCTGCCTCCCTGTTTTCCTCACAAATAGATCCTTCCAATTTGCCTGAGAAATCCCTTATGGCAGTTTCAAGGGTAACATTCTTATCTGGTATGCCGGTTCCAGAATCTGCACAAGGGGCTACTGATCATTCACATAAGTTTATCCTTCTGCTGTTAGTCGCTCTTCAAATATGATGTATCCGTCATCACTGGGAGGAGCAACCATGGTAAATTCTATGGGATCTCCAACAGGGGGCAACCATATGATGCTATCTCCCCATTCACTAGGTCCATATTCTCAGAAAGGTATTGGTGGTCATTCGCCTGGGCATATAATTTCCATTTCTTCTTTAGGTGTGCCTCAGATGGGATACCCTATGCAACCAAGCATGCATAATTGATGAAAGGTAACAATCAGCTGCTGCTACTATGTAATGCATATGTTATCTTACACTACAAGTTTATCTGAGACTAGAAGGATTTGGCCATTCTTCTTATTCTTTATCTTCTTCAGCTACAAGTTTGGCTCTGCATGATTATAATCTATGGTTTTGTGACCCATTTTAATGCGGATCATTCACATAAACTACTCGATAGCAGCGGAGCTTTCATTACCCTTTTGTTTCAATGATTTTCTATTCACGATGTGAAGATTTTCCTGTAGATTAATAGAGCAATAATTGTGTATGGGTTTCTACACAGTCGATCAATCCAGCCAAACCGTTGGTTAATATGAAATGCAATACCCTTGGTTAATATGAAAATGCGAATCGAACTCCTTAAGCGAACACAGAGATTTATAATTACAGAATGTTGAGAGAATGCGAGGGTTTTAGCAGTCTTTAAAACAGATTTAAAACAAAATGAATGTTTAAAACCACGATTTGACGACTGCAGAGACGGTGCAGGAATTTACCAGGAGGTAACAGAGCTCAGTCCGGCGGGCACTGGGTTGCAGAGTTTCAATGCGCGCAGCGCTTCAGTCCTGCGGGCACTGGGTTGCAGAGCAAACGGGTTCTGGTTGCAGAGTTAAATTGGCGCGCGAAAGTATTTCTCAGAATTATGTTATTGAACGAGACGGGGTGGGTCCCGCGTGGGTCATCGGAAACGCGAGGTGGCCGCCGGAGTCCGATGCCTATGGATATGTATGCCATCCCAAGTTTGCACCACATACATAGCTGGCAAGGGCATTTATGACACAATATATGGCTGGTTAGCCCTTGCCCAACACCCTGAAGCTAATACAAGTGCTGGATAAGGCATGAGCTTAAATGCATTCAATTCTACTCCCCACAAAAGGATTTCAAAATTAAAATGCTTTCCCGCTTGATTTCAAATTGAAAAACTGCTCACGAAATTTCTGCAAGAGGTTGTTGAATAGAGGAATAAAATGGCTCTCTACTTCATTTTGAGCTTCTCGCGCATCGACAACAGGTTGTTGAATAGGGGAATAGATGGCTCTCTATTTCATTTTGACCTTCTCGGGCACCAGCGTCGACACCGCCCCCCACTGCAACAACATCCAAAGCAACTCCATAATGGACATAAGCAAGAGGCTCCTCATGGGAGATCTCTTCTCCATCTGAAGGTTGCAGCTGCGGGTGCTTTTTTTCTAGTTGGGGCTCGTGGATATGATTTGGGATCAAATGTAGGCATTCAAGCTATGTAAGCCTCTTTCACAACCTCACTAAAATCCCCTCCAATACCATATTATGATCTCAACACTCTTAAAATTTATATTGGGAATAAAAAACTAATTTACTTGATTCCATTTCCTTTTAATTGATGTTACTTTGCAGTTGAGGATACACAGCAGTAGCGTTGAAGGCAGAAAGTAGAGGATTAATTCGAGCAGAACCAAAACAAGTCGTTGATACGGTTATTAAAAGAGGTTTTGGATGTCGGATACTGTAATGGATTACCATATCCTGGAAGAAGATCACTTTCGTGAGGACGATGTAGCCATACAGATTACCATATCCTGGCATTAGATCACTTTCATGAAAACGATGTAGCTGTACAGAGAAAATATTCTCAAAGTCCATTCAATTAATTCCAATCGAGTACCAAATTTTGTTGTCCGTTTCAATATCAAATATAAATCTTTCATGGTGTGCAAGTCCATCAAACCCTCTTGGTAGGAAAAGATGTACTATGGTTGTATTTACATGTCATTTTATTAATTATCAATCAAGGAAGTGCTATCCAATTTCTGAGTTTGAAGTTGTTGTTTGAGATAAACTGCATTGTGTATGACCATATTACATTTAATCCATAAAATTGGCTTTAATTTTACATGTTGGTTTTCCAATAAGTTACTTTAATTTTATATATTATTTTCCAATAAGTTTCCAATTAGACTGGTTAACTACTATAATTCTAAAAACAAAAGCTAATTCTGAATACAAGTAGGGCATTGGTGAATTCTCGAGCCGAGTAGAGATGTGTAAACTATTCACAATCTATTGAAAATTATTCGATTCCCATCATATTCTTATTGTTTCACTTCATATTCTTATTGTTCTTTAAAGTAATTTTTGGATAATAAAAACATCTATCCATAAAAACATTTTTAATTATATTTTAAACTTTCACACATCCTTGCATATAAATTAGTTGGCAATATTTTCTTGAAATTGTAACCTCTTTAATTATCTTTTAAATTTCTACAGGTCCTTGGATATAAATTAGTTCGCAATATTTTTTTGAAATTGTTGCTGCAAATTCTGTGTTAATTCTTTTCATCCAAAGACTACTTTAATATGCAGAATTTTATAGTGATTTTGATCAAAATTAACTTCATAAGAGTAAGAACCTAACTTCCTTGATTCCAGAACTTCAAAGTAATATTTTTTACAAATTAAATATGTAATAAAAAATTTATTCCTTTACTACCAAAACTAACTTTACTTTTAATAATAGTAGTAGAGGCTTGAAGTTAGAGGGTTCCAAAATGCAAAAGTTCTCTCTTTTCAGAAACTTGTAAGAGCCTTTTGTGTGTAAATAAGACCAGAGATATTTTTTATGATGTAATGGACAAAAACAAGATGAAGATTTTCTATATCAAATAATTTGTTTATTACTTATTTGATGTCGTGGTGTTTTGATAGTTTTCCTATATATTAATCACACGAAGAATATGTTGTCACATATATTATTTGAAATTAAACTGGTTTTTTGAAAGATCCTATTGCATTATACGAGTCATAAGAATATGATGAGTTAAAATATTTTTTTAAGGATCTTATTACACTATACTTAATCATAATAATATGCTTAGTTAAATGTATTTTGTCTCTTAATATGTTTAGTTAGATTTACATTATACCTAGTCATAAGAATAACAAGTTTTTTCAATAAATAAAATAAATGGAAAAATAGTTTAACTGTTAAAGGAGGGTAAAATATTTATTGATTTTTAATTGTAATATGCCAAGTCACTCTATAATACTCAATTTATTTTTTTTAGTTTGACTCCATAAGTTCAAAAGAAAATTTAAAAAAAGAAAAAAAAATTGTAAATACATTGTTTTATGGCAAGGTTCTATGTGGTGATGGAATGTAAAGCTCTTGTTTGGTAATTAAAAACTCTACATCTTGTTTGGTATTTAAAAAAGTGAAGTATTTAAATCATGTATGCCATATTGTTTAAAAAAAATATTGTGAGCTATAATTGCTTTAATTGATGAGTTTAAAATTTGTAAATTTCTTTATAATAATTCAAATTAGTATAAAACTTAGATACCAACACACTTTCCTCTTGAAATCTCCAAGACAAATGAGAGGTGGTATAGTGCAACTTTTAGATTTTGAATTTAAATTTGAAACTCAAACGAACCGCCCCATCACATTTAATATTTAAACTACCTTGCTAACTCACCATATCACTTAACCATTTAGAAAATTGGATGACCAAAATATGGGAGGAAGAGGAGGTTGGAAAAGTGCCAAGAATATCAATACGATACATACATACATCTGGATAACATAGTCATAAGGATAGTTCTCATCATTCTCCGATTTCTCATCAATTAAATAATGGATACATTGAAAAGATACATTTTGGAATCAATTCGAGAAAAACTATGACCTTAATAATTCTAGCCAATAGGAACTGTAACCCATAGTAACTCTAACCAATGAGAACTATTACCACAATGACTGCAGTTGGCAAGAACTGTGATCAATGAAAGAATAAAATGATTATAGGTCGTTGGTCATAATAGTTCCCTCATCAAGAAATTCCCTATAACTATGACTAATAAACATTGATTATAGTTCTTGTGAGTCAAGGTTCCTAACTAACAAAGGGATTATTCCCTAGAACTATGATTGAAAAACAAAGATCATAGTTTAATTTCATAGTCAAAGCTCCCACATCATAATTCTTGTTGTCATGATTCTTGTAAAATAAAGTCATAGTTCCTAATTGACAAGGGAACTATGAACAACAAAGGAATGATTCCTAAGGTCATAGTTCATGAGGGTCAAAGTTCTCGAGGTCATAGTTACTATGCGTCATAATTCCTAAGGTTTAAAGCTCTCAAGTTCATTGTTCTTATATGTCATAGTTACTATGGTCATAGTTCTTGTGGGTCATGTTTTCTATTGGTTAGAGATCCCAATGATAAGAAAGCTCATAAAATTTCTTAAATGAGAGTCGATGAAGTGCCTGTTGGAAAATGAGAGAGGGAGGGAAATATAAATAGAGAGAGATGGAGAGAAAGAGAGAGAGAGACTAGAAAATGTGTAAATGGAAATAAAGAAATAGAGTGTTGGGAATAAATTAGTCATAATGGTATAAACAAAAATTAAATCCATATGATTCCATTCCATCAAATTCCACAATACGAGGGTTTTCAAATTCCACAAAAGCAGTGTTTTCAAATTTCACAAAACTAAGGTCTTGAAATTTCACTTCAATATACATCGATAAACGTCACCAATTTGTGATGCATGGTCAATATGGTGTGTTTACTCACATTTTCTAATTATGCACTCAAATTTTAACTCACTATGTTGGAGTTTCCACATTCCACATTGCTATGGTTTTCAAATTCCACGAAGCAAGGGTTTTCTGTTGGAGTGATGCACAGCTAAATTAAACAACAAATAACACAGCAGAATTAATCATGCACAGTAAACACAGCTTTTAACGTGGTTCACCCAACCAATCTGGGCTACGTCCACCAAACATAGGCATCAGGAATTTATTAATCAAAACAGGAGATTACATCAAGAAATCCTCACAAAACTCTCACCCTCTTAGCAAACATCCGAATGGTTGCCTGTTATATAGCATAGAGAATCTAACAGCCTCATTAACTCACTCACATCAAATATAGGAGGCATTAACTCCCTCCCAACAACCTGGAGCTAATCTAGGAACTGAATTTCTATTGTTGTCATTAGCTGAGATTTTTCCTATTTTGCTCCAAAACAGAAAATCTCAACAATCTCCACCTTGACAACAATTAGCCTGATGCCCTGTTATTATTATTTTATCTTTTCTGCAAGCCAAGAGAAGCCAAACACCAGCGTAGCTTCTCCAACAAAACTGGTTTCGTGAACATGTCTGCACAGTTCTCCTTTGTATGCACCTTTTCAAGAGAGACTCCCCTTTCAGTGATAACCTATCTTACAAAATGGTACTTAATTGGAATATGCTTTGATTTACTATGATAGGCCGGATTCTTAGCCAAATGTATTGCACTTTGACTATCACAAAGTAACCTGATGTTGTCCTGTAACCTACCAAACTCACCAAGCAAACCTTTCAACCAAACCGCCTCTTTGCAAGCATGAGAAGCAACAATGTATTCTGCTTCAGTAGTGGATAAAGCAACAATATTCTGTAGCTTTGACATCCAGCTTATAGCTCCACCTGCAAGAGTAAAGACGTACCCTGAAGTTGATCTTCTCTTATCCAAATCACCTGCAAAATCGGAATCAACATATCCGCAAACAAATTCACTACTCTTATTGTAAAAAATACAATAACTACTTGTGCCTCTCAAGTACCAAAGCACCCATTTCACTGCTGACCAGTGTTCTTTACCCGGATTTGCCATGTACCTGCTGACAACCCCAACTGCATGTGAAATATCTGGTCGAGTACAAACCATCGCATACATTAAACACCCTACTACATTGGCATATGGAATTCGAGACATATAATCCTTTTCTTCATCTGTATTAGGACATAAACTCGAAGAAAGCTTAAAATTGGAAGCTAAAGGGACTGAAACAGGCTTCACATTATTCATACCAAACCTCAAAAGTATTTTCTCAACATACTTCTGTTGTGATAGCCACAGCTTACCATTGCCCCTGTCTCTGAAAATCTCCATGCCCAAAATCTGTCTTGCCGCTCCTAGATCTTTCATATCAAACGTCCTTGCCATCTGAGTCTTCAACCTGTTGATTTCTTCAATGCTTTTGCTTGCTAAAAGCATATCATCAACATACAACACTAAGATAATGAACATGCCATTATTTAACTGCTTAAAGTAAACACAATGATCATATTCACTTCTTACATATTTCTGACTCAACATGAAAGAATCAAACTTCTTATACCACTGCCGAGGCGACTGCTTCAGGCCATATAATGACTTCTTGAGCCTGCAGACAAATTTCTCATTGCGATGCTGAACAAACCCTTCCGGTTGTTCCATATATATCTCCTCATCTAAGTCTCCATGTAGAAATGCAGTCTTAACATCTAATTGCTGCAACTCTAAATCAAACAAAGCCACTAATGCTAACACAATTCTAATTGAAACAATTTTAACCACTGCTGAAAATATCTCATGAAAGTCTATGCCAGCTTTCTGAGAAAACCCTTTTGCAACCAGTCTCGCTTTGTATCTGTCTTCCGTATCATTCACACCCCGTTTCACCTTGAACACCCACTTGCATCCCACAGTTTTCCTGCCTTTGGGAAGTTCAACCAGATCCCACGTGCCATTCTTACCTAAGGCCATCATTTCTTCCTTCATGGCTACTTTCCATTTGTCACTATTTGAACCTTCTACAGCTTCCTGATAACACAAAGGTTCATCATCATTAGCAATCAAAGCAACTGAAGTAACATGATCATCATACCTTCTCGGAGGGCGTTTGATCCTTGTAGACCTCCTTAAGAATGTTTCTGGTGCTTCCACAATTGGTTGTCTATCATCTGTAGGAACTTCTTCATGATCGCCATCTGAGACCTGTTCATGACCTCCATCTGAACCCTGTTCATAATCTGATTCTGAAACCTGTTCATGACTAGAATCTGAACTATGGTCGTTATGACTATCATTAGAAATGCTGTCAAACTGAATATGCTGGAAATCAGATACATCATCCTGTTTCAATCTACTATTTACATCTAACTGTACAAGAGAGGATTCATCAAACTTTACATCTCTGTTGATGATGATTTTGCGGGTAGTAGGATCCCACAATCTAAATCCCTTTGTTCCATCACCATACCCAACAAAGACATACCTTTTCGATTTCGGATCTAATTTAGTTCGCTGATGTTTAGGCACTAGAGCATATGCATCACAACCAAACACTCTGAGTTTAGAATAGTCACAAGGGTGTCCTTTCCATACCTCTTGCGGAACCTTGCAGCCTATCGCCGTTGATGGAGATCGGTTTATCACATAACAAGTTGTTGCCACTGCTTCCGTCCACAACTCCTTTTGCAACCCGGCGTTACTCAGCATACACCTTGCTCTCTCTAGAAGAGTCTTGTTCATGCGTTCAACAACTCCATTCTGCTGAGGAGTATAAACCGTGGTCTTATGTCTCTCGATCCCTGCATCCTTGCAATAGCTGTCAAACTCCTTGGAGGAAAACTCACCACCATTGTCAGTTCTTAAACATTTTATAGCTCTACCAGTGTTGTTTTCTACCAATGCTCTAAATTGCTTGAAAACTGTAAAAACATCAGACTTCTTTTTCAACATGTAGACCCATACTTTCCGAGAAAAGTCATCAATAAATGATACAAAATACGACGAGCCACCATACGACGCTGTAGGGGCTGGACCACAAACATCTGAATGAATATAATCAAGTATCCCTTTACTAGTATGTTTTCCTGTTTTAAACTTTTGTTTACTTTGTTTTCCAAACAAGCAATGTTTACAAAAATCTAACTTTCCAGATCTTAGATTAGGAAGTAACTTGTGGTCAGCCAAAATTTTCAACCCTCGTTCGCTCATATGGCCCAACCTTTGATGCCATAGGCGAATGGAACTACTGGCCTGTTCAGACACCGACACATGATCTGATCCAGTTCTTCCTTCTAATTGAAAAAGATTTCCTACCTTCTTAGCCTTCATCACTAGTAAGATACCTTTATAGATTTTCATAACTCCACCTTGAATTACAGTTTTATATCCATTTGAATCAAGTGCTCCTAATGAAATCAAATTTTTCCTTAAATCTGGTACATGCCTCACATCAGTTAATATTTTTGTTGTCCAATCAAACATTTGCAGTTGTATGCTCCCAATTCCCACAATATTACATGTTACATCATTACCCATGTACACAACACCATCATCAATTGATTTATATGTTTTAAACCAATCTTTATGAATACGCATGTGGTTAGATGCCCCAGAATCTAACAACCAATGTTGATCATGTTTTGAAACATTAACAGACAATACCTCATCACTCATACCTGAACCTGATACTGAACCTGTATCTGTGGTGTTGGCTTCCTTCTTTTCTGTCGAAGAGCCTTCTTTAGCAGCCTGCTTTCGCTTCCAGCAATCCTTTTTCATATGTCCAGCCTTGCCACAATGCCAGAACTTCACCTTTGGCTTCTTTCCTTTGGACTTTGAGCGAGAGTCGCTATGCTTTCCCCCGGAGTGTCTCTCTCATGAGCAACCTCTGGCCATCATTACCTCTGATGTAGAGGTGTCTGCATTCGACCTCTTCCTCGTCTCCTCAGCCAACAAGGCTCCAACAACATCGTCAAACTCAAGGATGTATGATGTACTAAAGCTTATGGAAGTAACAAAGTGTTCCCAGGATTCAGGCAATGAACATAATAGAGTTATTGCCTTATCCTCTGAATCAAATTTCACATCTAGACTGTCTAATTGCACCAGTAAGGTATTAAAAACATTCAGGTGATCAGCAATCGAGGTACCTTCTTTCATCCGCAAACCGTAAAGCTGCCGTTTCAGGAGAATCCGATTTGTCAAAGATTTCGTCATATAGAGCTTCTCAAGCTTCGACCACAAGCCTGCGGCGGTTTTCTCTAACACAATGTTGAACAGAACATCGTCTGCCAGACATAACCGAATTGCGCTCAGAGCTCTATCATCCATCTCATCCCATTCATCCTCCGTCATGGAAGGAGGTCTTTTGTTTTTCCCCAACAGTGTTTTTGCCACACCTTGTTGAACCAACAGATCGTGCATCTTCACCTTCCAGATCTCAAAATTATTCTTGCCATTAAATTTCTCAATTTCAAACCGGGCACTTTGAGTTTTCGCCATTTGTATCAAAAAACACAATAATCTCCAAAACTAACCAGCAATTAAAAAACAACTGCCTATGCCTTTCTGCCTTTGCTTTTACACACAAAAAAAAACTAACTTATTTCTGTGCAAAATTACAGTTTAAACTGAGTATCAACCATGCGCCAGCAATCAACCCACACACCAACCATTAATGTTCACAGCTCAGTCCTATGAATTGATTTCTACTATTTGTTTTTCTTTGGGGATGATGGTTGATATACCAATTCACAATATGAAAGCAATTCAAAAAAGAACCCAATTTGCAGCAAATTCAGCAGCCCTTTCAAAAAATCCGATAACAGCAATGCGCCGTTTTATATGATATATTCATGCTGTGTATCATACATCCACACTGATATATATATCCACGCCGTTTTATATTATATAGTCATGCTGTTTTTAATCTATATACCCACGCAGTTTGCCAAAAAACATATCCATGCGGTTTTAATATATATATATATTACAGCAGGTGCTAATAATCACATATATGCACGCTGATATATAACCTTAACCACGCCTTTTTTAATGTAAATCCGCACCGTTTTAAAATATATGAACGCAGGTGTATATCTATCCACGCTCCACGCAAATGGCTTCTCATATGAATGACATTCGAGCATTTAAAAAACGCGCAGAGGCATGTTTAAATATTTGTTTATAAAGTTCTGTACCTGGGCGCTCTTTAAGACACAGCTCCAGCACTCCAGCACGTAAGACACAGCTCCCTTGGCGCTCCAGCACCATACGGTCTCCACGCAGGTATAGAACTTTTACTCAGCGCTAATCCACGATCAGGCCATCCACCATCCACACAGGTATAGAACTTGTACTCAGCGCTAATCCACGACCAGCGCTCAGCTGTGCTCCAACATCGCTCTGATACCAATTGTTGGAGTGATGCACAGCTAAATTAAACAACAAATAACACAGCAGAATTAATCATGCACAGTAAACACAGCTTTTAATGTGGTTCACCCAACCAATCTGGGCTACGTCCACCAAACATAGGCATCAGGAATTTATTAATCAAAACAGGAGATTACATCAAGAAATCCTCACAAAACTCTCACCCTCTTAGCAAACATCTGAATGGTTGCCTGTTATATAGCATAGAGAATCTAACAGCCTCATTAACTCACTCACATCAAATATAGGAGGCATTAACTCCCTCCCAACAACCTGGAGCTAATCTAGGAACTGAATTTCTATTGTTGTCATTAGCTGAGATTTTTCCTATTTTGCTCCAAAACAGAAAATCTCAACATTTTCATAGTGCATAAAACTAAGGTTTTCAAATTGCATAAATATGTTTCCTAATAACGCACACACACTTTTGAGCCATGCTAAGCAGGTAACCTCGCAGGGGTCCTAGTTGGTAACTTGGGCCTTACAGAACCTAAAAAACTAGGAACACATGCGAATTCCTAAGAAGAAGCACACATTCTTGTGGGCATGTGTTCCTCATGATAGCCCCATTTCCACATTTTGGGTCATCATTCTTGCGTAAGTGCCCTTAGTTGATTCTCACTAGTCTTTTCAGTTATGCATAATCCTTCTCAAGCTCTCGTTATAGAATTTCTCACAAAAATCCTTCATACACTTCATGCTAAGTGTTTTCTCATTAGTCTACATAGTTTCTTTCTTTTACCACATATGAAATCATTTCCACACATATGTGATTCCACAACCACTTGCCACATGCTTATTCACAATACAACAATAGAGAGTTAAGTTATTTCATCATGACTATTCCCTAATTAAAAAAGCCTCCATCATGTTCTAGTTGATTTCTTACACTTATTTGAGAAACTTCCACATATTTAACTTTATGTATCTATATATTACTCTTTTATGTTTATCTCATCATTCTAGATTGGTCATGGTTATAAGCCATGCAATAGGTTATCATCATTCATTTCTTAAAACCCCCATTTATTTATACTTATTTTCTATCTTCTCATAGGTTTGTATTCTTTGAGGGGTAAGTTTCTTCCAATTCTGACTTCATTCATATGTACTTTACGAAATTGTCATACTATTTCCCGTTTATAATTTAACTTATTTGAGATTGGATTATTATAGTGTTCTTCATCTATCTCAATGTTTTCATAGAGGAAGAATTAAATGAATAAACTTGTACAGTCTTGTAAAGCCATTTTGAGGCATTAAACGTTTTTTTTCTGGGGTAAAAAAATTCTCATTTGTGCGAGACCATCTAGTACTCGAACTTTGTATGCAAAGTTTATGCCTCTCGCAATTTTATCTACCATACTAACCACCATACTACAAGTCGATGTCACGTTAATCCCCTCCACTCATGCATATGGGACTAGCCATGTGTGTAATTTAAAAAAGACTCGAGAATGTCCGAAATCATAACCCTAGTTGATGATTGAGGGAGTCAAACTTTCATATATTATTGGTTTATGTTAAATACTAGGACACTAGGAGTAGGGGTTACATTTCATATTATTACATTCTCTTCCATATTTGAGCAAAGAAATTGGGAGTGGGATGTTAGAGAGAAAAATAAGGGCTTAAGATTTTGTAGCAACTTTATAAGCCATAGGTCTTAGGTAACTCTATAGAGAGTACCTCTTTCTTTGTATCTACACATTTTTCCATACTAGAGAATAGAGATCAAAGCAACCTCACCTTCTAGCTAGGTTTCTCCCATAAGTGTTTCCCAAGGGAAAAATTGTGCTTACTTTGATTAGTGTGTGTATTTCTTTTCACTCTATATTGCTTGCATTTCAACTAATTTATATTTAAGCATACAAACAATAAATAAAGAATCTGAGATCTAAAATAATTAATATTCACAGTGAAAAATTCAATATTTATCAGATCTATTATGATGGATTGTTCCAATGGAATAGCGATGATAATTTACTGGTCATCTTGTTATAGACATTTTTGTGCCTTACAGCTATAAGCATGAAATGTCCATAAACCAAGGGATCCTAAGTCCCTAAAAGTGTTGTTCCAGCTCCTAAAGAAACAAGGTCAACAAATTACAGCTTCTCCCAGAAGTTCTCCACCAGAAACTGCTCAGAACTAGTCAAATCAGGATCATTTCAGATGCTCCACTAGCTAGCTGCGTTGCAAAGCACCCAAATACACTGGCTAGGTGCGTTGCAACGCACTTGAATGCACTACCAGGGTGTGTTGAGCGGGAAATGACAAGTGGCAGAGTCATTCCACGAGGTGGAGAGACAATGGAAGATTCTAGAATCTTCTCCAATGACACTTGCCTCACTGAATTCGACCAGTGATGAGTAAGAAGCTCTCAGTCTCCAAGTGGAAGCAAGAACTGACAGAGAGAAGCCACTAATCAATTCATGAGCTGACTCATCCTCTTTGCATATATCTATATATGGATCCCTCACCAAGATATCCAGGGGCTGGAATTTTGTACATTGCAGAGAATTGCTGTTGGTTTTGTGATAGATATCAGAGTATTGGGTGATTTATGCTTTGTTAGAGGTGAAGAAGGGATTCTATGCTGGGAGGTTGATGCTGGATCAGGAATCATAGGTTGTAACTCCTCCTGGATCTTCTTGTTTTATCAATAAAACTATTTGAGTTTCTCCTACATGCTTGTATATCATTGATGTGTGTTATATTTGTATGTTTAGCTTAAATCTGATCCTAAGCTTTTTATGAACATAAATCCATGTCTTTGTGTAGTTTCTTTCTTCTGTGAACTTGCAGGAACTTGGTGATGCTGGGCAAGTGAGGGAGCGGATAGCTGGGAGCTGTCAAAGAGAAGAGAGATTGGATCAAAGGACTAGCGCAAGACACAGGTTGGTTCATCCTATTCATCTTCGTTTATAGTTCATAAAGGAGAATACAAGAATAGTTTTCCCTGTTTGTTTCTGAGGTCTCTGTCACAACCCAGTGGGATAGGGTCGTTCTGAATAGACACTTTTCCCGAAAACAAAATGGCGACTCCGCTGGGGATCGTGTCTAGTTAGTTTGTTTGTGTTTCTATTGTTGTTCATCTCATAAACTTAGGAGTAGCGAATCGAACTGCATTTGCCATTTACAAATGCAAAGTAGACATCTGCTACTCTAGTCCATTCACTGGATCTGTTTATGATCTGAACAGCTGATTCACAAATGATCTGATTACCCTTTGTGATAGCTCTTAAACCTCTTTTAAATCAACCCTCTGATTGTGCATTATTGATTGCTTTTACCCGACCAAAAACCATAGATTAAACTGCAAACCATGACCCAGAACCTGGAGAGAATTCTCGTTTCTGCTCCAGCGCAGGCTCTGTGAAGAGACTCTGCATTTCAGTGCAGTTCTCGAGAGGGCTACCTGCGTTGCAATTCAGTTTCTCTGTGTAGCAGGTGCATTGATCAGCTTAGCCCTGTCTAGCTGAGGTTCTTTGCTCACTTTTTCCAGTTTTGCCTCTGATTTTTGCAGCCTGTGATCAGTGTGTGTGTCTGTTTAAAAGCCCCTTTTCTTTGCCTTAATTCCGCCTCAGTTGTATAAAAGAAACTGTATTTGTTTTTGTGTGTTTGTTATGTCATTTACAGTTTCCCATTGCAAAAGTAAACTAGTCATACTGTCGTCCTTGGATTTAGATCTGTCGTAAGCACCGATTTTGATCTTAGGAGAAATTTTATTTGCTATTGACAGTCGATTACGCTTTTACTTTTGCCTTTGGATTGAATTTGTGAATTTCTAGTGTCAAACAAGTGTTTACTTCAAAATCATAAAGTGTCGTAATCGTCTCTACCTTTTGATTTCGAAAAGAAGCTTGTTTGTGTTTTTCACTTGAAAGCGAATTCAAATTTGTACAACAACTTTCTTTTTAGGCATCAATATTAAGAAAGTGAAAAACAAATACATGCACATGTGCATTTGCATATTGATAGTCTGTTTGGCTTGATTTAGGAAAAGTTCATTTACAGTGTGCTCTTTGCTCTTTGAGAAAAGATTGTGTCTTTCTTTTCCCCTTGTAGCTAGGATTTTCATTGCTGAAAAGAGATAAAAGCTTGCTTATCATCTTTAGATTGCATTTTAGGAATTACATCTACATCTCGTGGTGAACCCAAAAGGCAAACTTCATAAGAAAGATCAACCTAAAATAAATTCAATGAACTTAACAACGCTTTGTAACTTAACGCACAACATCTAGAGGTCTAGGCTAGAGACGTATTCCGGCGTCGTAAAGCCTGGTAACTGTTGTCCTCACTGATGGTTGGGTGATTCCTCCGCTTTGAGACGATAAGTGCCAGTATGGACTTGTGCTCCCACGTACCGTCGAGTATATATTGGGAGATCCCTATAGGCATAAAACCTTTATCCATAGGAAGCCGTGTCGGCCGCCCTACTGATCGCAATGCACCGAACACAGCATTCGGGAAGATTGACTGCCGTACCCTAAAAAGTATTCTGCAGTTTTGCGATTGGTTTGGTACTCCCTCTACCTAGACCTCCAGAGCAGTCCCTTTCGTTCCTTTTCAGACTCTTTAACGGAAAAGGTCCATCTGAGCACTTGTCACTTCAGGCTCATTAAAAATCGAAGGAGACTAGAGTCATCTTTTGTTTTTTCTCGAATCTTAAAAATTGAAAAAACAAGTTGTGTCAAAGCGTCTAAAATTTATTTTAAACGGAATAATCATCACCATTCCCTTGTTGGTCTTCGAAGTTAGTCTCTTTTCATCGCAAGTTCTTCTAGAATCACTAGAAAATCTTTTGGATAGACTAGATATGTCTGAACAACCGTCGACATCCAGGATTGTGTCATCCGACGCAGCAGCGGCAGAGCCTCCTGCCGCTACTCCAACGATGTTCGATGGTATATCATCTATCCCGGCAAGTTATCAACAACAAGCCGGAGTCCAATCAGGGACTGTTTCGACGACATGGTCAGTTCCTATTTCTTCATCCGGATTATCATCTGGTATTTCTTATGTTGAAACTCAACAAGTTGATCCAATGTGTCTTCAAAGGCCATTCTACCCTTTGAGTACTGGATTTCCACCATATGGAGGGCAGTATGCTTTTTCATTGTTCCCTCCTGGAGAACAACCATATGGGAGTTTACAACAAAGTTCAGGTCAAACTGGAATTACATCCAGCGGTTGGGTACCAATACTGCCTCAGCAACCAAGGGTTGTATATTCAATGCAACCAGTCCACCCTGTGTCAAATATTCCCACTATACCTGCTATGGTGACTGCATCGCAAGTACAAGTGTTACCTGTTGTATGTCAACCTCAAGTTTCTCAGGTTGCAATACAACAGTCTCTTGTCTCAACGACTCAATCACAACCTCAGGTTAGTGCCTCCTTATCTGGAGTGACTCAGGCTTAGACAAGTACTATGACTCCTCATCTTGGTCAATCATCCAGTATTGGACAACAGCAAATGGTCCAAAAACCAGGGCTGGTTCAATCTCAACAACCGCCATTCCAGCAATCATATCAAGGACCTGAGCAACAAGTCTTTGTAAGTAATGGGCAACCGCATTCCCAAAGCGGTTATCAACAACCATATTATAATGGTTATGCCCATCAACCTTGTCAAAGTTGCCAACATCAAATACATTATGCTAGTATGCAAAGACCCATTGCTCAGGCGATTCCATCTTATCCTGGGTATGCTTCACCTAACCTGAATCAACAGTTACCATTCGTGGCAACTTTAGAGTTACCTGATTTAAACCGGTTAACAAATGATCCAATTGCTTACACCCCTTGGTGGCCAGCGATTCCGCATAAACTTCCATCAGATATTCCTAAATTTAATGGAAATCCGGGTGAAGATCCATCGAATCACGTGATGACATTTCATCTATGGTGTTCATCAAACACTTTAAATGATGATTCGATAAGGCTTTGCCTTTTTCAGAGGACGTTAACGGGTCCGGCGGCAAAATGGTACATTGAATTGCCTAGAGCTTTGTTCGACAACTTCAGCACCTTAGCCACAACCTTTTTAACCCATTTTCAATTACCGATAAGGTATGAAACGGGAATAGAACTGCTTACCAACTTTAAACAGACAACAGCCACTCACATATCTGATCATATACATGAGTGGCGATGTCGTCGTAGGATGGTAAAAATGTACGTTCCCGATCAGCTATTAGCTCAATGGTTTATCAAGTCATTATTGCCTTCCATCACGGAAGATGTGGCAATGGGGGGAGTCGTAACAGAAGAGCAAGTTATCGCTCGTGCGCAATATTTGGACTTGATTTACACTCAGTCCGGCATGCTCTACGATAAAATACCTGACGCCCCTAGACTGGAATTCTCAGTTCCTCCTCCTCCTAAATCAAACAATGACTCTCATGCCATCGATGGCGTGATTGGCGCGACAGACACGAAATAGACAAAGGCTACATCTAAAAAGGCCTGTAAGATTTCTAGTCAAAATGCAAATGAGGAACTTCTTGCCTCGGAATTAAATGTCGTGTCGACTGACAAGGGCAAACAACTGAAGCAACCAGGGGGCAAGAAGAAAAAGAAAGGGAGAAAAAGGAAGCAGGATGAGTCATCTCCTGAAAAGCCTTCTACAAACCCTTCTGGGCAAAGGAAACCCCCTTGCGGGGTGTCATATATGCGATGAGGATCATCGGACGAGAGATTGTCCACATAAAGCTGAAGTTAAGAAACTCTTTAAGAGTTCAAAAACCTCAGCAGTATTGACTGATCCGTTTCCAAGCCCGGGAACCAAACTGGTTGCTAATCAAAATGCTTCCCGATCCCAAGTGATTATGTTGTCTATCTCAAAGCAGCAAAATGATTCTTTGGCAAGGAATAAAGATTACGGGAATCCACAGGTGTCGAATAACAAGGCTAATGAACAACCTAGTAGTTCGACAACAACTTTGACCAAAGTTGTGCCACCCATCATTCCTGAACAAATGATAAAGTCGCCAAAGGGCGTAGTGCACAAATCGACATTTAATCCTCGTGCAAAAATAGCACAGAATTATAATATAATAGAGGACCTAACCCAATCGTTGTCCGCTATGTCGACACTTGAGGTACCGCAAAATTGCCTCTCCCAAGAGCAAGCTTTATTATCAGCAATAGGTGGGATTGACCCAATGGATTCCGATCTTGTGGCCTTTGATCATAAAGGATATGACCCTCAGTTACCATCTCAACTAGCTTTCCTTATTCAAGTGAAAGCCCTCAACAAAACTGTTCATCAAACAATTATTGATGAGGGGGCATCTACATGCATTATGTCGATGAGTTGCTGAAAAACTTTAGGATCTCCAACCTTGTCGCGATCTTCGACGACATTAAAAGCATTCGACGGAAGGACATATACACCATATGGTATCCTAAGTAACTTGAAAGTTGAACTAGGAGGGAAAACAATAGAAATTGATGTTGAAGTAATCGACGAAAACCTTGATTACAACATCCTATTGGGAAGACCCTGGATATATGCCATGGCCGCAGTTGTGTCGACCTACTTCAGAAAGATTGCATTTCCCTTACAAGGAGGAATTACAATCGTCGACCAACAAACATTTCTCCCCAACAGTTCACAAGTTACGAGAAGCATTCCAATGATCCATGGAAGCAATCATTCGCTCCAAAATATCAGAGTAGGTCTCCTGAAAGACCCTGCCTTAATGGGTACTTTTGCCCTACCGCCTCCGAGTAATCTGGCGGAAGTGGCCACAGTGGAATATGAAACCTTCTATATCTAATGGATTTGGACTTCGAGGATGGTTCTTATCTCGTGTCAACCTCGTTAAAAAATGAAACAAGGAATCTTGAGGATGGTTCTTTTACTGTGTCAACCTCATTAAAAAATGAAACAAATCCCCTTTCCAAATCTCAAAGGTAAACCTTCATTCCAACCACCGAGTTGAATGCAATGAAGCTTGGGGGGCATGCACCTCGATTTGCGTTATTATGTTGGGGGCATGCAAACTTATCACGAGCAGTGTTACTGCAGGGTTCAAGCTCGTTAAAAAATAAACCTGCATCGAGCAGTGTTTACCGCGAGGTTCAAGCTCGTTAAAAAGTAAACCCGGACCGAGCAAATGTTTCCACCCGCCTTTAAGCTCGTTAAAAAATGAACTATCCCCTGGTAAATAACCACCGTGAATGTAACACTTCAGCCATTAAAGCCTTGGTCGTGTTTGCACCATCACCTCCACTTTTCCATTGGCCGATCTTCCACCTCCATTTGATTGTTTACCCATTTTGAGGAACAGCTGCGAAGAGTGGTTTCACTAGCCATCCTTGTGACACTGCCGTGATTGGAAAATTCCAAACCTTACCTGGAATCAGCTGCTACCCATTTTATCACTCGTTCCTCAAAAGACGAGTCTCCTTTAAGCTCTTTTCATATGACTCGTAAAATATGAAAAGATTGCCGAGTTTTAGCCTTCCAGCTCGTTAAAGCGACAGGAAGTGCTATCCCTCCTCTAGATTTTAATCTTTTTGGACCTGAGGGATTATTGCACAAAAAGATCGAGCGCTTGTTTTGTTCGGCTCGTTAAAACTATCGAAAACTCATCCCTTCTGTATTGTTTTATACTTTTTTGGACTTAAAGGATTAGATGACAAAAAAGGAATTCCGGAGTTACCTTTACGTACCTTTTCAGACTCTCTAAAAATGAAAAGGACCAAGTTTTCTTTGTCGTTAGACTCGTTAAAAAAGAATTAATAGCGACAAACTTGTCTTTAGACGAGAACGAGTTTCACTATCGCTAGGCTCGTTAAAACATAGCGATGGGTTTGCCCGAAGGGAAAATTATAGAACAAGCATATGTTATCCTCCTCAAGCTTGACAAAAATAAAGAGGACTGGTCAGCAATGACTGGGGAAAAATTGGGAAGAAAACTCAAAGAAACTTTATTGGTAGCAAGTCGCTCTTGAACATGACACTTCCACTCCGTGCCTGAGTCGGGTTGGGTTGTTCATTCACTGGTCACATCACCATGGTCACGCCATACCATCCACATTTGGGGTAAATGCTACCGATCCATCACATAAATGTCGCCGACATGTTCAAGAGAAGTCATCCAGAGAAGTCACCCGTGTCCCATCCACTACCATACATTATACTTCATTCTGTCATGACCGCCACCCTGAACCGTATATCACCAGATCGTTTTCACCTCCATCAAAATCATTTGCTCTGTTCCGTGTCATTGATGTGGGATTCATTAAGGCCCTCCTTTGACGGATCGCTTCTTGTCGACATCAGCTCATTATCCAAGAAGTTGATCTAGGAACACCCCTTCAGTACTTTGAAGCTTGCATGCCTCAATGGCAAGTTTCTCACTTCCGGCGACAGGTATACATCAATGACCTTCGACCGAAAGATTTTGCGTGGTGTTCGACGCCAAGTCCTTTATTCACACCACGTAAATTGTACTGCAGTACCTTGAGGGTCATTATCATTATCGGTGATTCCTCTCGCGCTTGTTAACAGTTTACATCATTTACTGGTAATCAAGCGATGTCTTTCCATGTTCGACTTCAAAACATTTCTCACATGGATCGACTTGTACTTAGAGTGAAGATCGGACGAGATTGAAGACCCCGGATCTAGTTTC
This sequence comes from Pinus tabuliformis, assembly GCA_031772625.1. NCBI lineage: Eukaryota > Viridiplantae > Streptophyta > Pinopsida > Pinales > Pinaceae > Pinus > Pinus tabuliformis. The sequence continues at coordinate 1,794,549,415 of CM062818.1, forward strand.
ATCCATCCGGGCTGCGATATATATTCAGGAAAAATAAAGACATTGAAATGTACATAATTGCAGCACAGATAATCATCCTACCAAAAGGATGATGACTTCATCAGAATCATTAGTCTACCATCAGACGATTGTCTATCCTATGTACATGAAAATGAATTTATAAAGCTGAGCATGGGAATGCCCGCCTCAGCTAGATCATGAAAACAGTATGAATATAATGTATTGTATTTTATCTTATTACAGGTCTCCTCCCCAGCATTAGAAGAACTTCGAATCCTCCTAATAAAGCATTTCACCCGATAAACGGCCTCATACTTTAGGGGGCAACTGTTATAGACATTTTTGTGCCTTACAGCTATAAGCATGAAATGTCCATAAACCAAGGGATCCTAAGTCCCTAAAAGTGTTGTTCCAGCTCCTAAAGAAACAAGGTCAACAAATTACAGCTTCTCCCAGAAGTTCTCCACCAGAAACTGCTCAGAACTAGTCAAATCAGGATCATTTCAGATGCTCCACTAGCTAGCTGTGTTGCAAAGCACCCAAATACACTGGCTAGGTGCGTTGCAACGCACTTGAATGCACTACCAGGGTGCGTTGAGCGGGAAATGACAAGTGGCAGAGTCATTCCACGAGGTGGAGAGACAATGGAAGCTTCCAGAATCTTCTCCAATGACACTTGCCTCACTGAATTCGACCAGTGATGAGTAAGAAGCTCTCAGTCTCCAAGTGGAAGCAAGAACTGACAGAGAGAAGCCACTAATCAATTCATGAGCTGACTCATCCTCTTTGCATACATCTATATATGGATCCCTCACCAAGAGATCCAGGGGCTGGAATTTTGTACATTGCAGAGAATTGCTGTTGGTTTTGTGATAGATATCAGAGTATTGGGTGATTTATGCTTTGTTAGAGGTGAAGAAGGGATTCTATGCTGGGAGGTTGATGTTGGATCAGGAATCATCGGTTGTAACTCCTCCTGGATCTTCTTGTTTTATCAATAAAACTATTTGAGTTTCTCCTACATGCTTGTATATCATTGATGTGTGTTATATTTGTATGTTTAGCTTAAATCTGATCCTAAGCTTTTTATGAACATAAATCCATGTATTTGTGTAGTTTCTTTCTTCTGTGAACTTGCAGGAACTTGGTGACGCTGGGCAAGTGAGGGAGCGGATAGCTGGGAGCTTTCAAAGAGAAGAGAGATTGGATCAAAGGACTAGCGCAAGACACAGGTTGGTTCATCCTATTCATCTTCGTTTATAGTTCATAAAGGATAATACAAGAATAGTTTTCCCTGTTTGTTTCTGAGGTCTCTGTCACAACCCAGTGGGATAGGGTCGTTCTGAATAGACACTTTTCCCGAAAACACATCTCCACATCTTTCCTAAACGAATAGTGTCTTCTTTACTACCACATGTTACGTCGATCAGTTGAACATATTATGTGATTGTATGTTACTTCATCTTTGATGTTTTTTTATTAATGTCCATGGTTAGGCTTTTATCTCCATTCTTCCCATCTTCAAAATGCAACATCCTCAAAGAAAGAAAATTCAATAACCATTAATTAGGATTTATGCTCAAAAATCATCTTGAATCCATTTTATATTTGAACCCATCATTCATATCAACTGGAATTGCATTTTCAAACTCTGCCATGATCATGAAAAGTAAGAAAACTTTCCGTAAAAATCACATCATCAAAGTTTTGTTGACGCATTTCGAACCATCGAGTGTGGTTCATCACTAGAACAAAATGAAGAACCAGATATTGGCATCAAGTTAAATAAATGGAGAGAAAAAATTTAGTCTTTACAATATAACAGTTAGATAGGACTAAATAAATAATATTTTAATATAAGGAAATAATTGTCAGATTATAGTTGTTAATATTGGCCATGATTGGCAAGTTGTTACTCTCATTAATCGTATCAAAAGATTCTATTATGAGGACAAGTATAAAAGACAAATAATACATAAAATAATTACCAAAATTTATTTTCCCACACATTACAACTATTTATTGGTCGTATCTATATTTCATTGCCCTTGTAGCACTAAATAAGGTTCCAAATTCCTTTATCCTCCCTTAATTAACTATATAAACCTCATTGTGTCTAAAATGTAATAATAAACCTTTATATTCACATAAAGTTACTCATATTCATGAAGTCATATAATTTAAATTTACTTTTATTTTTTGAATGGTTGTACATATTTATCAATATTAACCAAATTATCCTCGTCATAACTTAGTCCACAATAGTAAAATTAATATTTATACAAAAATATAAATCACAATAAACATTAATGTAAAAGTGTTTCCCAAAAATTTCATATGAAAACATTAACTTCTTACATATTAACTTGTTGCATGTCTTACTTTTTTGAACTTGTTATAGAATATTTGAATTCATTTTAATCATTCTTCCAAATTGTGGAATATGCAATTCTCTAACTTTAAAATGTTGTTAAAACCATTACACTAAATTATATCTTAACAAATATCATATAAAGACATTACCAATTAAATAAAAATAGAAATAAAATAAATCTCATTTAAAAATATTATTAGTTAAATGAAAATAAAAATAAAACACAAAAACATTACCAATTATACTTTACCAAATGTATCATGAAAACATATAAATCATAATCATTGGAAAATCTTAAAAGAACATTACCAAGTGAAAAGGTATCACAAGAGATCAATAAAAAGGTACGGGTTCACCTTATAAATAATTTATTTTCCTCTTTTAATTTTGTTTCAATATTTTATTTAATCACTAGGTATCTTATATATAAGAAGAAGTTATACAATATGGATGCAAATGGGTTTCCTAAAATTGCTTCTACCTTTAGCCAAAACCTCCACCATCGATTGAAGTGAGGATGGCATAAGGATGCCCAGTCTTCGCTAGACCATTGGGGAATAAAGAGGAGATCATCTTACATAATTAAGATAATATCAAAAATAATATTGCTTCCAAATTTAAAGAGAAATTGTGGGAAAATAAAGAGTTGGAGGGAAAAAAATGAAAGTGCAATATTACAAGGAGGTGACCACCCCAATCTGGAAAACCAAAATTATCTCTCTGTCTTGACTAGTGTTAAGATGAAAATGAACATTTCCAATATTAGAACCAATTCTAATGAGCTTCATAATGAAATTAAGCATTGGTGAATTCTCAAAACACCGTGGGATGAAAGAGTTTGTCACTTATGTAGGCTTTGGTGATTTCTGAAAACACCTTGGAATGAAAGCTTTTGTCACCAATAATAGGAGGGTTGAAGATAAAAAACATTTTCTCTTAGATTATCCATCTTATATTCACATGAAAGAGTTTGTCACCAAGCCTAGGAGGGTTGAATCTTATACTCACATTAAAAAAACTTTCTCTTAGATTGTCTATCTTATAGTAAAATTCACCTTCTCCTAGATTGTCCATCTTATAATCACATTAAAGCACTTTCTCTTAGATTTTCCACCTTATACTCACATTCAATCCCATTCAAGCTTATAGGAATTACTAGTCAGGCATTCAACTTGTTCAAAATTTTCCACACAGTCTAACATGTCTTCAAATACTAGAACTCATGTGGAGGGGGAATTAAACCCGCTAGCTACCACTAGAGCTATTGTCCTTTAGCAACCTTCTTAACATTTTAAGTCATAAAAGATATGGTGATTTGGAAACCTTCTCCCACTTCTTTTTGCCCATATAAATAAGATGTTAAAGAACCATATTTAATCTATTACCTTCTTAAGGTTTGATAGACTATATAAGCCTTAGTAGGCATTAATCATCATACTCATCATCATTATACATCCAAATTATCATTTCACTCCTCTTAATATTATTATAATAATACCATAAATTTTTATTTTTATTTTTATATATAATAACTCAAACATTGTATAATTAATCTTTTTTTTTTTTTATATTACTTTTAATTTATCTCTAGATTATTACTTTAATAATAGTTATCATTCATTTATAACAAATTTAACTAATTTTTAAATCCTAAACATTCAAGAAATTAAAAACATATAATTTAATTATGAATGAGAAATAATTACATAATATATAATTTTTTTAAACGATTTTTCAATTTTTTAAAATAAGACAATAGTTATAATGAAAATATTTAATGTCATTGTCATGAATTTTACAACATCTTAATCACATATTGGAAGTCAATATTTTCATACTCGCCAACTTATAACTTCTTTAATCCACTTTGTGTGTGTGTGTGTGTATAGATATATATATATATATATATATATATATAGATGTCAAAATTATTTTTTAATTCAGATGACTTTCCTTCATACCATTAAGATTATATATATATATATATATATATTTGGATGGTTAATTTTCTAACTGGACAATATCATATACACTGAGATTCCCATTTTATAGAAACTTAAACCATGTTTTTACATGGTAATAAGGTTTCCACTCTATTAACACTCCAGAAATAACTTTCTCAAACCTAACTTACTCCATCCTCGATTTATGTGTTAGCACAGGACCCACAGATAGTCCAAATTCCATGTCTTGAACTCTGCATTAAATGGAGCCAGGACAAAGGAGAAATATTAAATGTCACAATCTACCGGGTATAGAATAAGTTATCTGTTGTAAAAGTTTTCCGACAATCAACAATTCTCGTAATAACTCCAACGTCCGTCTATTCAAAGAGTGACAGAAATGGTGGGCCCGAGCATCAATGTATGCAAGTTAAGAGAACCCTCAATCGAGATAAGGTTTTCCCTTTTATACAAATACAACCAACTATAATAAAATTGGAATAGGATCAACTATTAAAAAATGGCGAAGAAATATATGGTTCCCTTTCGCTTTAACACACTCTAGTGGGATGGATTCTCAACTCTGGACAATTTTCTGTATGTTAAAGGGAACACAAAACAATTTGATTTAAGTCAGTTGCATCTTTATGTTTTACAACTATATATTTGAATTCCTCAGTCTCCTGGAATCCCTAGTTGTCCCAATCTGGGATCACATCCCTGACTGCCTCCATCATTGGTTTGTTGTGCATAAATCCCTTAGGACCCTTCCATTTTTTCTCTTATGGGGAGCCTAGGGAGCACCTAATGCACTGATCTTTGATTCCTCCCAGTCTCCTGTCTATAGAACAAACTCTTGGATTGTGGCCCTCTTTAAAGGGTTTTCTCCTAAGCCCTTCCCTTCTCCTCACCCCTCTTGCCCCTCCTTTGATCTTTGGTCTTCCTTTCCAGTTGGCTTCTTTGATGGAGCCAATTCCTTTGGGTCATGTGGTTGTAGAATGATCATTTATTTGGAACCTCATCACCTCTTCAAATTCCTTTGGTTTGGTGGACATGGTTCGAATACTAGGGCCGAGCTTTTGGCCCTATGGGGCACTCTCTATTGTGCTTCCTGGATTAGATTGACAAGCATTTCCATCTTTGGGGACTCTAAAGTTATTATCGATTAGGCCAACAACCGATGTAAACTCCAGAATTTGAATCTTCTCTCTTGGCAACAACAGATCAAAAGTATATCTCAATCATTCATTCAGATTTCCTTCTCTCAAATCTATCATGAGCACAATAAGGAAGCTGAAATTTTGTCCAAAAGCAGATGTTCTACCTCGTTGGGCTCGATCCACTTCCAGGAATTCATCTCAGACTCTCTTTTTTGCTTGGGAAAAATCACCTACTAACTCTTCTCCTAATCCATTTTTGAGCTAGGCCTCCTACTTTTTGGCCCTTAGCATTTTTTATTATTGGTGCTTTCTCTTGATGTTGCTTTCTAGTACATGTTCACTACAATATTATTTCCTTTTTGTCTAGACATTGGATGTGGAGTTGGTTATTTCATTGCATCAATAACTTTGTTGTTATGGATAATCTTCATGTCTTTGTTTCTACTTTCTGCTATTGTTGTTATTTTAGGAGGATGCATATATGTTGCTTAGGTTGCACCCGAGGAATTTCACAAAAGAGCATCTATTATCCAATGGGAAGGATGACTCTTGCAATTTGTTTTTCTTATTTTAGATGCATAATTAATTAGCTAAAATCTAGAGAAATTCATAATCTTTTAAGAAGGACCTAGTCTATTAGGTGATGCCTTGAATTTCTAGACATATAGTGACAGATGGCAAGCCAATGGTCAAATCAAATTTAAGGTTCCTCAGATTTTATGTGGATAAACTTTTGAAAATCTAGGAACCCATTCAAATTTAAGGATAGAATCTTAATAGAAGGAATATCTCTTATAATAAACACTTTTTAATCGAAAAATATACAAAAGCACTAATTTTTCCTTGTGATTTCAAAAAATCTCATCAAATTTAAGTAATCTTCTTAAATTTGAATAAGGTTTATGTAGTATGTACGTAAGGTATATTATAAGAAATATTATCATAATGCAGTAAGTAAATATCATGTAACAATTGTTCTATAATTAATTTTTGACACCTAATCATAAGGATTGGCTAAACAACTGTAATTAGTGTAAATAAATAATAGAGAAAATGGAGAGTCATTGGGAGATGAACTGAACAGTCACTCCCTCTTGTATATAATAATGAACAACCTGAATGAATAATACAATTACATTTGAGGAGTTACCTCCTGGCCTGACATGGTATCAGAGCCAACTCTATTTTTGGAATTGCAGTCTACCATTGTAACTCCCTTCTTCCATTTTTCAGAAATTTGTAGTCTGCCATATTCTTTAGTTCTCTGCCCTCTGCATAATAATCTGGTGTAACGCTTGAAATTCGTCTCACTCCACACAATTGTTTCAATCTCATCTCATGCTCTGCGTTCCAAGCCTCCTTTCCAATTCTGTTGACTATGGAATCCCTGTTTTCAAACCAATAACCCACCGTGCGGCCTTTGTTGGGCAGTCCCATTGCCCTGAAAATGTCTTGTTGCATCACTAATATCTTGTGACCCAACACTATAGAACATCCATATTTGAAACGTTGCTGGCAACATTGCTCCCTATAAAATCTGCACTCCATATCTCTTCACGTTGCCTCCAATACGCTGGTTAAAAAGAATGTTGCTCCCTCACATCAATACACTGGTTGAAAGACCTGGTCCCTTGCATCAATACGCTCGTAATAAAAAATGGTTGCTCCGGTACGCGAGGTGCATTAACCATAGCGGGAGCCCTTGCGCAGTAGTCTTGGAGGTTTAAGTTACATTCATCAAGACAACATCTGAATTGTTTGAAAGAAAAGCATTGGTAATCGGTAGGGAGAATGTCAATGAATGGTTGGCTGCCATGTGAAAATAAATAAAAATAAAAATCTGCAATCTCATTTAGATCTCATTTTCCTCCATATTGCTCCAGCGTCTAGTGAATTCCCAATATCACAATTTTTTTTAATATCACATTGCGCCTCGACCACATAACCCCTCCCTCATATATATATATAGATATATACCTCTATTTTATATATTAATTTTTTTTTTAAACCATAAGTGAAATTTCTTATAGAGTATTGGCAGCAGAAGTATATTTTTTTACAATACACAGTTTTTAAAATGCATTCATTGATATCTATTGTGGGAGTGGTTCTCACCGGTAAGGAGAACTATCCAGAATGGTCACACAAAATCAAACACACTCTCATTTTTAATGAACTGTGGAAAGGAGTGTGTGTTGGAAATGGAGACAAAGATCCAGAACAGCCTACCTCAGACAAGAAATTTTCCATTTGGGAAAATAAGAACAGCAAGGCTTATGCATTGATTGCAGCATCAGTAAATGAAGAGGTCAGTCGCCATATTTCACCATTTTCAAATGCTCACGAAGCCTTACAAAAATTGAAGGAACTCTATGATTCACACTCTGCACTTGAAGTTGTTCAACTCATGATTAAACTGTTCACCCTTGAATTACAAAATGATGATCCTCTTGCTCTTGCATCAGAAGTAAAATCTATTATGCATGATATCAAAGTCACTAATGTTGAATTGGATATTTCTCTGATAGATTTTCTCAAGGCACTTTATCCCACTTACTCAAATTATCTTGAGTCATTGCAATCACATGGAAACCTCAAAGATATTACCTTTGACTCCCTTGTGAAAAAATTTGTTGAAAGAGAGAAAGCTTTTAGGAAGAAGACAGCTCCTCGGTCTTCTGAAGAGGCTGTGTGCCTTGCTCATAGAGAAAAGAATCTTGCTCAAGATTCTTACAGAGGAAGAGGTGGTCAAGGAGGAAGAGGAAGAAATTTCAGAGGCAGGGGGGCAGACACTCTCAAGGAAAAAATTCAGATTTGCACTGCATACACTGTAAAAGATATGGATCACATGATGCATCCACATGCAAGTTGCCTTGGGACATAATTGAGCAGGAAAGAAACCAACCCAAAGGTAAAACTAATGACAAAGAGAAAGGTAAAGCACCTAAGTCTGCTCACTATGTTGTGGCACACTATAATATTGGAGTAAATGAAGGCTTATTTAATGCTTCACTTGCTTCTTGGAAAAATGATTGGTTGCTTGATTCACGAGCAACTTGCCACATGACTTTTAGAAGAGATTTTTTTGAAGAATTTGCTGACAATGTTGATGGATTAGTATACTTTGTAGACAAATCAAAACTCAAGCCACCAAGTCTTGACACAATCAGGCTTAAATTTCCTGGTCTTCCAGACTTTCTTCTACATCATGTTCTATATCTCCCACAGCTGAGGAGAAACTTGTTGTCCTCGGTCCACATCTGCTAGCAAGGACACTCCATTCATATGTTTTATGGCAAGCTTGAGGTGAGACAAGCATTAGACCACTCACTTGTCATGACGGGAATAGAAGAAGAAAGGCTTCTCAAGCTGCAGGGTACCTCTACTCGTGCACAAAATCTCTCATACAATTCTCATTATGAAGAAGGTACATTTCCATCAAGTTTGTTATGGCATGCTAGATTTCGACACTTGAACTATGACAGCCTCCACTTTTTGAAGAAAAATGGTGTTACCGGTTTTCCTACAATTCCTAGGAAACTTAAGCAATGTGATGCTTGCATTCTAGGAAAGCATAGAAAACAGTCTTTTCATGATTCACATTCCGGAGCACATAGAAAACTTGAACTCATTCATTCAGATTTATGTTGTCCAATGCTTGTTCCTTCTGTAAATGGAAATAAATATATGATGACATTTATTGATGACTACACCAGAATGTGTTGGGTTTATTTATTGAAAAACAAATCTGATGCTTTTCAAATATTCAAGAACTTTCATACATGGATTGAAAATGATGCACAATCTCATATTGGCTCTATTCGCACTGATAATGGAAAAGAATACACTTCAAATGAATTTGAAAACTGTCTTCACCAACATGGTATCAAACATCAAACAACTGTACCTTATAATCCCCAATAGAATGGAGTAGCTGAAAGAATGAATAGGACAATCTTAAATATGGTGCACTCCATGATGTTTTTCAAAAATGTAAAATTGATGTTTTGGGCTAATGCAGTTCTATGTGTTGTATATGTAAATAATAGATATCCATCTAATATTATTAGAAACAAGACTCCTAATGAAATGTGGTATGAGCACATTCCTTCGGCAAAGCATCTCAGGGTCTTTGGTTCCACATGTTATGCCTTGATACTAAAGGTACATAGAAACAAACTTGGTGCAAGAAGTCGCATGCGTATCTTCCTGGGGTATTCAAACACCTCCAAAGCATGTCGTCTCTATGATGAATTCAATAAAAAGTTTGTTGTATCTAGAGATGTAATCTTTCTTGAATCATCCAAAACTGACAATGTTGTTGAGTGGCAACTTGATCGCTTGGATAGATTCGCAAATGCAAAATCATTTCAAGAATTTGATAATCAGATTCCACATCTTGAAGGGGGGATTCCTATACTAGATCAACCTATGGAATCTTCTTCTGAAGCACTCTCTCCCTCGCATGAAACTCCAATAACGGATGATACTTTGAGTGATGTGATTGACAGAATTAATAGATTCAATCTTGATTCAGTCCCAACTCAATCAACAGAGCAGCCTGGACCATCTGAGAAAGGTCCCTCAAAGTGGCTAACAAAGGCACTTGAAAGTGTTCATCCTGATGAGGTTGGAAAGACAAGAACTAGAAATTCAAAGCAGAAAAATGGAGGTGATGTAGATGACTCTTATTCACCTGTTGGTATGGATGTTTCTTATGATTGTGAATTGAATTTGTCTACAGATTCTGAACCAAGTTCTTTCAAAAACGTTGCTTCTCATGATGAATGGAAAGAAGCAATCCAAAAGGAGTGTGATGCCTTAATAAAGAATGGCACTTGGAAGTTGGTTGATCCTCCATTGGGAACCAAACCAATTGGCTGCAAGTGGGTCTACAAGAAAAAGTATAAAGCTGATGGCTCACTTGACAAGCACAAAGCTAAGATTGTGTCAAAAGTTTTTGCACAAAAGGAAGGGGTCGATCATGAGGAGACTTCTGCCCCCACAGCAAAATGGGCTACCATCTGGACACTCTTTTCCCTAGCAGCTCAGAACGGTTGGAAAATCCATCAAATGGATGTGAAAACTGCTTTCTTGAATGGAGATCTAAAAGAGAATGTTTTTATGTCTCAGCCTGAAGGATTTGTTATAGAAGAACATGAACATAAAGTATGCAAACTTGTGAAATCCTTGTATGGCCTCAAACAAGCACCACAAGCCTGGTATGAAAAACTAATTGAGCATCTTCTGAAATTCAATTTCAAACATTATGATCTTGATGATCCAACTTTTTTTGTCAAGAAGGTTGGAAAAACTGTTGTATATCTTGTGGTATATGTAGATGATCTTTTTATGACAGGGAACAATGAGAGCTACATTGCATCCATAAAGAAGGAATTGAGGAAAGGTTTTGAAATGACTGATTTGGGCTATGTTCATTACTATCTTGTTATTAAAGTAACTCAACATCCGAATTCCATATTCCTTTCTCAAAAGAAGTACATTGGAGATCTGTTGAACATGTTTGCCATGACTGAATGCAATCCTCTCACTACTCCAATGGAACAAAACTTAAAGCTCACATCTATTAAAGGAAAAGAATTTGAGGATGCAACAAAGTATAGATAACTTGTAGGAAGTCTCAACTACCTAACTACTACCAGACCAGACATTTCGTTTGCTCTAGGAATCCTCTCCAGGTTTATGCAAAAGCCTTGTGAGGGACATTGGTCTACTGCAAAAAGAGTTCTAAAGTACTTGAAGAGAACTCAAGACTTTGGAATCAAGTATACACAGGTGGGTGACTTCAGCTTGATTGGATACTCCAATTCGGATTTCGATGGAGATAAAGAAACTTGGGTATCTACTTCAGGTTATGCTATAAGTCTTGGATCAAGAGTTGTCTCCTAGAGATCACGCAAACAATCAGTTCCAACAGATTCCACAACAGAGACAAAATATGTGGCAGCAGCTGAGGCAACAAAAGAAATTTTGTGGCTCAGGAAAATTCTTGAAGATTTGCAGGTAAAACAAGTACAATTGACTCCACTCATGATTGACAATACTTCGGCAATAAATTTGGCCAAGAACCCAAAGTTCCTTGATCGAACGAAGCACGGCAATACAAAATATCATCTCATTCGACGTCACGTTGAGGCCAGAACAATCCATATTCATTATTGTTCCACTAATGAGCAAATTGCAGACATCTTCACCAAAGCGCTTGGAAGAGAAAAGCTTGAAAGATTCAGAACGATGCTTGGACTCACCAACATCCCTTCAGATTAAAGGGGGGAATGTTGACACCTAATCATAGGGATTGGGTGAACAACTATAATTAGTGTAAATAAATAATAGAGAAAATGGAGAGTCATCGAGAGAGGAACTGAACAGTCACTCCCTCTTGTATATAATAATGAACAACCTGAATGAATAATACAATTACCTCCTGGCCTGACACTAATAAGTATTACATATTAATGATTATATTACATAATCACTATTAGATGACTTTTGTTACATAATACTTATTTATTACATTACAATCATAAATTTAATAACATATCTAAAGTATATTACATTTTTTGAAATAATTAAATTGTAGCTAATGGTTAAGGACATGTGTTTTTTTAGGGTAGTCAAATATTCAAATCTAAAAGGGGTTTCCCATATTCACATTTATTTTATAGTAGAGCCAAAATGATTGAAATATTTTATTTATAATCCAATTATTTATTTATTTATTATTAATATTTTTTAAATGCCACATATTAATTTTATAGTAAGAATCGAAAGAATTGCACACCTCTCAAATGTTCAAATCTAAAAGGGGTTTTCCCATATTCACATTTATTTTATAGTAGAACCAAAATGATTGAAATATTTTATTTATAATCCATTTTTTAAATTTATTATTAATATTTTTTAAATGCCACATATTAGTTTTATATTAAGAATTGAAAGAATTGCACACCTCCCTTTTATTGTTTTTATTAGGAATTCTTGTTAAGAAATTATTTTTTTCGTCTTTCATATATATAATAGTATAGATATTTAAATAATTTATCTAAATATTGTATTGAAACATTTTTAATAAGTATAAAAATTAAGCACCTTCCACACTTAAAACTGGAAATATATTTACTCTCTCTCTCTCTCTCTTATAAAATTTTGTTATTTCACATTAACATCTAAATATTTTACTTGTAGTTGTGTGTGAGTCTAGAATAATTTTACATCTTCTAAGTAGTAATGTAATTTAAAGTAATCAAATAGGTATATTCATTTTTGTTTTTAATTATAGTTGACATTATTTTTTTATTTAGAAAATAGTTCATTTTCGTTTTTGTTTTTTTTTCACTTTTAATTATTTCTATCATTTTTTTAAGATGATGTAAAATTAAGTCATTTCACACGAACATCAGAATATTTTATTTATGGTGAAATATTCTTACCACACTTTCTGAGTCATAATATTGACACAAACTTGATCAAGCACAATGAGAATGAGGTTATTTATATTTTACTAGTACAGCCACATTAAAAATATTAATTTGGTTGATATAGTCGAATGCTTCATAAATATAACCAAAAAAACTATCACAACACGAAGAATGTCTTACTAATGCACACATTTACTTGATTAATCATGTATAAAAAGGTTATGGGTCAACTTTAACTTTAAAAAAAAAGGAATTATAAATGAATTCTATAAATAATAATGAGGAACTTAGATGGTGGAAATGATTAGAATTGAGATACTCTCAAATCCCTAGGAAATTGGTGGGTTGGGAACCACTTGGAACGAATATAATTTATTAAATTTATTAAAAGCAATGGACCATTTTGCTAAATAAAATTTGCTTATATATAAATGAATGTTATAAATAATAATGAGAAACTTATCATGGAAGAACTTATTAGAATTGGAATAATCTCAAATCCCTAGGAAATTGGTGGGTCCGGAGCCACCTCCCAAGATTATAATTTTTTTAATTTTTTAAAAGTCAATACAACCTAACAAACTTTTTAATACACTATAACCAATGATAAACATTAAGTCTAAGCATATGTTGAGCATATTCCCTTGAGAATCAATCTAGGCCCTTAATTAAAAAAAAATCAACAAATCTTCATCCACCTTAAATTGAAATAAGAAGCCTTCAACAATAATGATTTAATTAAAACCAACCACTAACCAAATAAATATATTTATTTTTGTTTTTAATTATGGTTGCTACTGTTTTTTATTTAGAAAATATTTTCTTTTTATTAAAAAAAAAAAAAAATTACACATTTCATTAAATATAGAATTTTTTGCAACACTTACTTACAGAAAATTTAAAAAAAAAACATACAAATTTTATAAAAAATAATATTACTTTTTTTAAATTGATAATTTTTAATAAATTTTAAAAATATAAAACTATTTAAATAAAATTTCTAAAATAATCATAATATTAATAACAATTAAATCTTACTAACAACCGATTAGTAAATAATACTAATATTTCTAATTTTATTTTTAATTGCCACTTTTCCATAAATCAATATTAGATATTAATGGTTATTTAAATTTTAATTGAAATTTTGATAATTAAAAACAAATTAATTGATTCTACCACTGAGTACCTTGAATGAGCGAACAACTTAATCGTGTGTGATAAATATATATTTTTTAAGTAATTTAAATGTGTTAACCATTTTGCTATGCATTTATTCCATTGCACAGGCTGGCATCCCCGAATTTATTCCATTCCTCGAGCTGTCGACTAGGCGGTGTTGAGACAACGACGGATGTTAGACGTAACACAAGCTTCTAGTTGCAAAAAATTTCAGAGATAAATAATTCTGATAATGAATATCAACATCTATCTACAGAGACAAAAAAGTGGGTCCAAAATGTTAAGTGAATCTGCAATCGAGATAAGGGCTGCCCTTTATTACCGTGGTGTCAAATTTGGAGATGATGTCACAGGTCCCCAAGGAGTATACCCATGTAAGTGTACAATGTTGATACGTCATAAAATTCCTGAAATTTGACAAGACATGCAGCCATCTCAGAAGGTAGATAAAGATTGGAAGCCTTGCAAGTTGGCCACCGTGTAGTATTCAGTAGTGTGACATCCAACGTTAGTTTCATATCATTATATGCAGAATTGTTAAACGCAACTTGGATTTCTTTCGAAACTACGAAATCCTTAACCATGCCTTCTATTTTTGATATAAGACTTGAACCATAGGCTCCTTCAACTTCGACATTTTTTTCTATTCATCATCAATATTTACACCTCTATCATGCAAAAATCTCTTGGCTAAGTATTTCCAGCAAAATTCTGCAAATAAATCTTTATCGGTCACATAGCGAACAAGTTTTACAACCTTTTCCAATAAGCTCTCAATATTATCATCATCAGTCCTTTTTAGACTGCCAACCTTCTTCAACAAATTATCCCAAAAAGCTGCAAAAAACTCTTCACTTGTGGTTCCTCCAACTCTTTTATTGCAAATTACCACCAAAGCTTCGTGCAGAGCTTTAGAAATGGAATTATCATTTTGAAATTCATGCTCCAAATAATCCACATACTAGTCATAAATTTCAATGACCTTCTCTAGGAATTCAAGTCCTTGTATTCTTGTACTGCTTGATGAGTTAGTGTTCCTAGTAGTGTGTTCTGGTCATTTGACTAAGTCTATGACTCGTCTAATTATGTCATTGAAAAATACTTGCACTTAAAATATCAATATGCACATTATCTATAATCTATTAAAATAAGATTACATATATACAGAGTGTTGTCTCAAGATAGGGAGACTATTTTGGACACACAATTTGTTGGTTGAGGAAATCTCTCAACCACACACCAAACTAGGAAATGGATCCTAACTACTAGGAATAGACTCCTTTACTTAGTGAGAATCACAACTAGAGACAAGTAGGAATTAGATATTCCAACGCTCCCCCTTAATGAGTACTTGTCTTGATATCAGTTTGCAAAATCTAGTTGTGGTCAAATATACCAAAAAAGAATATGTTGATGTCCATATAAAGGAGAAACCATCCACCGGAATACATGGGTACTAACCGCTTCAACCACCAGTCTTGTAGGATGTCCTTTGCATACATGGTTCTTCCAACCATTATAACTGCACACCTGTACCTGTACCTATAAATTCCCCTCCATCATTGTTAACCTGGGTTTTACCGGATTACCCGTAACCATGCTCTGTGTTTTAACGGAACACCTTCAACCATGCCACCAAGGGCTCTCAGCCAGCACGACTCAACTCAGCCACCAAGGCACTCAATGTAGCCATGAAGGCTCTTCATGTTAAAATGATACCATGTTAAAATGAGATACCACTAGGGCACTCCAGCCACCATGGGCCACAAACCTGCCACTAAGGCACTCCAGCCACTCTGGGCCAAGGGTTTTGTTGGCGAACCCTAAACCATGTTTATAGGAATCTCTGTCCCACTTCACTGTTACATGTGGTTTCTGGCTTACCACAAACCGACACTACAAATACAAAGTGGTTTTTAGATTACCACGAACTGTATGGGGATACACATGCCTTACAAGGCTTACATTTCACACTCCAACTCTCGAGTTACCAGGTACATACACTACAACGACCACTACAAACATCCTAGACTTGCTTACTAATGTATGTGATATATACTATGAGTTTACCTTATTTCAACACACATTGCTGCATCAACCAACTTCTCCTAGAATCATACTTAGTCCTTTCATCTTGAATCTTTCTAACTTCAATTAGCAATTTCTAGAGTGATCAATTCTAACTAATTGCATTTACATGGTGATTTGATCTGGCTCAACATGTTTCACTTACAAACTTAAAAAGAATTCAAGAACACTTACACCTATGCCATTGTCATAAAGACTAAACTATTGTTTTGTTGCCCCACCTGGTTCAATCTCTTTTGTACCATTGATCTCAAATCCACTCTTCCACGGCGCATGGCTTATTCACATGTCATGAAATGCAAAAAAGCTTTGTCCCCGAATTGTTCCTACGGCCAAAGCTAGCAAACAACTCAGGGCCCCTGCAGAGTATGGTTGGTGAAAAAACCACTGTCTCCACATTTGTAACTATTGTTGGATAGCCATAAAGACCGGCATTAGCAGGAAAAGGAGGTTTCAATCGAGACTTGCCAATGGAACATATCATCTTCCGCCGGTCCTATACTGCATGAAGTAGGAGGATCCTTTTAGAGATCCTTAAGTTCCTTTATAATCTGCTTTGATGCCATAGATGCGGCAGTAACTTACAGAACAAACCCTAGAATTTCTCAATGCTTAGAAGAGTAATTATAGAGTTGACAGCCAATATACCCCATAATTGACCAGATCAGACGCAAACCGGCAGATCGAACTTGCGATCTATGATGTGAATTATGGACGACCTGGAAGAATGATATCTCGGCCTCCGATACTTCTAGCTCCTTTGAAGAAAAAAAATGAAAAAGAGGTTCCGCAAGATCACCACACTCCTCACACAGTAGAACGATGGATGGAGGGAGGAGTCATCAAAGCATGGTCCATACAATAGAGAAGCCATGGAATTCATGGAAACCCATCCAACTTTGCCAGCTCGACCACACTGCACCGTCGGCTCAACTTCTCTCTTTCTTTCTAAAATATTGCACAGCAAAATCTTTCGGTCTAGGCTGCTTCAAGGACACAAGAAATGTGAGCACTCCAAAGGGTTCACTACAGAAAACCACAAACGTTCCTCCACATAGGTGGTTCACTTCCACCAATGCACACCACTAGGCAAGTATCACCTCCAGAAAAACTCCTTGGTCGATGCTCAACTGTGACCTCAAGACATTTTGTAGAATCTAGCACTCAAGCCAATAGATTCCATGCTTAAGCAAATGACGACTGAAGGATTCCCTGCTCGCTTAATGTGGAGTCGATACCACCACTGCTCACACTCCGATCCACTCACACAACCCACATTGATCATCCACTAATTATGATCCACCTAAAGATCAACCTGCACAACAATAGAACCACAGATCTGATCCATAGATCCACCGAACAACAAATGAAACAAACAAAATAATTATCAAAATTTTTATTTTCTTCAGCCCAGGAGTGGCCAAGCCCACAAGGGGCCAGGCCCTCAGGGATCTGATACCATGATAAAATATGATGTTCTATTAATTAAATGACTCTCCAAGTGAGATACCTAGAGAGTGTACACACACTCATGCAATACATGCTATATACAATCAGGAGAACAACCTAGTATATATAGCCTTTTCTCACAATCAGGGTGGTTTGAACCACACCCTCAATATTAGGATCTAAGATCTAAAGTTAGATTCTCAATCCTATCATCATCATAACAGTAAACTAAGTTTAGCTTTCTCCATTACCTCCAACACTCCCCCTTAATGGAGAAAGGGTATTGAACAATAACATACGCCTGCTCGTCTAGTCTCATATAGGCTTACAATAAAAAAAATGAAAAAAACTTGGTAATAGAGTTTTCATTTTTGGCTTCTTGCTTGAGAGTCCATGCTTGTTCATCTTGAGTCGAGGCTTCATCTTCACTTTCCTCGCCATGAGATAGTGATGTATCTTCGCCTCATTTCTTCCCCTGTGAAGGAGCACTTGAATTCTTGTTCTCGTCCTTCTCAGAATTATGGCAAGCTGGATAGGAGAATTTTCCTTCTCACTATTTTTAGTGTCACTATTTTGGACACACAATCTGTTGGTTGAGGAAATCTCTCAACCACACACCAAACTAGGAAATGGATCATAGCTACTAGGAACAGACTCCTTTACTTTGTGAGAATCACAACTAGAGACAAGTAGGAATTAGATATTCCAACACTTGCCACTAGTTGGAGACCTTTGAGGATTTTACAAAATAACCTATAAATCCTAGAAAAATATCAATTTCCTTATCATCCCTAAGCAGGGCATCGAAACCTGAATCATGTTTCCCTGAAAGTTGAATTTCATAACAGGCAAGTAGTCCAATTTGGACCATCTCTAATAACGCATTCTTGCTGTTGGAGTGCAAATAATTGTCAACTTTGTGCTCCTCATTTTGCAAGCACTCTTCAGCCTTTACCATATATTATGGACAAGAATACTCTGAAATCCATAAAGCATCATTTCGAGCATAGTAAATTCAAGTATCTTCAAACATAGAATTTTCAAAATTGTTCTGGTACTAACATAGGTCACCTGTACCAATTTCCAAATACATGTCCACAAATTTTCTTAACGTTGCACTGTCCATCTACTCTCCCTCGTGCTCTCGCTTAATCAAATCGAACACAACATTCTTGAGATTGATGTGTGTGTCATCAAGCAGAGCCTCTCGGAAACACATCAACCCAACTTCTCTTAGAGAGAGTCTGTCAATCCAAAGGATGTGGTAAATCAAATAATAGAGCATGCTGAACATGTAACGAACAAAGGCCTTGTAATTTTCCCAACATTTCCTTAATGCTGGTAAAATTTCACAAGAGATGTTGTCACGCCCCCAAGTCGGAAGTAGTCTTTCAACCACTCTTAGCGAGGTGCGGCACCACCGAACACTTTCCTTTCACCAATACTTATGTTCGTGGACTACTCCTAACCACTTACTCCTACTTATTTTGTCTTTCGCAACCAAGTATTATTATGTTTATCCTTTATACCAATGAACACCCACACACATTCATTATCAACAACAATTATAAACGAGAACACAATTGCACAGTATAAAGGGAGGGGCAACTCCCTGAACAATGAGTCTGCCCAAAATATATGTATTATACAATCTTCAATATTACAAGCTTTTACAAGTATACTTGGAAGTACCAAGTTTCATACTTAGCCAATTTTACAATCAAGGCAAAACTCAGTTGCCTTCCTTTGTTCACCTTCGTGCACACTTGCACGATGGGCGGGCACTCACCCGAGCCACCAAGACACCCACGCCAAGACTTAGCACAAACAGGCGCTACACGTTCACCGTGCACGCCTCACCCAATCACCGGGCGCACCTTGCCCGCACCTTCACCCAACACCAAGTGCAACCTTCCACCGTGCGACTAGCCCAAGGATGGGCGCATGAGACTTGCGCCTTCACCTTCTTGTCTTGCGCACTAGAACTGCGCACTTCTACTTCTTGTGCGAAGATGTGATGATCGAATGTGATGCTAAAACGCTCCAACGTTTCCACAATATATACCAAAGCTTGGGGCTAAGTCTGGCACCCAGCCGACTTGCCCAATGCTTGTGCACACCCCTTACTTCATCGCCAAATGCCCACAACACATGTCGGCTTTGCTTCTATCGTAAGTCGGCCTCAAACATATCGTTCAACGCTCCCATGCGTATATACACCAACGCTCTCCTTATTATCGTCGCATATGTTCATCGCATAATCAAGGTGACCGTCGCATAACTCGTCGCATAAGTGTCGCACAACCGCAGCTCGCCCTCCAACCGGTCGCTCGCCCACGGTCGCTCATCGCCAAACGCTATCGCACTTCGGGTAGAACTGCAGGACATTACATCCTCCTCCACCTGAATTCGTTGTCGTCCTCGACAACATATCATCCTAGTAGCCATCCACCAAGATCATCAATATCCATGATGTCAACTCCTCCACATACTGCAAACATCTCTGCAACATATGTAGAACCACCGTCTCCACCATGTCTCATCCCGGCAACCATCTGTCACCAAGGTCACCATACCAAGGTATACACCTCATCTGTATGTCATACATCAGAGATCATCTCAATCCATGACCATCGACCACCCTGTCACAATCTCCACATGCTTCTCTCCATCATGGAAGGCTGGCCCCTCCATCCCAAGCTACATGCTTCCGACAACATCTTGTGTCGACCTCATCATGTGTCATCATGTGAACTGCTGCCATGATACTCCAACAAATGCTAACACATTTCTGTCATGTGCCAACACTTCAACCCAACAGCAACATCATTTTGTACACTGGATCCCCTCATGACTCGAACTAGTTGGGTAGCTAATCCAACTGTCACGCCCAAACCATGAGAATGCACATCCTCATGCCACCATCAGTCGTTTCTCAGAACATCTTGTCACATCCTCAACTCGATCAAGAATCCATCTCCATACAAGTGTAAGCCATGCTCAGGTCCATGAAGTAGTCCTCATCTCATCTGCAACATGTCATGATGCTTGATGCCAAGCCATCCCTGCACCATCTATCATACCTGCTCAACCTGTTTTAAGGACTCACTGCCATGAGCAGCTAACAATGAGCCCCATCTTCTTGTCCATCTAAGAAGATGTGGAGGGAGTAGAGCCTGAAGGCTCTCCCTCACTAATCAACTCAATCCATCTGTCAGGATCCTCAATCTCCATCCTCTGTAGATAAGTGACCCGATCCTCCTCCCGGACATTCGGCCTCACATATACCTCATCATCATCATCATCATCATCACCTACTTCTAGCCTTCTTAACAAATCTAAGATGCTATCTGAAAGTGTCCTGATGACCAATGACTGCTTGGTAAGCTTTGTCTCAACCATGGAAAACCGCTTACTCATATCTTCCATCTGCTTCTCATCCTCCATTTGCATCACTGCCAGATTACAATCAGGTCTTGTCACCGCAATGGTTGGCACACCAATGGGTACATCTTCCCTTCCATCGTAAATGTACAGCTTCCTCAAATGTGGAACAATCATAGCATCAAATTGTTTCATGAATTCCATCCCTAGCACAGCCTCATAGTCATAAATCGCACTATAGTGAAGTCAACCTTCCCTGTCCACTCACCAAGTGTTGTGTCCACCCTTTCAGCTATACCAAGAACTTCAACAGGAGGAGAATTGACTGTCTTCATCTGTGCCATCGTCGGTACAAATTTCAACCCAATTCTTCTCACAGTATCTTCACCCATGAAGTTGTGAGAGGCCCACTATCTACCATAGTGAGTATATCAGCACCTCCAACCTTCATTTGAACATACTCCAACCTATTCCTCTCAGGATCCCTCCGAGAGACCACCTCTGTAGTAGTAGCAGCACCAAGTATCTGCATCATCCCCACAGAAGCTTCTTCATTCTTCGCATTAGATTGTGCAATCGCAGCCACTTTCGGTCTAGAAGGATAATTCTTCACCGTATGTGGTCCAGCACATATCGAACACTTCAACGCTTTCTTCGTCTTCGAATTATCATCCGATTTCGAAGCATCATCCTTCTTCTTCTCTTTCGACTTATTGAACTTCTTCTTCCTATCATGAGAAGTCTCATCATAATGCTCCACCAACCTGTCAACAGTAGCAAAAGCTTCCTCAAGTGTTCTAATTCTCTGTCTCTTCACTTCATTGCATGCCGAAGGCTTCAATCCAATAATGAAATTGAACACCTTGTCCCTCTCCGCCAACACTTGCAAACTCCCGCTGATATGTCTGAAGGTTCCCGGTCTGCTTTATGAACTTAATTTTCATCCTTGCTTCCCACATTTCATCTTAAGGACCAAAATGGGTCTGCAAAGCTTTCTTCATCTCATCCCACGAAGTAATGTCACCAGCACTGCCATTGGCAATCTGATCCATCCGTCTTTGCCACCACATATTAGCATCCTTCGTTACGAACTGAGCAGCTACCTTGACCTTCTTCTCATCATCAGATAGACCCAATCGTTCCAAGTATTGCTCCATGTCCCATAAAAAGTTGCCAAGAATCTTGCACTCCATGTACCATCATAAGATTCTGGTTCCTTGACTTTCACATGAGGCACTCCTCCACATGAGTTACGCCTCACGGCCTTCTTCAACACCGCGATCTCATCTCTGGCTTCGTCAAGAGATTTCTTCAAGTCCACGATCTCTGCCAGACCCTGGTCCCTTGCTTATTCAACCTCTTTGACTCTTACTTCAAGTTGTGTATAGATAAGATCAGTGTACTCGTGTTGAGTCTGGAGTTCATTGAGCTCTTCCTTCATCTTCGAATTGGCCTCTTGCTCCTTATCGAACAAGTCCATATTCTTACCCCAGAAAGTCTCTTAGTCCTCCATCCTTTCCAACACTTTTTCCATAAGTTCCATAGTAGCATCCTGCACACTGTGACTAGACCCAGCCTGAGATTCATCTGCCATTGCTAACAGCTTCCTTCTTCTTTGCAATCTAGTTTCGACCATCCAACAGCTTTACCAAGATGCTTGCAACCCAAGTCCTTGATGCAACACTTATTAGGAAGTGTTCACCAACCTCTTTCACCTGCAAGTACCTGCTTCACTGTCTTTAATTTCCAAGTGTTTCCACACCTGCACTTCGTCACGAGCAACCCTGCTCACTAGCTCCAACCAAGCTCTGATACCAACTTCATTTTGGTGAAGTTGTGTAGTAACTTCAACTAGGATATCAGCTCTGATACCAACTGTCACGCCCCCAAGCTGGCGGTAGTCTTTCAACCGCTCTTAGCGAGGTGCAGCACCACCAAACACTTTCTTTTCACCAATACTTATGTTCATGGACTACTCCTAACCACTTACTCCTACTTAGTTTGTGTTTCGAAACCAAGTATTATTATGTTTATCCTTTATACCAATGAACACACATACACATTCATTATCAACATCAATTATAAACGAGAACACAATTACACAGTATAAAGGGAGGGGCAACTCCCTGAACAATGAGTCTGCCCGAAATATATGTATTATACAATCTTCAATATTACAAGCTTTTACAAGTATACCTGGAAATACCAAGTTTCATACTTAGCCAATTTTACAATCCAAGGCAAAACTCGGTTGCCTTCCTTCGTTCACCTTCGTGCACACTTGCACGATGGGCAAGCACTCACCCGAGCCACCAAGACACCCACGCCAAGACGTAGCACAAACGGGAGCTACACGTTCACCGTGCACGCCTCACCCAATCACCGGGCACACCTTGCTCGCACCTTCACCCAACACCAAGTGCAACCTTCCACCGTGTGACTAGCCCAAGGATGGGCACATGAGACTTGTGCCTTCACCTTCTTGTCTTGCGCACTATAACTGCGCACTTCTACTTCTTCTGCGAAGATGTGATGATCGAACGTGATGCTAAAACGCTCCAACGTTTCCACAATATATACCAAATCCTGGGGCTAAGTCTGGCACCCATCCGACTTTCCCAACGCTTTTGCACACCCTTTACTTCATCGCCAAACGCCCACAACACATGTTGGCTTTGCTTCTATCGTAAGTCGGCCTCAAACATATCGTTCAACGCTCCCATGCGTATATACACCAACGCTCTCCTTATTATCGTTGCATATGTTCGTCGCATAATCAAGGTGACCGTCGCATAACTCGTTGCATAAGTGTCGCATAACCGCAGCTCGCCCTCCAACTGGTCGCTCGCCCATGGTCGCTCGTCGCCAAATGCAGTCGCACTTCGGGCAGAACCGCAGGACATTACAGATGTACTCTTCAAACGACTTCTTGTAAATATCGTAAAGTTGATGTGAGCAGTTTTCAATTTTTCTTTTCTAAGTGTTATGGCTGCACATGTTGCAGATAGTTTCATAGATTCTGATGTACTCATCCAAATGTAACTCATCGCTATAATTAGTTCCTTCCAACTTGTTTCTCAAATTTTGGATAACAGTAGAGACCATAGCCAATCCTTCTTCCCGTGTTATCACACGCCTCTCCATTATTATATTTCTCTGAACCATACTATTTTCTTATGTATTGATATCATTCATCCCGCCCTTTGATTGTCTGCCTACAAATATTTCACAGAATATGATGGAGGTGTCAACAATTTTGTTCATTGTGCCAAATTGAGCGATTAATTTATAGGAATGTGAATTGTTATAGTGGCGTTTCTGGATAGAATTTGGTTGCACCGACATGATTGATTTCTTAACGTTATGACGAAATAACTATATATTATTAACTCGGTTAGTTAAATATATAGCTTTACAAGGCTAAATAAATATCTCTAGATTTTTCTTAAATTTCGAAAATCACAATATTAATTACAAGGGCTTCCTGTCAAAGTAATGTTATCAAGAAATAATTATCTTTTATTAAGTGAAACTAAATTTATATTAAATCTAGGAAATCATAACATTAACGATGGTTGGCTATCAAAATATTAACAACTATTAACAATGACTGCCCTGCAAAGATATTAACCATTGCGTTATACCTTGTTGTTCTGGCATCTTAAAAATCGTAACGAATAATCAAATTTAACAAGGGGCAACTTAGCAATATTCAAATATAAATTTATAGCTACTTAATACATGAACATTTTTTTTACCCTATAATATAATTATCAAGACAAATGAACATATAGTCACTTAAGATAGTTATGGAGGCTAAAGTGTTTTTCCTTTCCTAAGTGTTAATAATTAACTGTTTCCATTGTGTTAGGGTCGTTAAACTTGATAGGAATAATAGTGGAATCAGAGAAACTGGTAAAACACGGATCAAGAGTAAAAGAAGGGCATATGATAAACGTGGATGGCCAAATGTATCACATTATGGAAATGCAACAAACATTAACCACGACATCAAACATATTTTTTTTTATGTAAATACATTTTTGTAGGCCATAATGATCCCTTGGGTAGCATATTTATTCAGAGATGAGGAGGATTACATTGTATACAGATTGTTACATTGTATACAGATCTACTCAGAGATGAGGAGGATTACACTGTACAAGTTCATGCTGAAACATCTAAAAAGCTCAATTTGATTTTTTTACAACTACAAACAATATTCAAAACATTTCATTATTGGCACTACAATATAATTCCAAAGTTTCTTCACTCTCTGCCTGCCAAAAAGTTTAGTCAATTCTTGTTCATAAATAATGATCAATTTTTCTTATAAAATAATGAAAAAGGTGGCCTAATGTGAACAATATAGAAATAAAGCAGAGTTATATAACCTTTAAAATAATGTGAAAAGTAATGTCATAATGACAATTGCATTTTCTCATAGAATAAGATAAAATTTGTCCAAATTGGTCATTGAATGTCCAATTAACAACACCATTAAAGGAAGGATGATTCCCATTATTTCTTATTTGGGAAAGAAGATGTTGTTGCAATTTCCTTTGTTGTTACTCCTTTTGTATTTGCATTTCCCTTGCTTTCATTTGTTGTACCTGCAAAACATGCACAAGTATTTACAAACAAGACCATTATTACAGTGCAAAACATATATACTAAACTTAATATGTATGTACAATTAATAACAAACACTTCCCTTATTTTTATCCACATAATTAAAGGTTAAGTTAAATATGAGAGGTCAACTCAACATATGAAGCTGCTTTATCATAGTCCTTCTCATTTGTCGGTGAGATGAAAATATCCCAAAACACACACCATCATTCAAACAAAAAGCCTCTAGGTGCAACAATTGCTGGAATCCAAATCCAATTACTTGTTAGAACATTATTTATAATTAAAATAGCCACATAAAATTCCAATAAATTTAAACTTTATTACAAAGAAATAAAGTTGTCTAATGTGAAAAATATAATATAGAAACCTGTTATATAACCTTCAAAATAATGCATAAAGTAATGTCATATGGACAATTGCATTTTCTCATAGCATAATGAGAAAGTTGTTCAGATTATGTCAAATATAGATGGAGATACAAAAAGTGGAGTTATATAACCTTCATAGTGGAATCATCAAATCCCTCTCTTTAGTGTGGAGACTTCAAATGTTCCTCAAGGAATTTCGACACCATGGCATTGGGCATTGAATTTGCAATATTTTCAAAATTGTTGAAGTTAGCAGCACCATTAAATGAAGGATGATTCCCATTCTTTCTTATCTATGGAAGAAGATGCTACTGCAATTGCCTTTGTTGTTGCTCCTTTTGTATTTGCATTTCCCTTTCTTTCATTTGTTGTACCTGCAAAACATGCACATGTATTTATAAACAAGACATTTATTACCTGGTTTTTAATCCTCACGTGCTACGTTGGAGATGTTCCTGGGTGCTAAAAGAGAATTCTATTTAGTACGAACTTAAGAAATCAACAATACAAATGTGGTTCACAATGCCTCATAATGCTTATGTCAAATGTACAAAACAAAACATTATCATTTCCATTGAAGTAACTTCCATCAAATATACTCTTAAAAAATATCATTTCTTAAAGTTATGATCAACTAAACTATAGTTTTGCTTAAATCCACAACTATGGTTAATATAAAAGGTGTAAGAACAAACTCTTAAAAGAAACTATGCTTAACTACGATATTCCTTTAATTATATCAGTTATTGTTGGGGCAATCTATTCAAGACTTAAGCGACATGGACAATTGATACAAGCAAATAAATTTTAGGGTCAAAGATGAAAGGTTCCTGTAACAAGGTAGGTGGCACAAGATATAATGAATATCTACCAACTTAAGGAGAGAATGAAATTCCATATCCCAAGGAAAATGTAAGGATTTTACTATGGTAGTAAGGCCATAAATGACCAGAAATCTAAGAAAACACTCATGAGAGTAATATGTAATGGATGGGAAAAAAATATAAATGAGGTCAAATATTACAAAAACAAAGCCTTATTTGGAACTTGTGCTTGATTTACATAAAGTGTAAGAGAACTAGGTCATTGAATGCATTGGAAAGCAGAGTGAAAAAAGCCTAAGCCATTAAAAAACTCCTTATCATTAAAGGAAAAATACTTCAGGAATTAAAAGAGCAATTTCAAAAAAATTCACTTGAGAATGAAGCATAAAGAAACATTTAACAGATAAATCAGATTAACATCACAAGGTTAAGTAATTTTAACAAGATCAAAGGAACTTTCAGCTAAAATCCTCATAATACTGAAACTTTTTCATTGATTTACAAAAAAATTAATAGAATCATACCAATGAAATCACTAGTAAGCAGAGAAGCGAAAGCCTAAACAAATGAAATAAACCCTTTTCCCCAACTGACAAGGTCAAATATGAAACACCGAGGTGGTATCAAGATGTAGTGTACGTGATGCAGGAGCATCTAACCTGTTGGCATTATGACACAGGTTTGGCACTATGACACAGGTGTTGTCCTTGATGGCAACTCACTCAGATGGCAGATCTCTGTTCAGGCTCTCAAAATGAAAGAAAAATAGGTATACGCAGGTTCCCTTTGACTAAGTCGCATATACACGCAGGATTGCCAATCAAAAGTCGCGTATGCGTATGCACGCACTTTCATGCATGAAAAAGCGCATACGTGTGGGAAAACTTATTTGTGGTCCATAGTATTTAGTCCTTGGTATTTGAATCTATGGTTTTGGACCATGGTATCTCGTCTAAAGTATTGATCCCAAGTATTTGGTCCAAGGTATTGATTTTTTATGGTTCTGGACCATGGTATTATGTAAGGCCTAAGACTACAAAAGAGGAAGGAGATCATTAGGCAAAGGTATTGACTAAAGCATTGAATATCTTATGAAGATCTAGATCTAGAATATTGGTCATTGGGTTATGGTGCATAGCTGGATCTGAATCAAGGAGGAACCTGAGCGCAAGAAGAAGGATAAGTACTATTGATGGATCAAGATCTCAAGGCTTGAATAGTAGTATCTTTGTGTGATTTTGATCTGATATTGTTGGCGCATGACTTGATCTATAAATTTGATAATCTGGGTATAACTGATGTCTGAATAAGTGAAAAGGATAAATTATCATTTATAGATCTGTACGCAGGTTCAGTGAAGAAAAGGCACGTATACACGTTGGTTCTATAATTCAAAACAGCGCATACGCAGGTTGGCCTTAATTCAGCAGCGTATGCACGCAGGTTTTACACATTGAAGTAGCATACATTCTTGAAATATGTTTTAGCTACTTCTGTTTATTGCTATAGTGTTCTGGGTTCAGAATTGGTGTCTGGTTACTGTTACTGTTTTCTGGGTACAACATTCAGAGAAGTGACTATTTGATTCAGTTTTTGTTTGGTGCAAAGGAGATTGGTTGATGCAGATTTACTTGATGTTTGATTGATGTTATTCATGGATCCAATCTGAAAATTTATGAAACGTGGTCCCTGAAAGAAAAGAGAAGGTTGTAGCCTTTTGTAGGTAAGCACCTACCTACTAGTACCTCAACTAGTACAAGAGCTAAGGGGGTTGTAGCTCGCTTCCATAAGAAGCTGGATAATGAGAGAAGGTAGTAGCCTTCTACAGGTAGCAGCCTGCGTACTGGTATAAGACCGCACCAGTACAAAATCATTGTAAAAATAAGTTTTTAATTAAAAGAAGATAGAGACGAATTGTAGCAGGTGGTTTTCACCCACATTGGGTTTCCACCTTATATCTTTGTGTCCATGTGTGTGATGATCTGTTCTGTTTTACTACTCCTATTTACTATTATTATGATTAATGAAGTTCTGATGCACTGATTAAAGATCAACAATTAATGAATCTTAAGTTTTCTGATATACGTTGGTTTCTTTAGACACAATAGCGTATATACGCAGTTTCCCATAACTGAAGTAGCGTATACACATCTGATTGTGAAATGAAAAATAATTGATTTAGTAATACTGATTCACCCCCCCCCCCCCCCCTCAGTATTATTTCCAACAGCCTTATTTGGAACTTGTGCTTGATATGCATAAAGTGTAAGAGAACTAGGTCATTGAATGCATTGGAAAGCAGAGTGAAAAAAGCCTAAGCCATTAAAAAAATCCTTATCATTAAAGGAAAAATACTTCGGGAATTAAAAGAGCAATTTCAAAAAAAATTCACGTGAGAGTGAAGCATAAAGAAACATTTAATAGATAAATTAGATTAACATCACAAGGTTAAGTAATTTTGACAAGATCAAAGTAACTTTCAGCTAAAATCCTCATAATACTGAAACTTTTTCATTGATTTACAAAAAAAACTAATAGAATCATACCATTGAAATCACTAGTAAGCAGAGAAGCGAAAGCCTAAACAAATGAAATAAGCCATTTTCCCCAACTGACAAGGTCAAATATGAAACACCGGGGTGGTATCAAGATGTAGTGTACATGATGCAAGAGCATCTAACCCCCCTTAATTAAAGGAGGAATCCAAAGCGGAGAAGGAGGAGATGTGGACCATCGAGAAAAATAGGGGAAAATTCTATTTAAAAAAGAGTAAATGATGGAATGGATAAAAGTCTTGAGGAGACTTATTAGATGTAATCTGCCACATATATATGCTTGTAGAAAAATTAGGGAGTTGTTGAGTGATTCATGGAAAGGATTGATCGGATCCTTCCAGTGATCCGATCCAATGTTTCCTTCTATATATATATATATATATATATATATATATATATATATATATATATATATATATATATATATATATATATATCTCTGAGCCTGCGTGTTCAATAGGAGATAGAGAGTGACCAAAATGTAATCGAAGTGAGAGCTTGTTTTAAGGCTGAAATGCCTTAGCTTGTAATCATACTATGTATAATATAATACATGTGTGTGATGTGGAAATTGTGTATCTTTGTGTAATTATGCCTTTTCTAGTTATGTTGTATATATGTGTGAATGGCTTAAATCCTGTTTGTATTCATGTTGATTGACCATCGATCACTATAAGGATCGATGGCGATCCATTGATTAATGAGATATTGTTATATATGAGTGTTTTCAAAGTGTGGTAGAACCATGATTTTAACATAAATCCATCAAACAGCGAACAGAACGAAGTCCAAGAGAAGGTTGAAGAAGTGATGCATAGGAACCGTTAGATATGGGAGATCAACAGCCGGGATCAAATCAGAACTATAATGTCGCATCGCAATCATCCGAAGGGAGGAATGAACCTTGGCCAAAAGAAAGAGCGATATTCGATTTGGTAGCAGGACTCGAAACCTTATCAAACGTAACCGATAATATTATCGGTTCCATAAGGCAACATCGCATCGGTGGATTGTTTTACAAAGGAACGGACCTTCAAAATAGTGTGATTGCGATCATGTGATTAAGTGTGGACCATCAGATCGAGATTAGGATCAATGGTCCAGATGTAATCGTTGATCAAAAATCAGAGAGGCAAGTGACAATGGATAGTGAGAATGTTGATTACTGATGGCCGATACTCTAACGGCCGATTAAGTGTTACGGTGATACACCAATAGCCAATGGATCGAAGGTTTCTCTGATCAGTGATCGAAGAGCAGAGCTACACTGTGGAATGACTAAAGGTGTGGACCTGACAATTTATGGAGTCGGGTTTTATAGTATTTGTGATCCGACTTATATGTTTGGTCGTGTTATTTCCTATGTGTTACGTTAAAGTAATGTGTTTTTGGGTTATTAAAGGGAAACCTGATAAATGGGTGGTCCATGGTTTTAAGGCTTAAAGGCCACAAGAATGCTTCCGATAGGCTTATGGGCCCATAACCCATAGGCCTTAGGATGGAATATTGATATGAAAGGCGAAATTGGTCATACCCCTATTTCTCTTTTCATCAGTACAGTTAGTTCTTTATTTTACTATAGCATCTATCTCAGTTACGATAACATTATCTAGAACACTTCAAATCTATTAGCTATGTCCCTGGCTCCGCCAGGGCAGTGACAAGCATGGTGACATGAAGCACGACGTGACCACTGGTGTGGACGAGTGGCCAATATATGGGCGCACAAATTTATTTATAGATAATTAATTACATTATACGAGGCTCACATAATTTGACGCGTTGACCTGGTTCTCAACGGTATTAATATTCTCGGCACATTCTAACATTGTAAACACTTGTCAATATTTATACATCGCTTGATTATGCACAACCTCCTATTTTTTTAAATAACAATCAAAATCATAGTAGGAAATATTGTGGGTGTACATGGTGAACTCAAATGTCGCTGTTACACAAAATATTGTCACCATGACTATTTGCAGTCAGTATGGGTCTATCATCATTCATACTATCCTCCTTAGCAAGTCTCAAACCTCAGCTCTTCATGTCAAGCTTTGAAAATGAGAGAAAGTCCTTAAAAATCAATAAAGCTCTGGTTCCGCACTTTCTCTTACTGTTAGCTACGGTCCCGCACCCCATGGTCATGTTACCTGCAGACCTGCCCGCTCTGTCTCTAAAGGAGTGGGTGCGGACCCCTGTGAAAGTAAAAAAGGCGCAAGTTTATTCGTAAAAAATCACTTGTGGTTAATTCTGGATGATTCTAGAAGGAGACTTGATGTGGATGGTTCGCTCCTAGGTGGTTCATGCATCCCAAAACTAAAGGATCTAATCCCTTGATGATAGGAGCTTATACCTTTGAATGAGGGCTTTATCCCTTTGAAGGTGGACCTAGTAACTTCCCTCCATTGCACTATAAATTAAAGCATTGGGTTGGTTGCTAGGGAGGTTAGAAGCTAAACATTTTTGAGGGTAAATGTTGTTGGAATTGAGACTTCCTAGTTAAGATTAAGAGGAGAGATTACATACCTTTTGGCTTCATTGGGAAGAGAGCGAAACTTGTCAAAGTAGAGGAAATTCTTGCTGGACCCTCGGAGGAGCTTGTACAGCATCAAGGCACCAAGGTTGTAAAGTTCTTCTTTGATTAAAGTTAATACAATCAGATTCATTTTTCTCAACAAATTGTCTTATGTGATTTGTTTCATGAATTCCTTGATCATCATGATAAATATGCGTTATTATATTGGCTTTCTAGGTGCTATTTAATGTGTGTGCTTGTTTGTGTTTACAGATTCTTGACAAGGAAGCTCATTTGGATCAACGGAGCGTGGCTTCCACAAACTTGCACTGGACCCGAGGTAGGCCTAAAACACTTGTTTGCCTTTATTTATAAATTGCATATTTAGAGAAAGATAGAATTTGTTTGGTTTTCTTGTCGCTAGATATCATTAGATACTAGGGAGGTCGGTCTTGTCTGCAAGAACGACTTATCCGGCCGACAAAATGGTGACTCCACTGGGGACTTGAATTTTTTATTTTTACTTTGCTTTTACTTTGACTTGAGAAACTGTATCTTTGTTTCTGTTTTTGGCTTGATGTGTGTGGGATTGGGTAGGTTTAGTAGATCTTGAATTATTTTTTTCTTTTCGTACTTTTGGGAGAGGACCGCACCCTCTGCTTGTAACACAGTGCGGACATACCCGCACTTTTGCTTTACACACAGAGCGGTACCGCACCTAGGTGAACTGGGGGCCTGCAGACCCTGTCAAAATTTTGAAAAACTTAAGATTTTCTCTTTCAATCAGCTTAGGATTTGTTTATGTGTTTTTAGCCTCTGCCCAGATCTGCACGTGACTTGTCAGGAACTTTTCTTAGGTTAATTCCATTGGCATTAGGGTTTTAGGTGAAATTCCTAGAAGTTTTGTGTGCCGGGCTTGATTTTCATTTTGGTCTTGTAGTAACTCAGAGCTTAGAAGCCTTAGAAACCTCAGATCACCTTGGTTTTTACTGGCCTTCTTATGAGTCTGACCATTTTGCAAAATCTGCCTTTGTTGAGGAATCCATCTTGTTTTTCTCTTTGCGAAACTTCGAAAGGACTTGTGTTGAAAGTTTTGGATTTCATTTTTAGAAAAGAAAACAAAAATTGGTTGTTTTTTTACTGATTTGTGATTCTGGACAAATTAGTCCTTAGTTTGCTTATAGCTAAGTAAAACATCCTTGAAAAGAAACCTTGTAAGCTTTTACTTCAATAGTTTTTTAGAATTTATAGATCTCAAGATTAGATTTTTCAATAGTTTTGAGTGTTTTATAAAAATAAAAAATAAAATCTCTTTTGAAAAAGATTGTTTTTGTAGTATTTGAGTGTTTGAAAGAAAAGGGAAATTATCGTGAGCATAACTAGTTGTCTCGTTTTTGAGTGTATTGAAAAGGACAAAAAGCTCTTCTTTTTATTTGTTTGTTAAGGAAAGATTTGTTTTTACAAGAATTTGCATTCTCAACTCTTTCTCTAGCTAGAAATTCATTGAAGAAAAAGGATTGTTTTTCATCTTAAGTGCATTTTTAGTGATTTGGAGTCGAGTCTTCACACCATAAGTTTCATCTCCGCACCTTTTGACTTAAGAAAAAACCAATAAAAATAACGCTTAAAGTAAAATCTATCTAGTAATCTTTTTATTTCTAGGGCTCTTTATCACCAACATAGCTTAGGCTAGTATCTTGGAGTAGGGAGTAATTAACTCTCCAAGATAGCAAAACAAACAAGTAGTTGTATCTTGCGATAGGAGATAAATTCCAATTGTTACATCTATGCTCTCGGAAGCTCCTCTTATAGGAGTTAAGCACAAGATCGTGTCCGAACCAATGGGGTAATCAATCCTTCCTCATTGGGAACGATACTAGATATACACGTATTAAAAACAGTAAACCTCAGATTAACCATTGTCGAGGAGCCTGGGGTCACTTGTCGGTAAACCTTGGATTGTGTCAAGGAGCCTTCAAGGGGATTGAGCTTGCTACTCTGCCCTTGCGTGTGTATCGGATCACAGACTGTTCCCCCAGGTATATTTGTTTTCATTGGTAACCATAGTGACCATATTCTATAGGATTCTTTCCTAAGGTGACGGTGGAGGGAAGATCCCACTGTACCTGGAGCAGACGTCGGCTAGACTCACTTGAATTTTCTGGGGGGTTCTCTTCACTAGAGACGGTTTAGTGGAGAAACTTGTGCCAGTCTAATCATTAAGCAGGTTGTCGGGGTAACTGTTCCACCGCCATTTCTGTATTGAATTCTGCGACGTTGGGTTTCATCACCAACTAGTTTTTTCGGTACAGAAAGTTAGTTTTTGTGTGTGGTTTGATCTCCTAGATTCTTTAGGCGTGTGATTCAAAATTGTTTGGTTCTTTAGAGGCTTTAGGTGGTTTTCATTGAGATTTTTCTTTGTTTACGTGTGAAGTAGTTAAAATATTTAGTCGTGGCTGAATTACTGAGGAAGTCCCGTAGACATCGGGGCCAACCTCTTGAGTTTTCACCGAGCCAGCTTGAAGGGCATCGAGCCCTTGTAACTCCTAGTGACAGTAGAGTTGGGTCACCTAAAGAAGGAGAGTCTTCTTTGGTTGTACATCCTGATTACCAAGTTCAAGCACCAGAGTATATTTTAGAACCTATTTCATTTTCCGAAATTACTGGTAGTTTTTCTTCTACTAGTGATTTAGCTGGGGAACCTGAAATATCTGAACCTGAAACTGAACTTGCTGCTACACAAACATCAGGATTTTCCTCTCCAACTTCCAGTGGTCCTAGTTCACCCAGGGTAGAAAGAGTAATTACCCAAAATCTTCCTTCTAGACTTATAGCTATTGAAGAACTTGTTACTCCAGAAGAAGCTATCCCTATCCCTGAAGCAACCAGCTATAGAACTTAGGGAGCGTGAATCGATCTTTTACAGTCCACCTAGGAGGGACGCTTGGTATCTTTCATTGACCATTTTTTTGGAAAACCCGGGACTAAGTTTTTCACCACCTCGCATTCCTTTTCACCCAACACCCAGGGGTTATTATCCTCTGTTAAATATGTCAAGACAGTCGTCCATGTTTTCTCAAACTCCAGAAACTTTTCTATATGGCGGTCCTTCTGTTCCCTTTGGGTATCAGTCACTTACTGGTACTTTTTCGGGAGCATCTCCTCAACCTATTGAACAAGGGTTATTAACTGGCAATAACAGAACTAAGCCATTTAGTGTAGAAGATATTCTTATGATGTCAAGTACTATTCTTAATCCGCAACCTCAAGGTGGCCAGTTACCACCTGGGGGGCAGCCTCAAGGTCCTCAATTATTGCCTGGGAGGCTGCCTCAAGGTACCCAATTACCGCCTGGGGGGAAACCTCAAGGATAGAACATACCTACGGGACAATACATTCCTCAAGGTCAACCCCAGACTCAGTATGTACCTCAAGGTCAACCCCAGTATCAATATGTACCTCAAGGTCAACCCCAGTATCAGTACGTGCCTCAAGGTTATCAACCTCAAGGTCAGTACCCAACCCAAGGTTTCCAACCACCTTCCGGTCAGTCATTTGTCCAAGGAGCTGGAAATGTACCTTTGAATTATCAACCCTACCCTCAACCCAGTTATGGTCCTCAATATTCTCAACCTGCTATGTGTCCGTACCCCGGAATGAACTTAGTGTGGGATCCATCTCAATCTCAAAAGATCTTGCAACCGAATGTGCAGTTGTGATCTCAAACTAGACAACCTTTGGTTTCTGGTTCACCCCAGGAACCTGTCCAGTCTATTATTCAAACTTCTGCACCTTCTGTAGTTTCTCACCCTAGGCCTAGTTCGCCTCGAACTCCGCCTCAAATGACTACTGCAACTGCTGCAACATCCGTTCAATCTACCCCACCTACTTCTGGAATATCGACAGCTCCGGTTTCTACTATTCCTATATCAACTCCTCAATCATATTTACCTCAGTCTGGATCCACAATTCAGACTTCGGTTCAAATGCCTGTAGGAAAACCTGGTCCAAGTACACTTGTCACAAGTCAACCTCAATTTACTTATTAACCGTACCAGGGACAGTACCAATTCGGTCCTGTTGTGCAACATCCAGTCTATCAGTATCAACCGTACCCTGGATATACATATCAGCAACCTAAACAACCCTAGTATGTTCCAGTTAATCCTGGTTTTCCGGTAGGATATAATATCCCAAATGCAATTCCAATTCCTAGTTATCCTGGATATCCTCCTCCTGAGGCTGGTCTCATGACCAAGGGTTTCAGGGACCCTAATCGTCAGTTACCATTCATTGCAACTTTGGACTTGCCTGACTTGTCGCGCCTTACAAATGATCCAATTAATTATCTTCCGTTTTGGCCGCCAATCCCGAATAAGTTGCCTAGTGATATTCCTAAGTTTGAAGGCAAATCAGGAGAGGACCCGTCGAACCATGTGATGAATTATCACCTCTGGTGTGCGTCTAACTCCATTTCAGATGATTCAATCTGTTTAAGGCTTTTTCAACGCACTCTAATTGGTCTTGTGGCCAAGTGGTACATTGAGTTACCACGAGCCACTTTTTATAACTTTAGTCAGTTAGCTACTTCGTTTTTAACTCATTTTCAGTTGCCACTCAGATATGACAATGGCACAGAATTATTAACTTCATTAAAATAGTCAACCTCCACTTACATTTCAGATCACATTCATGAATGGAGACGTCGACGGCATTTAGTGAAAGTTTTTATTCCGGATCAGATCTTAGCCGAATGGTTTGTCAAATCCTTATTACCGAAAATCACTGAGGATGTAGCTAAGGCAGGAGTTGTTACTGAAGAGCAATTAATTTCTCAATCTCAATACCTTGACTTAGTTTATACGCAGTCAGGTACGTTACACGAGAAAATCCCCAACCTTCCTAAACAAAATCAAATAACTGCAGCTCCTTTAGGGTCTCATGCCGCTGATGGTATGATTGGTACGGTTAATACCAAAAGTAAGAAGAAATCTTCCAAGAATTCTTCTCCTATCATAACTTTTCTAGATTCCCCGACAAGAGATTCTTTCGTGGAAATTTCCGCTGATATTCATGTTGTAGAGTTATCTAAAGCCAAATCAAAATCCGGTGGTAAAAAGAAAGGGAAGAAGAAAAATAAAACAAATAAAAATTCGAAAGAGAAAACAGAAAAAACGAAATCTACTGATGAGAAACGCAAACCTCGTTATCCTTGTCTCATTTGTGACGAAGAGCATTTTACAAGAGACTG
Organism: Pinus tabuliformis; assembly: GCA_031772625.1. Taxonomy (NCBI): domain Eukaryota; kingdom Viridiplantae; phylum Streptophyta; class Pinopsida; order Pinales; family Pinaceae; genus Pinus; species Pinus tabuliformis. The sequence goes on from CM062818.1 coordinate 1,794,586,588, forward strand.
CCCTCATCGTGTTGAGGTTGCGAAAATCGTCAAAGTTTCCCTAATGCGTGCTATTTTGAAGGATCCTTTTCCTAGTCAAGACAGTAAGATGATAGGTTCTTCCTCAAATGCCTCAGAAGAACCCATAATGATGATGTCCCATGTTAGGATTGCGACACAATCGCAAGATTATGGAAGTAAAAGTCTTGTTGGTGGTAAGGAAGCAAAATCTTCTAATTCGAACCCATCAACTTCAACTCCCGGTTCTGATCCACTACAGATTGAGAAACCTAACCTAGACTTAGTAATCAAATCGCCCGCGAAGGGTATACTTCGAAGTCAAATTTCAATCCACATACGAGAGCGGCTCAAAACTATAACATCGTTGAAGATTTGACTATTTCACCTTCAACAATGTCGGCTTTGGAGGTGTTGCAATCATGTCCAGCACAGCGTAAATTGCTATTGTCGGCTATAGGAGCTGTTGACATTCAGGACTCGAGCCTTATAATTTTCAATCTAGAAAGTAGTACACCTCGCTTACCTCATCAAATGGCTTTCCAAATTCCATTGTTAGTAAAAAACAGACTTTGTTATAGGACTGTAATTGATGAGGGAGCCTCAACGTGTATTATGTCGATCCAGTGTTGGAGGTCGCTTGGTTCTCCAACACTTAATCAATCCCCGACGATTCTAAAGGCCTTTGATGGCCATGGGTTCCATCCTTTTGGCATTCTACAAGATTTACCTATAGGGGTTGAAGGAAAAACTGTTAATCTAGACGTGGAGGTGGTTGATGCCCCTCTAGATTACAACCTTCTCTTGGGTCGTAGTTGGTCTTATGTTATGACAGTTGTTGTTTCATCGGTCTTTCGGCTTATAAATTTCCCTAATAATGGAAAGATCATAACTATAGACCAACTATCTTACTTTTCATCCGACCCAGCCTCTTCTGAAAGTATTCAGCATGTCGGCAAAACAACTATCCCTTATAAGGATGTTAGAGTAGGACTAGTTAAAGATTCTGGTTTACTAGGAACTTTTCCTTTTCCTCCTATCAACACATCATCTTCTACTGCAACCATTCATATGATTTCATCAGACGCTATTGTTTATGATGATCCTTGGATCGTACCTTCCGAAACTGAGATAGATTCATTTGGTGATGCTATGCCTTTAAGTCCATATGAAATTGCGTATCAGGCCGTGCAGTCGTTTTCCAACCCTTCTTCAACCGAAATTGACTTAATGAATGTGGTCCGTGAAGAATCACTTTCAACATCAAACTCATATTCAACAACATTTTCCGAACTTGTTCACACTGATGAGCAAATTCGTGAAATCCTATGTGTTGATGACTTACCATGGAAAGATCTTCATTTTTACCTGATATTGATCGCTTTCAAAATGATTTTTCATCTATTTTTACGATTGATTATGTCAAGGAACCTCAGAATCCAATGAAAAATCCTGATTCTGAGTTAAATTTGGGAAATATTTCTCGAACTATTCCTATTGACATTTCGGTTAAGCCTGGAATTGTTGAAAACATTCATATAGGTGCCTCTTGTACAGAAGATGAAATTCAAACATATAAGGCCCTATTTCAAGAATTCCACGACATGTTTGCCTGGTCATATGAGGAAATGCCAGGAATTGACCCAGAAATTATTGTTCATGAAATCAAAACTTACCCGGATGCTAAACCCGTCCGGCAACGTTTGCGTCAAATCCACCCGCGAAAAGTTGCTGCTATTAAGGCAGAAGTTGAAAAATTACTTAAAGCAGGTTTCATTTATCCAATTCCGTTAACGGATTGGGTATCGAATATTGTTCCCATTAAGAAAAAGCAAGGAACAATAAGAATATGAATCGATTATAGGGATATTAATCGAGCCTGTCCAAAAGACAATTACCCAACTCCCTATATCGATCAAATCATTGATGATTGTGACGGAAGTGAAATATTCTCCTGCATGGATGGTTTTTTTGGATACAATCAAATAAATATTCTACCTGCTGATCAACAAAAAATGACTTTCATTTGTCCATGGGGGACATTTGCTTATTGCAAATTACCTTTTGGGCTCCAGAACATTGGGGCAACTTTTCAAAGAGCCATGTCTTACGTGTTCCATGACATCAAGCACATTGTGAAACCCTATCTCGATGATTTACCTACTCATTCATTACATCGAGCTGATCATCTCATCTATTTACGAACAATATTTATGATGTGTAGGCATTATCGAATTAGGTTGAATCCACACAAGTGTGTTTTGTGTATAGAAACGGGTCGGTTACTGGGGTTTGTTGTTTTGAAAGCTGGCATTCGCGTCGATCCATCGAAGGTGGAAGCTATTATCAAATTGCCTCCTCCTTCGAGTCTTCGCCAACTCCAAAGTTTGCAAGGGAAAGCAAACTTTTTATGTCGATTCATTCCTAACTACACCGAGATGACAAAGGGTTTTACCCGGTTTTTGAAACAAAATACTCCATTCTTTTGGGATGAGATAGTTGACAAATCTTTTGATGCACTAAAACACGCGTTGACCCATGCACTGTTATTGCATCCTCCCAACTACAACAAGGACTACTTCTTATATCTCGCAGCCTCGCATTCCACCATCGGAATGGTGTTAGTTCAGGAAGATGAATTCGGTAGTGAACATGTGATATATTACCTTAGTCGAACTTTAAATCCAACTGAGCTAAAATATTCACATGTGGAGGAATTGGCATTGGCCGCTGTTCAGGCTGTCCAACGTTTTCGTCATTACATTTTACTACGCAAAACTATAGTAATTTCTAATTGCAACCCTATGATCTATATTTTGACCAAACAATTGCTAGGGGGCAAGTACTCCAAATGGATTGTGATCCTGCAGGAGTTTGACTTAAAATTTGAAAAGTCTAAGTCAAAGAAATCTTTAGTTTTTGTGGAGTTGATGTGTGACTTCCCGCGTGCTGACACGGAAACTATGGCGGAGGAGCCCATTGCGGACGAATCCTTGTTTCTAATCAGCACTTTAGATCCATGGTATGGGGATATCATCGTTTATCTCCAAACCCAATCCTTTCGGCCAGAAATTTCAAGATCAGAACGTCGAAAAATACGATTCCAGTCCCAACAATTCAAGATCATTGGAGATACACTTTATCATCGTGGGGTGGACTCTGTTTTCCGACGTTGTTTAACTCATGAGGAAGCTGAAAGGGTTCTAAATGACTGTCACTCTGGAGCGTGTGGCGGTCATATGTCTGGGTTTGCCACAGCCCAAAAGATATTGCGCGCTGGCTATTTCTGGTCGTCTTTGTTTAAAGACTGTATTAACGCGGTCCGAAAATGCCACAACTGCCAAATTTTTGATCGAAAGATGTGCGCTCCACCTGCTCCTCTCCACCCTATAATTGCCGTCGATCCTTTTGTGAAATGGGGTATCAATTTTATTACATGTAACCCTCACTCGGCCAGGGGGCATGCGTATATCATCCTTGCGGTAGATTATTTTACCAAGTGGGCCGAGGCAATGCCTACATTTGAGGCAGACAACAAAATTGTTGCGATTTTCGTGTTCAATCATATAATTGCTAGGTTTGGTGTTCCACAAGCGATTATCACTGATCATGGGCATCATTTTTGAAATATTATGATGACTAAACTTACAGACCAACTTGGCTTGCATCACAATAGTTCAACTCCATATTATCCACAGGCTAATGGTCTGATTGAAGCCATCAACAAAGTTCTAGTCATCATGATCCGACGAATAATTGGGATTCATAGGTCGAATTGGCATAACATGCTATTTTCAGCGCTTTGGGTGTATCGAACCTTAGTAAAAACGTCAACCGGTTTCACTACTTTCCAACTAGATTATGGTTTGGAAGCAGTGTTACCCATTGAATGCGAAATCCCGTCATTGCAAATGGCCATAGAATTACTTCCAGCCACTTCTGAAGAGGAAAAACGTTTGTTTTACTTGGCTCAACTAGATGAGAATCGACGAGATGCTGCATTAGCAATTGAAGCTCATGCCAAACGTATTAAAGCTCAGTATGATCGAAATGTTACCCCTCATAATTTTTCGGAAGGAGACCTAGTCTTATTGTACGATCAAGCAAATGATAAATTAGGCGCTGGAAAATTCGTACGCATGTGGCATGCTCCTTATGTTGTTAAGCGAAAGCTGGAAAAAGGGGCCTATGAATTGGTATACTTTGACGGGGTCTCTTTAGGTAAACCCAGAAATGGTCTTTACCTGAAGAGATATTATGCTTAAATCTGGGTGTGAAGATTTTTAGTTAGGTTAGTTTTCTTTCTAGCTGGTGTGTTTTAGATTAAAAAGTTTGCTTAGCTTAGAGAGTTTTTTTTGTCATTATTCCTGCTTATCTTGATTTTACTCTTGATATTGCAGATGTCGACGTCTCTCCAAACATACATTGGTTTTGCTGATGGTGCTTGTCGTAATACACGGAACATTTCTTCCGCAGCTTGGGTTATCTATTCGCCCTCTGATGAGTTGGTATCTATGCATGGGGTAAGCCTCGGTCAAACAACAAACAACATTGTAGAGTATAGTACAGTGATTGAGTTATTATAAGAATCCATCTCATTTGGGATTCGGAGTTTGATTGTGAGGTTAGATTCTGAACTCGTTGTATTACAGCTTAATAGAGTGTATGCCATTAGAAATCCAGTGTTATTGAGATTATTTTTGAGAGTTCGTCTCTTGGAACGTGAATTTGACTATATTGAATATCAGCATATTCCAAGATATTTAAATACATTAGCAGATGCAATTGCTTCTCGAATGTTAAGTAGACATTTGCAATAATCATACAAGTAAATTTAAAAACATTCCATAACATGTTTTACAAGATAAGCCGTTAATAGTGATATAGTATGGCATAGAAGTGTGTCAAATATACATTGTCTTCGATCATAGGTTGAAAAAACACCTTATGATTGGCAAAAATGATAGTACAAAAAGCAAAAAATGTCATATGAGTCTACAACAGGCGATCATCCTATCACTGATGATGATCACGATACGAAACCACTGTATGGGCCATCCTACAAAGGAACCTTCTGAAAGGTCCTGGGACCCCAATCACATAGCACTATAGCCTAAGAGGAATGTCATCTATGCTGGTCTCCGGAATGTCTACTGTCAAACGCTCTAGATGACTCTCCAATTCGGCCAAGGTCTCTGTAGATTCGTCCTGTGGGGCTGGTGCTGCTGCAGCTGGCTGTTTCCTCTCATAGGGCCGGAGAGTGGCTGGTCGCCGTGGACCTACATCTGCATTTGAAACTTTTTACTATCAATTTTGGGACGAAATAAAAACAAAAAAAAAATTAAATTAGAAAATGTTGAAAATGATTTTACCTGAGTCATCCCATTGCTCTCCTGGTGGAAGAGCCATGTCTGGGTCACCACGATAATCTACCCTAGCATAAGGAAAATCCTGAATAGCAAATACTTGGTTCTCCAACCAATGAAAATACTCAGGAGTAAATCGAATGACTTATGTTCCCTCCTCAGGATGACGGGCCATAACTGCAACCCAACACATCAGTTTGGGCTCTGGGGGAAGTCCAACTCCAACGGTAAGATGCTGTGGGACCAACATTGGGAACCTCTCTAGAACAAAGCTCACAACTAAAGCACCATATCCAAAGGTCTTCAGTTGTCCGTTCTTTGCTCTAGTCAGTTGGCCTTTCATATTAGCCAACACAGCCTCGCACCAGTTGAAGATGGTACCTCGAAAGTAGTCTACTCCCATCCGCATTTGGGATCCAGTGGCCACATGTAGTGTTGCGCTTCCGCAGAGCCTAGTAACAGTAAATGCAATCACTTTGAGGTCAGGACGGGAGATGGTTTTGATATCAATCCCTTTGTCTCTAGTTTGGTCGTTGCAAAACTCTAGCCGGAGGCTATCGACAGACTGGCCACCTGGCCTAGTCCCTAATAGAGTCAAATGTTCACCTCTCTTTGTGGCCACCAATAAAGAAACACTGGTCCTGTATATTCCACCTGTCTACCAGCCACTGCAAAAAGTCCACCTGGGCCCTCATGCCAAGTATGGCCCAGAATTTGTATAAACCGCATGCCTTCAATGCATCAATCGAAGGTTGATGATTAATCGCGGTGAGATCTACATCCTCGTGCTCCCGTTCCTACCAATCAAGCATGATGTATACCCTACATTCAATAAAAAGGCAGATTAGAATATCTAAAATCAAAATTTTTGGGTGGAATTTGAAAAATTTAGGTTTAAAAACCTTTGCTGCGGGGACCACACCCTCTCTGTTAGAGACAGTGCGTGGGTCCGCACTTTGCCTTCACGACAGGTGCGGACCCCTAACTTTTTTCCTTTTACGAAAAAGTCGAGGTCCGCAGGTTTCCTATGCTATGCCTGCGGACCCCCGCGCGCGGGTTTTTAACCTAGAAATTTCCTAAAAAACAAAATAAAACCCTAAAAACAATTTTCAAACAGATGAAATGAAAGAGTAAGATGATGTGGATTACCTGGAGGAGACGGCGTTCGATTCCAATGGACGGATTTTCCACAATCTTCACAGGAAGTTTCTGACCAAAAGCTCTCTTTTCTCACTCTGAAGTCAAACGGTAAAAATGAATTTACAAAAGCCCTTTTTATAAGATTTTTTGAATAAATGAGTTTTTAATTTGTTTATTTTTCACTTTAAAGAGGTAAATTTTGAAGCATTTTTATCCATTTTAAACAGGTATGAGTAATGTTTGAGTTTGTGTGCAGGATGACAGATTTTTCAGGCAAAATTGGTCATTTTTGACGAAAAACATTAGAGTCACCTTTAAACTCTTTTCTGACTCCTAAAAAATGAAAATATTGCCGAGTTTTTCTTTTTATGCTCATTAAAATGGAACTAAAAAGACGGTCCACTTACAACCCTTTTCTGACCGTAAAAACATGAAAAGATTGCCGGATTTTTGTCGTTTCAAATTCGATATTGGTTATAAAATGACGTGTCATTGGTCGCTTTTTTACTTTTTCGAATCAGAGTCACTAATTATGAAAAGTACTCCTTGGTCGTAATGATCAAGCGGTTCTCTCAAGTATTATTTTATACTTTTTCGGGCTTGGGAGACACAAATTCACGAAAAAGGACAACCATGGAGTTTTCTTAAGTTTTTTCAGACTCTCTAAAATTGAAAAACGTCGAGTTTCTCCTATACTAGACTCGTTAAAATTTAACGGTAAAGGACCTGTTCAATTACAAATAGGAACGGACCACTCCTTAGGGTTCAAATTTAAACTAAGTTAGACTCATCCGAAGGATGAGCTTATAATCAAGCAAATGTTATCCTCCTCAAGCTTGTCAAAAATAAAGAGGTACTTGCCAGAAATGGTGGGGGAAAAGAGAGAAAAATGAGCCTGTTTTTCATACTTTGTGTCTCAGAAAAACATTTAACCACTCTTGAACACGACACTTTTATTCACTTGGGTTGGGAAATCCTTTGCCTAACAGTTGATCAAACCATATTGAAAGTCTTCAGCTGGTTTCTGGGTATTAACTTTGGGTCAATTATCACCAAACCATCTACTGTGTCGTTATGTGTTCAAGAGGTCAGTGCGAATAAGCCATTCATCTGCAAAATATCTGTCATCCATCTTGACCATCCCTGAGTCAGTCCTTGCAACTATATTTATTCAAACTTGATCTATGATTTCGTGCTGTGGGCTTACCTACGATGGATCGCTTTCTATTGACTTCAGCTCATTATCCAGAAAGATGATCTAGAAATCATCAGTACCTTGGGATCTGCATGCCTCAATGGCAGGTTTCTAGCCTTCGACGATAGGTTGCATCATTGACCTTCGATCAAAGGATTCTGTGACATGTTCGACATCAACACATCTATTCGCATCTCATGGATTGTACTAAGTACTTTGAGAGCCATTGACATTACTGGTGGTTTCTCTCACACTTGTTAACATTTTACATCATTGATTGGTAATCAAGTGGTTTCTACCATGTTCGACTTTGACACATTCATTCACATGGATAGAATCGTACTATTTCGGGAAGTAGAAATCAAGACCCTGAATCTAGTTTCCACCATACAGGCTGCGAGGAATTTTGTATTCATTATACAGTAGACTATTCATAAACAGATGGCTACGTCCATACTATGTCTACATGTGTCTACACTTGTGATGTATTATAAGATCATTCCTATATCAGAGCAGTAGTTAGTTTTCTAGTTAGTTTTGATCTGAGTATGGGAATGCCTACCTCAGCGATGATATCATCTCATATATATATTTTGTATTGAATGTTTTTACAGGTTCCAACCGGGCTCTCCACAAGGTGATCCTCGAAATGATAAAGTACTTCACTCTTCTTAGATGATAAATGAAATCCTCATCTACTACAGACTTCGCACTTTAGGGGGCAATCTGTTACACAAAATATTGTCACCATGACTATTTGCAGTCAGTATGGGTCTATCATCATTCATACTGTCCTCCTTAGCAAGTCTCAAACCTCAGCTCTTCATGTCAAGCTTTGAAAATGAGAGAAAGTCCTTAAAAATCAATAAATCTCTGGTTCCACACTTTCTCTTACTATTACCTACGGTCCCGCACCCCATGGTCATGTTACCTGCGGACCTGCCCGCTCTGTCTCTAAAGGAGTGGGTTCGGACCCCTGTGAAAGTCAAAAAGCCACAAGTTTATTCTTAAAAACTCACTTTTGGTTAATTCTGGATGATTCTAGAAGGAATCTTGACGTGGATGGTTCGCTCCTAGGTGGTTCATGCATAAAAAAACTAAAGGAGCTAATCCCTTGATGAGAGGAGCTTATCCCTTTGAAGGAGGCTTTATCCCTTTGAAGGTGGACCTAGTAACTTCCCTCCACTGCACTATAAATTAAGGCATTGGGCTGGTTGCTAGGGAGGTTAGAAGTTGAACATTTTTTAGGGTAAATGCTGTTGGAATTGAGACTTCCTAGTTAAGCTTAAGGGGAGAGATTACATACCTTTTGGATTCATTGGGAAGAGAGTGAAACTTGTCAAAGTAGAGGAGATTCTTGCTGGACCCTGGGAGGAGCTTGTACAGCATCAAGGCACCAAGGTTGTAAAGTTCTTCTTTGATTAAAGTTAATACAATCAGATTCATTTTTCTCAACAAATTGTCTATGTGATTTGTTTCATGAATTCCTTGATCATCATGATAAATATGCTTTATTATATTAGCTTTTCAGGTGCTATTTAATGTGTGTGCTTGTTTGTGTTTGCAGATTCTTGACAAGGAAGCTCATTTGGATCAACGGAGCGTGGCTTCCACAAACTTGCACTGGACCCGAGGTAGGCCTAAAACACTTGTTTGCCTTTATTTATAAATTGCATATTTAGAAAAAGATAGAATTTGTTTGGTTTGCTTGTCGCTAGATATCATTAGATACTATGGAGGTCGGTCTTGTCCGCAAGAACGACTTATCCGGCCGACAGTCGCAGTGACTCATCATGAACAGGAAAACTTGTTCAAAAGTTATTACATTCTCGACAGATGAGTTAATTATGTTTTATCCTGAGCATGAATTCCTTTAAGTAGAAGCATTAAAGTGCTACATAACTCACCTACCTGGCAAGATATTTATTTTAGCCCCACCAGGCAGAGGGTAGATGTTTTTCAACATTTTTTGTCAAAAGAATATAAATGAGGTCAAGTTGTTGAAGGTGTCTTATTGTTGCAGGGGGGTATTTATAAAGGCTTGACCTCCTACTCACGTCATGAATTATATTCTAACTCTCTTTATTGGTTGTGGTATGGTTGTTACGTGTTCATTAGAAGTAAGCTTTTATGTTGTTTATTCGAATGGTTTGTAATTGTTGCAAAACTATTCAAATTATTTGCTAATATCAATTACAATGCTAGAAGTGTATTTGTAGCTAGAATACAATGTAGTTTAGAAGTCGTGAAACAAACTGGTAAACGTTTTGTTCAGCGAAAAGACAAATTCCATAACATTTTTTAAGCAGATTATATTTTCTCAATGGGTTTGTTTAGAAAATCACAATTTATTTACGGGTTCTCAAATCTCACAATTTTATATCTAAGGGTTTTCAAATCTTTTTTTTCAACATAAATGTTATCATTGTTCTAATGAAAAAAATACATGTATTTTTTAATTCACACTGACTACAATGTTTTTTATGGGTCTAAAACTAATTGCATAACGTTTTCTTAGGCGAAAATAAAAATTAAATTACATTACACTTTTAAGAAAATTAGATTTTCTCTGTAAGTTTTTTTGCCAAACTATATTTTCTTGTTGGGTTTCTAAAATCTCACAATTTTAAATCTAAGGGTTTCCAAATCTCTATTTTTCCACTTAATGTTCTCACTAATCTAATGAATTGAACTGACTATTTATTTTATGAGTTGTTTAAGTCTACATATTGCAGATTAAAAACAGGAAAGAAACCTTGCAAATTGGAGAACTTTGACATTCTTAGTAAGATTTTGAAATATTTTCAAAATGTGTAATCAAACTAAGTTTAATTTTTTGCACTGCAAAAAAAGTACATAATAATTCTATTCCATACACATCAATTTAAGTAAATTGGAAAGAAAATATATTCAACACTTTTTGAATTTAGAAGATAGATTGAATATTGAAACTTGATATTTGTAACAAAAAAATTGAACTTCTACAGCAAATTGTCTTACACATTGTCTTACATTATCAATGTCATGGCTTATCAATGTTCCACAGTTGGGTTTTTCGGACTTCAAACTTCCAAGATAGGAAAGGAACCAGATAAAGCTTCTTTCTCAATTTTTCTAACTACAATTGTCTTGCATTTGCATATTTTTTGCAGCATAAGATTGCATTTAGATTTTTTGAAGCGTACCTAACTTCGGGACTTAAGCAACATCTGTGAGCTTCAATAATAGCCTTCCCTACAATAGCCTTCTTTCTCATTCACATGCTTCTGTCTCCTTTACCAACAAATCTCCTAGCATGCACATCTCTCCTTTACCAGCACCATCACGTCTCTTACCATGCCCATCTCTCCTTTACCAGCACCAACATGTCTCTTTCCATGCCCATATCAGTTATGCACGAAAGCTACCACTTGTACACATGTGGAGGATTGTCGAGAATTCTCCAACATATGGCATCGATATCATCCGACACCAATAACTGGTTGTTATGCATGACAAAAATTTGGGTGTAGTGCTGAAAAACTCTGGTTATAAAAAACTTTTGGATACCAAAAAACTTTCCCCTCGACTTAAAATCATTGTCATGACTTAAAATAAATTGTCACAACATGCAAACTAGACTTTGGATAAAATGAATTGTCACAACATTCTTACATTGGGATTTGTGAAGCGTGCAATAAGAGGTTGATATTTCTATATCCAAAAAATTTCGCTAAAATTTAGACGGATGAAAATTGCACTATAAAACTTTGGTTAAATGTTGATAAAGCAAAAAAAAAAATGGTCAACGAATGAATCAATGGGTCGTCAACGATCTAGCGATCGTTATAGACCTACTGAAGGCATGGACTAATAAGACTAAATATTATTTATCAATAACATTAAGTCAGTTAAGAAAACTTAAATCTCTTTAAAAATATTTTTTTTTCTTAATTTTAATATAGGTATTGACATCTATCCTAATATATTCATATATATATATATATATATCTATATATGTATAGATATATGTATATAGTTGACAAGCACTTTTACTTATGAAGCAAATTTTTTATAACAATTTTTCTTTGATAACCACTCTTCACATGAAGTTTGATATTTAATTTTACCATTCGTTTAAATATAATGTATTATGTAATTTTTTGATAATATAAAAAAAATTGTTGTGAATATAAAGGTAGTTTTGTGCTAATATAGGTTTCATGTTCTATCTTATCACTAGCGTGACCATAAAATATGGTTCAAAAAAATAATTTCATAGATGTAATTATAATTCATGAGAATATTCAATCGTGTTTATTCAAACTAACCATTGATTTCATGCAATTATGTATACTCATTATTTATGTAATTTCAAATATTTTACAAATGATGTTGAACCAGTCTCAAAAAATCATCAATTAACTTGGTCAAACCTTTTAACTATAATGTATTTCTGATGCAGGAGCATCCAGCTAAGGCACCATGACCAGGTGTTGGTCTCTGCCAGGGTGGAAAGTTGAATTAGCATATTGGTTTTCTTTATGTTCAGTTTGTCAAAGTAGGATGTAGGATTTTGTTTTTATTTTTAATTTCAGTATTAGTCAAGGGTAGTTTGGTCGGTTAGGGTCATTTATTTGTTGTCTTTAATTAACAGTAGATTAATAATTGTCCTGTCATTTTAAAAGGAAAAAGACAAATGTGTCTAATGTAAAATCTTGCCATATAGGCAGAACCAAATACCTAAATAGTTATGTAACTATAAGGTCTACAACTGAAAAAGTAACTACACAGTTCAATTAACTGTAGACAGAGAACATAAATGTAACATCGAAAATCATTGACAAGGTTCAGCACTTTCAGATACAAGAAATAAAAGAAGACAGAGAACAAATTTAACATTCATCCATCTGTACTATCATCTTCATACTGTGTAATTTCATTTCTCAATTATTAAATGCTTCAGCAATGACAAACAAAGTGCAGACATACAATTTTTTGTTTTTCCTCTCTTAATGAACAAAGTACTGTCGAATGCATACAAGTTTCCAGGACTAGAACGGATGAACAAGTAAACAAGCTCATGGCCAGGAGAATTTCAACACAGGAAAACAATTGAACGAAGAAATCAAAGTCGGAGTATCGATTGGACAAACCAAACAGAGGTAATTCATTACAATTTGTTATACACCATTTCTTTTCCTTTCCAAATGAAATAGAGACAAAGAAAATATATAACTATTATTACATAAGATTTCAGCGTTACATTGTCAAGGCAAATAGAGTAAACAGCGATCGCGAGACAAGGCAGACCCTAGTTAAGGGTTTGTCATCATGTAACCCTCGTGCCTAACTGAAGAGTTCAACCAGTACGAATTACAAATTGGAATTGTAAATAGAGGTGTGCCCAGGTCGTGTAACGACTCAAACAAGAGATAGCAAACGAATGCCGAGGTGCGGCCCCATAAAACTATAAACCCTAACTACAGTCTAACAAGTCTGTGGTGACAGATCCTACCAGAAAGGCACCAAAGGGTTTGCAAACTGAAGTGTTGAAGCCATCCATGCCCGAGGTCGAACTTTGACCTGTTCAGCCAGAACAGGTTGTTGTTAATCAAACACCCATAACAGTGAAACGAGCAGAGTTATAATACAGGCAAGGGAAGAACATAATCTTACCTGGGAGTGTGTTGACCAAGAAATCGCATGCCACAGAGACACAAAACACAATAATGACCTGAGACAAAAGGAGAAAATATTGTTAGCTTTTAAACTAGGAGAAGGCATAAATAAATCAAGGAAAGACGAATTACCTGAAAGACAAGCCAAGCGAGCCATTGTGCCTATAACCTGAGCACACAGGAACAGTAACAAAATTATTCTAGTAGCAGAGCAGTCGCAAAATAACCAACAGCAAGAAGGAAAGGTTGGAAACCAGAAAGAGCCAACCAGCAATCAATTCTATGTTCGAACAAAAGAAATAACCAGTTGTACCAAGGAAAATGAACATACCAACCTCGAGAATGCATAATAGGACCATACAGCAAGGAATAGAGTTGCCAACAGCATTCATTCGCAGACATAACCAAAACAGAGTATCACCATAGAAACCCTCGAGGAGCTCTCACAGCAGAACGAAAATGTCGAAATGACCAAAATGCCAAAGGGTTTTGCATAATGACCAAGCGGGAAACGAGGACTGAGGCAGGAGTACAGGTCAGTTTCATAGTTACAATCCTTAATAAATGATTGCAACCACTGCCAAAAATATCCACTGATCATAACAATAATTAAAAGCCAAATCATCAACCAAATCTGAGTTCATCAATAGTGTCGGACAAACATTGTGTCAAGTTATACGTTGGAGAGTGGGCTGGGTCCCATCAATTTCGAAGAGGAATAACCAATCTCAACTTTCAACATGATGAATTGGACTAAAGAATGACCTTAAAAGAGCAAAAAAAGGTTGAACCAGTTTTAAATAGAAACTTGGAAAGATTATAACATTTCAAGCACTAACAATATACAGGGGATGCATTTTGAAAAAATTATAATCTTTGAAAGATTAAGAAGGAAAAATCTCCCTTACTCACACCCCCAACACCTTAAAGGCCTAAACCTATTTTCTTTGAGATTCAAGTATGAATTTATCGAATGCATGAGAGGCGGTGTAACCACACATTTGACATTTAATCAAACTAATAAATAAACCAAATTTATAAAAATTGGAAAATATCGCCAATTTACCAATACCAAATAGCTTCATAAAAGCCCCCATAATCAAATAGAAAATTGTTACTTCACCTATACAAACAAGAAAAGTTAGTATAATTTCTACTAAACCACTAAAAATCCCTTCAATTTGATTACTCTATCCTCATAATTTAGTTATTTATATACCAAATCAATGGCCCATGGGTGTGGGAATGTCACTTGAGTCTCAACCTTTAAGTTCTAGGCTTTAGTGTGTACAATGCATGATTGCATGATGTGAGTGGAGAACATAGAATTTTCTAAAATGTCCAATGAGCCACTATGGGTGATTATATGTGTATTTTGGAGTCTTGACACTATGGGGGCATTTTTTACTTATCTTAGAGTGTCATATTGGGATCTTAGTATTGTGGGCAGCACATAGGTAAATGCTTATCAAAGTCTGAACCAACAAGACTATACTTTCTTACTTACTTTATTTTCTACAATCTTATTTGGAATTGCTTGTGTGTCTTTGTGTGTGTGTGTGTATATATATATATATATATATATATATATAGATATATAGATATATATATATTTAACTCATCAAAATGATGGTTTTAAAAATTAACTGAGATGTGATAATTGTTGGACACATTTTAAAATGGTCGATATTTCACAATTAAGTAAGTAAAATATCGGTAAATTCTCGTCAAATTTAATCCTTGTATGCAATAATGTATGGAAACATTTTTTACATTTACTTATTTTACAAAATACTTTTATAAAGGAATTAAATACAAATCACTTAAAATTTTATAGATAAGTAACTTAGCTTTAATGCTTATATATTTGAAAAGGTTAATTTATTTCTGGATAACTTCTCTAATAACACAATCTTGTGGCACACACATCACTCATTGTCGCCAATTTATGAGCGAATTAGTGAGGTAGGTTAGAAATTCTATATAACTATACACGGAAACACTTTTCCATTATTTTAAGATGTTGAAAAATATTAAAAAAAAAAATTGTATTTAAAAACTTATCTTTTTAACCTATCATAAATTTATTTTAATTTCATATTTGCTAAATCTATGAGGAATTAAACATTCAAAACTTAAAAATGGTTTTAACTTCTAGATATTTAATCCCTCTCAGCCTATGCTAGATCCTATTTTAAGTGGGTTTATGTTAGGTATGCTTATATGCTTAGTCTATATTAAAAGTTGGAAGATTAATCTCTCTTTTAATCTAAATAATGAAATAGGTGTGGGATACTCTTATAGCTACCTTTGTTACACACACAAACACACAAAAAATGGTAATTATGTTTATTTTCAATCAATTAGGTAAATACCAACTTTAAAATATGAATGTATACATTTAGCCTCTAATTGACTAGTTACTAAAGTTATCGGATGGCATCAACATGTACAACATCTATAGATCAATAAGGGAAAGACAATTTCAATTCCATGGAATCGTTAAATCTACAATATATTTTTTCCTAGGTCTAATGCATTTATGTGGAATGTAATGTACAGATGTATTTCACTAGTATATAATATTATGAAAAAATAATCCATGCTTTTTAAATGAGTCCTTAGTATATAATTGATACTGACATTAATCCATATCTTGTAAGTCTCCGAAAAAAGGGTAAATTTACATGTCCAATTTATTTTCCTAGAATGAAATCCTGTCATTCAAGATGTTTAGGCAAGAATGTTTTTGATGAGTATATCCACTCCCTCTATAAGAACCATATGTATCGAACTATTGAAAATTATATTTTCAATAGGAAACAAGAGACTTGAATAAAACAACGAATAATGACACCTTAACTATGGAAGTTGGAATATAATAGAAATCATCAAGCAAGCAATTAGTTTATGTAGCATATATAATGTTCTACAATTTTTATATGTATTCTATTTAATGTATCTAATTTTTATTATTATGATTTCATTTTTGTTTCATAAAGGATGTCAAGGTGTTAATGGGGTTCCAGAAGGAATGAAAATTTACAATGTAGAATTTAGTAGGTTTTGCTACTATAAAAAACTATAAATAGCTCGTTTGTTTGGAGCAATGCATATTTGGAAGAATGTAACAAAAACATTATGGAGAATATTTGATGGGAGGAATGATAATGTAAAAGTTTCAAAATTTGTAATGGTGTTGAGTAAGCCAATCAGGCAATGAAATATGTGATTTATTACATGGTGATGGACAATGAGATACACTTTCATGGTTATTTAAAGAGCAAAAAACAACATTGTAAAAGAGTTCATTCATAAAAATAAATTTCCCATGATAATTTATTTCTTCAAACTTATATAATTTCCTAATGAAGGTGAATCTGGTGGAGTAAAAACACATGACTTGCATACCTTCATTAAGATAAGTATTTTGTTATATTTCTATATTGGTATACATCATTTTAGTATTTTTATTTTTATTTTTTTTTATTATTTTTTTTTGATATATTATGATATACATATATCTCTTATAGACAAATTTAACAACATAAAATAAGTTACATATTATATTGAAAAACACATAAAGTATGTAATGATTTTTGTGCAAGATATTAGTTGCAAAACTTGTTGACGTGTGTTTTACTTGCAATCTATACAAATTTTTTCGTGATTTTCATGCATTGTTTGTATGTGGTTGTCATCTAAGGAAATGCACAAAGAATATATAAAGTATTTGAGGAGTGAAATTCCTAGGTTAATGTCTAGAATTCAAAGGTATCTACCTCCAACATGTTTCAATGCAGAATAACACCATCTCATATGGAAAATTCAGATTGAAATGTTTGGACTTGTACACATAATGTGAATGTTGATGGTGGAGAGGAATTTAAAATAACTAAATTATTTTGTTAGGAAAAGAGCATGTTATAAGGGTTATATTATGGTGGGCTATATGGTATATTAATACTTGGTGTTCATTAATAAATTACTTTCTAAATTAGTAACATACATGAATGTTCCTTTGATTTTGGATGTCCACTTGATCAATAAATTCAAAGGCATGGTCTTTTGGGGGAAAGATAGAATTAGGAAACTGAAAGATAATCATATGATAGATAAGTACAATAATTTTGATTATTAGTTTTCATCCATATCATACCTATTTAGATTGTATTCTTCCATCTGTTATTAATCTTTACCATTTTCACTAATTAATGATGAATTTCTACTTTTTCATATAATTGGTTGAGGGTGGGATGCACACCATTTAGACATTGTAAACAATCTTTGATTGGATAAAGGTATGAATAGAATAATGTATACAATGTTATGGTAGGGTATCATGACAAGAGGTATCTACATTGGTTAAAGAGACTCATTGTAATCAATTTTGATTCTTATGTAGATGAAAATTGTTTTAGCATATGGTTTAAAAGATAAAAAGGAAAGCATATTCCCCCATACTTTTAGTTAATTTCCGTTATACTAATGTATGTGGTCTACTTTTTCCTAAAATATTCACATGTATAAATATGTTTATTAATTGACAATGTATTTTTTTATGTGTTGGACATATTGTAGTTGAAACACCACTATGTTATTTCGTTCAATAGTTATAAATTTTACATTAATAATTTGGATGAAAAGAAGAAACCTATTATTGTGGGATAACTATTTGGTGTTTCAATTCACTAATATTTCCTCTAAAGTAACACACATCCAAGGTATATGAAAATAGAAGTTATGGACATTTAGAAGATATACTCGAGTGTGACTTTAAATGCTTTAAATTCATCATATTTCAAAGAAAATGGTACAAGTTGCAAATGCATAAATGTGACCCTAAAAGGAAAACTACTAAGCATGATAATTAGTTTACCATGGTTAATACAAGGATAGTTGAGTTGAGAACATAGGCATATTTTCGTCCATGCCAATGTGAGTAGGTATTTTGATCAAAGGTTCTAGCGAGAGTGGGTTGGTCATATATTGTTAGACATGATCTAGGAGGAAAACATGTAAAGTATAAAGAACAATAAGATTATTGTATTAATGTAGAAGGGATTCAAATTTGGAGCAGCTAGATGTGTTGGATAAAGAAATAGAAGCTCTATAGCTAGCTAGAGATGACAATATTCTCAATGATGATGTCAACAATGAAATTGATGATGGTGTTACTATGTTCAATCCTTTCAACATCGATTCGAGGATGGATGATATATATGTGCAGTTCGATGAAGAAGAAGATAAAGTATATTGAATTCCTAAAATGTAGGAGTTATGTGATTGCATATTTTTTGATGATTTATGTTATTTAAAGTATTTTCCTATAATATGGTTTAATTATGTAATTTTATCTTTTTGTCATTGACCTTGGTTCCTCTCTCAACTTACCAGCTTATAATCTCCTAAACCATATTCAACACATGATTTAGTGGTTGGGGGATTAGGGGGTTTAAGAGACTATATTGCAAACTAATAAATAAATAAATAAAAGGAAGTTAAAAAAAAATGTACAAAGCACTACGATGCCAAATCACTTAACTAGATAAACCCAATCACAAACCCAATGACCTCCACAAGGATTCACCCCACCTAATAGCAAGGAAAACTTGTGTAAAGGAGTAGTAAATTAACATTTGTGTTCGATTGACCCCACTTGTCATGTAAGGAGAGTCTACACAAAAGAAAAATGTTGATATTTTCATTGGATTAACCCCACCTATTAGCAAGGAGAGTGAATATAGGAGTAGATCCATCCAAGGAGATAGTGACCCCACATTTACATCCAAGAAGGGATCAAATCAACTATATATTCAGTATGTATGGAAGAATTTTTTTTTCATTCAATCTATATCATTTAGTAGCGATGATATTTTTTAATATACATGTTTCCTCCACTCTTTAAGCCAAATAGTCAAAGAGACCAATTCAAAATAAGAAGTTGAGAGACCAAATGGGTGTGAGTTATTTCCAATCTTGCATTCAAGGGAATGGTTTAGTAAAAGATAAATAACATCATTTCATTATTGTGACATAAAAAATGGGAGAAAAATATTATAGTATCCTTACGTTTGAAGGGGTCATTTAATGTTTTCTTCAAGAAAAAATTAGACAATCTCGATCTCCAAAACCTTACTTGGGGTTAGAATTCCAAATTTTCTAATTCATCAACTAAATAAGGAGGTGTTGAGGGTAACTGGAAACATTACATTAAAATTAATTACTTTTTCTCATAATAAATTTAATCATGCTTTAAAATGTAATGTTTATATTATGGTTTAAAACCATTGGGAGTCAACATAGTAAACCCACTTTAGTCTAGTCAATCAACTAAAAATAGGTTAGCCTAGTTTACTATCATTCACTAGTTAATCATGTGTTGTAGAAGCTACAACCACCCTTCAAAATTTTTCCTATGCTTCAATTTTGGAGCCTTCCTTACTATTCACAACAACTCATCTCGCATTGATCCAGGTATTCATGCTTTTATTGATACTTATCTTTTCATTTTCACTTGTGTTTGTTAACTTAGTTGATTCTTATAAGTCACAAGTTGATCTCCCAACTTGGTCTCACAGCAGTTATGGGCTTGCCTCCGGAAACTGCACAATCCTTGAGGGAAAGCAACCTTGATGATGGAAATTATGCACTTCTGATTGCCAGTGATCCTTGAGCTTAGAAACTACATAATCATGAGAGGCAACCCAACACTAAGCGTTGAAATTTTGACAATCCTGAGTAAGCTCAGAAACTGCGCAGTACACTGAGTCGAAAAGTTGCCCAGTTCCCAGAATTCCGTAGTCTTCCCGAGCAGTGTGCATGGCAAGTTTTCCTAGAAAAAGAAAAAAAAGCATCACTAAAAAAAGGGATATATTTTTAGTATCCCGAAGGAGGCACTTGTCTTGTTTTTAGAAACTTCTGCCAAGTGTCATTTTTTTCCTTTATTTTAGGCATGCAGGTCATAAACACTAATTTGTCCAAATATATTTAATCGATGCTTCTAGAGATCATTTTCAAATTCGATATTGGAGCTCTAGCGTTCTCGAGGAGATCAATGAAACTTCGGTGTGATCACCGACGCTTTTCCAGGTGAGCTTTCCTTTTGTCATCTTTTGCTGCTTTTTATGTAACTTTTTATTGTTTGGCTTGTGTGAGTGTTGTTTCACTTATTACCCTTCATTCTTACTGGTGTTTTAACTTTTTTAACTTGTAGAAGTAATTTTTTAAGTTTTAGATTACCTTTCACAAGTATCACATTAGTTTTCCTGTTTTTGCACTAATGGTCGCCAGTACGGAGACCCTCCTCACATACTTCATTTTCCTTCCATTTGATTAATTGTGGCACTTGATTCACATGAATTTATCTACGCTTAGTCAGATTTACACATAGCTTCGCACTATCTCTCAGATCTGCTTGTTTTCAAACTTCCCTTGGGGAGATTTGGGCTTCCCTTAGCCGGTTTTCACTTTGCACAGTTGGCACTCTACAACCATAAGGCTCAAGCCACAAGCTTGGCCTCTATAATTGCACACCGCACAGTTCAATATGGCTCCAAATGTGCACTGCGCAGTTCCAAGAGCCAACCTGACAACTTGGCTACTGAGATTGCATAATGTGCAATCTCTCCCAGGCCTCTGCCCAGGCTGAACTATGCATGAAATAGTTTAAACCATCAAGCTTCCACCTTGGCTGCTAGGACTGTGCAGTGCATGGTTCCCACAGGGATCCAATCCCCCTTGTCAAGAAAATTGTGCAATCCTCCCCATCTAGTTCTCGGTTTTCTTCTTGAACTTGCCTTGTAAATTGATTTTCTTTAACATTAACATTTGTTTTCCATGACTGTCCTTTTTGTCCCACAGGTACAAAATTTATTGAGCACCTCTCCAATAGTCACTATTACCATAGCATCTAAGAGAGTTGTGTAAAAAAAAACCACTGAGAGAAGTATTGGGCAAGCAGTTGAGCAAACATCAAGTTATTTTTTAGTGTATGTAGATACTCAATTGTTTCTAGAGAAGGGATCATCAGTGACATGGCAACAGATTAAAGATACTTTTTCAAAGGACCTTGAGGCAGACTTGGAGGACCGACATGTTTATCTCAACATCTAGTATTCAGGGTTATAAAAATTTTCATACAGGTATCTTGCCTTCCCATGTGTAGATATCATCACCTTGATTGTCTCACACATGGATGAGAAGACCATGACATTGAGCAGTACCAATGAGCAAAATTTTCCACCTTCCAGGGATAAGAATTTTAGTAGATGTATCACTTGTACGAGCCAGTAAAGTGCATAGGCTCACTCTTCTATGCCACCCACATTTATGTGAACACAAGAGACATTATCAAACATTGATTGAAAGGGCCATCAAAGTTACAATGGACAACCACCCATGTGTACAAGACAAAGTCCCTAAGGAAGGCTTACTAGCTCTTAGTTATCTTTGCTTGTAGAATCAATGGTCAAGAGAGAACTGGATGTTGGGTGTGGAGCCTAATTATCTTTTGTATTCAAAGGTATCGCCGCATTGGACCCTAGTTCGTAATGGGGTGGCAACACCGCCAATAAAATATTCATTGCAGGGGGGATCCATGGGGGGGTGGCTGCAACCTTTGGGAGCCCCCCATGGTGGGGGGATCAGGGGCAATGCCCCCGAAGCTAAAAATAGATGTAAAATTTCCTTGTAAAATGTTGTAATTTCATAGTCAATCTGGGTCATTCATTAAGTGTAGATCTGACGGTAGAAGTTATGTTTAATTTAGGGTTTTTTCCCCTAGAAGGCAACCCCTCGCTATATATGAGGAAACTGTATTGCGTCTATGTAGATATGTATTCTGAGTGAGGAAGAGAGAGGATATTGAGAGCGAAGAGGGAATTATAGCAGATCTGTTGTAGGTTGTATCTCTTCATTTTGCTGGATAATATAAAAGGAAGGACTGGTTGTTTCTCCGTGGACATAGCCCAAACTGGGTGAACCACGTATATTTGTGTCTCTTTTGTTTATGCATTTTCTGTGTTTATATTTCTGCAATATTTTATGTGTTCCATTGCTCTGTAATATATAATTTTCTAACAACTGGTATCGGAGCCGAAGGTCTATTTGGTTGATAAACTCATAGGAGAGAAGGGTCCCTCGTTCAAGTGGGAGCAATGGCAAAAGATGGTAGGTTTAGGGACCAAAAATTTAACGACCAAAACTACCAGCTGTGGAAGATGCAGATGGAAGATTATCTGTATCAAAGAGATCTGTACCAACCATTGAGAGGAAAGACAAAGAAGCCGACGAGTATGATAGACACAGAATGGGATATTCTCGACAGAAAGACACTTGGAACAATATGGCTGTGCCTAGCGGTGTTGGTAGCGTTTAATATTTCAAAGGAAATGACGACAGAGGGTTTAATGTCGACATTGGCCAAACTATATGAAAAACCCTCAGCCTCAAATAAGGTATTTCTTATGAAGTGTTTATTTAATATGAAAATGTCAGAAGGTGGATCTGTTGCTGATCATTTAAATGAATTTAATACATTTGCTAGTCAGTTAATTTCTGTAGGGGTAACTTTTTATGATGAAATTAGGGCTCTGTTATTTCTTTGCTCATTGCCAGAAAGTTGGAATGGTTTAGTTATGGCCATTAGTAACTTTGTCTCTGGATTTAATACTTTAAAGTTTGATGATGTTGTCAGTGCAATCCTTAGCGATGAAATGTGACGGAAAAGCTCCGGTGAGACATCAGGTAATGCTTTGACTGCAGAGACTAAGGGGAGAAAAATGGAAAGAGGAAAGAGCCCTGGATATCGTAGTAAGTAAAGAAAAAGGCAGATCCAAGTCCAGATCAGGGATAGTGAGCTGGAAATGTAGGAAGAAAGGATAGCTGAAGAAATATTGCAAGTCTCAGAAGGGAAAAGAAGGATACGCACAACAAGAAAATAATCATGAAGTGAATGTAACAGGTGATGTGCTGCAAGATGATTTGATTCTTTCTTTAGATAATATTATTGATGTCTGGGTGGTAGATTTAGGGGCCTCATTCCATGCCACACCTGATAGGAAACATTTTCATGATTATGTTCAAGCATATTTTGGACATGTTCGATTGGGTGATGATAAACCCTGTAAAATCATTGGAATGGGTACAATTTTCATAAAATAGCAGAATGGAAATCAATGGTTGTTGAAGGAGGTAAGGCATGTTCCAGATCTGAAGAAAAATCTTATTTCAATAGGGATGTTGGGAGGTGAAGGCTGTGTGACTACTTTTATAGATAAAACCTGGAAGGTCACTAAAGGATCCCTAGTAATAGAAAAAGGAGAAAAGGTTGGTACATTGTATTTATGCAATGGTATTTCTAATTATATTAATGCTTTAACATCTACATGATAAGATACGACATTGTGGCATCATAGGATTGGGCACATGAGTGAGAAGGGGATTTAGATTCTTCACTCAAGAAATTTGTTGCCAGGTTTGAAGCATGTTGATTTAAAATTCTGTGAGAATTGTGTTTATGGAAAACAGAAGAAAGTCGGATTTCTCAGAGTTGGGAAAGAAAAGAAGAGCGAAAAATTAGAGCTTGTGCATACAGATGTATGGCGACCTGCTCAGGTATCATCTCTTGGTGGTTCTCATTATTATGTTACTTTTATTGATGATGTAACCAGAAAAACCTGGATTTATTGTATTCAAAATAAATCTGATGTATTTCATACTTTCAAGAAATGGAAAGCTTTGGTTGAAAATGAGATAGGAAAAAGGTTGAAGTGTCTCAGATCAAACAATGGAGGTGAACATTGCAGCAAAGAGTTTGATAGGTATTGTTTAGAGAATGGAATTCATAGAGAGACGATAGTTGCAGGAACACCACAAGGAAATGGTGTGTCAGAAAGGATGAACACAACAATCATGGAGTGTGCAAGGTGCATGAGATTGCATGCAGGATTTCCTTTACAATTTTGGGAAGATGTTGTAGATACTGTTCTTATCTAATAAACAAAGGTCATTCAAGTTACTTGGATGGTGGTATTCTAGAGGAGGCATGGACAGGTAAAAAGGTAAACTACTCTTTTTTAAAGACTTTTGGTTGTGAAGCCTTTGTCCACATTAATAAATAAAATAGAACAAAGCTTGAGGCAAAATCAAAGAAATGTACCTGTATTGGATATAATGTTAATGATTTTGGTTATCACTTTTATGATTATGAAAAACACAAAATCATTAGGAGTAGATATGTCATATTCAATGAAAAGGTTTTGTATAAGGATCAACTGAAGGAAAAGAAATAGGAAAACGAAAACAGAGAATACACAGTGCTTGAAGAGATCACAGAAAAAGTGATGGTGCATAAAAATCATAATGATTAACATCCAGAACAACAACCACAACAGCAAAAAGCACCTCAAACACCTGAAAGTGGTGTTAAAAGATCTACCAGGATAAGTAGACCCCCTGAACGATACTATCCTTCATTATATTATGTATTGTTAACTGATTCTGGTGAACCAGAATGTTATGAAGAAGCAGTACAGGTAGAAACCGGGAAGAAGTGGGAGCAAGCCATGAAAGAAGAGATGTACTCCTTAGCACATAACCAGACTTGGGACTTAGTCAGGTTGCCTGCAGGTAAAACAAAATTGTAGAATAAATGGGTTCACAAGTTGAAGGAAGAAGATGGAGGTATAAAAAGGTATAAAGCTAGACTTGTGGTGAAAGGGTTTGCACAGAAAAAGGGTATGGACTTTGATGAGATATTTTCTCTTGTTGTTAAAATGACTTCAATCAAAACTATTTTAAGTCTAGTAGCAGCTGAAGATTTTCATCCTGAGCAGTTAGATGTAAAGACAAACTTTCTCCATGGGGCTTTCGAGGAAGAGATATATATGCAGCAGCCACAAGGATATGAGGTAAAAGGGAAGGAGAAACTAGTGTGCAGGTTGAAGAAGAGCTTGTATAGCTTAAAAGAGGCTCCAAGGCAATGGTATCTAAAATTTGATAGGTTTATGTCTGAACAAGGTTATATTAGATGTCACTATGATCATTGTGTTTATCTCAAAAGGAAAAATGATGACAGCTATATTATATTGTTATTGTATGTAGATGACATACCTTTTCAGGTTCTAACATGCAGGAAATAAATGTGCTCAAAAGAAAATTGGCGAACTCATTTGCAATGAAGGATTTGGGTGCTGCAAAACAAATCCTTGGTATGAGAATAACTAGAGACAAGAAGAATCACAAATTAACATTGTTTCAAAGTGAGTACATATAAAAGGTGTTGAAAAGGTTTAATATGCAGAATGCAAAACTAATTAGTATACCTTTGGCTAGCCATTTCAAATTACGTAAGGAGGAGTGTCCCAAGACTCAAGAAGAAATGGCTCACATGTGTAAAGTTCCATATGCATCAGCAGTTGGAAGCTTAATGTATGTAATGGTCTACACAAGGCCTAATATTGCACATGCAGTGGGAGTTGTAACCAGGTACAAGAACAATCCAAGAAAGGAACATTGAATGGCGGTGAAGTGGATTCTTAGGTATTTGAGAGGTACCACAAATCAAGAATTATGCTTTGGAGGTTCAAACATTGCTATACAGGGATATGTTGATGCATATATGGCGGGAGATAGAGATAACATGAGGAGCACAAAATGGTATGTGTTTACTGTAGGTGTGTTATGAAACCAGCACAAGAAAAGATAGAAAAGATAGATCAACGCCTTAGAATTCAGCCTCTTCAAGGGGGCAACCTCCTTTACATTACATAAATGAACAATTCTTGGATGATACAAATGAGAAAACCTCCTTTCTATATATAGGAGTCTAAGGAGTCACAATATAATCTATCCGACCTAACAATAATAATATAAAGCCACAAAAATAACAATAGAGGGATTCTATGGGGCAGAGAAATAACAACATGGGGGTAATAGGGGCACAACAATATAAATAAGGGGTATAACTACAATAGTAATGGGGTAATCACTAGTATTATAGGGACCCAACATGCCCCTCTCCTTCAAAAAAGTGTTGTCCTCAACGCTTGAGTAGTTCTGGATACTTCTGCATAAAATTCTCATCCTCCCATGTGGAATCTTCAGCGGATAAGTTCTTCCACTTGATAAGATACTCTGAAATTGATCGATTTCGTAGCTGTAGAGTTCTTGTTTATGTGACTGCTTCCGGTTCCAATATAATTTTTCCTTCCTCGTCAAGTTCTGGCAATATTGTTTGAACTAGGAGCTTGTCGCCTATAACCTTCTTTAAACATGAAACATGGAAAACTGGGTGCAATCGAGAAGCTGCAGGAAGCTCCAATTTGTATGCCATAGTACCAATCTTTTGCAACACCTTGTACGGACCATAATACTTTGGTGATAATTTATTATCCTTCTTAGCTTGCTTTAGGGACATTTGCTTATATGGTTGTAGCCATAGGAATACCCAATCACCTACATCAAAACTTCTTTCACTGCGATGTTGATCTGCCTGTTGTTTCATTCTATTTTGTGCCAACACGAGGTTATCCTTTAAGAGTTGGAGGACTTGTTGTTGATGTTCGATGTGATGTTCCACTGCCTGAACCTTAGAATTTTCTCTTAAATATGATGTGATGGATGGTGGTTGATACCCATAAAGTGCCATAAATGGGGTCATTTTTGTTGCTGTATGGAAGGAAGTGTTATACCACCATTCAGCCAGAGGCAACCATTTGACCCATTGTGTCTGTTTATCAGATACAAAGCAATGAAGATATCCTTCCAAACATTTGTTTACTATCTCAGTTTGCCCATCAGATTGAGGATGATAAGATGAGCTATGAGCTAACTGAGTACCAAGACAAGAAAATAATTCTGTCCAAAAATTTCCAGTGAAAATGGGATCTCTGTCACTTACAATAATCTTTGGGTTTCCATGTAGCTTTTGAATTGTTTCCATAAATGCAGTAGAAACTTATTGGCTTTAAATGGATGTGATAATGCACAAAAGTGTGCATACTTGGTAAGTTTGTCAACTACCACCATGATGACACTCTTTCCCTCAGACTTGGGTAAACCTGTGATAAAATCCATTGAAACCTCCTCCCAACGTTGGCTTGGAATGGATAAAGGTTGTAATAGACCTGGTGTCTTAATTGTTTCAACTTTATTTTGTTGGCAAACCAAACATTCCACCACAAACTTTTGAATATCTGATTTAAGGCCATCCCAAAAAAATTCCTTCTTAACCCTGTGGTAAGTTTTTAAAATCTTGAGTGCCCTCCTAAGGGAGAAGTGTGCAATTCCATAAGAATCTTTTGTTTTAGCTGGGAATTCTTACAGAGGTATAAGCGATCTTTGTACCATAACGAATCATTTTTCCAGCTAAATGTATCAGACGTACTGGAATCTTGTTGTAGCTTTCGAATAAGTGCCCACACTTCTTCATCATTCTTCCATTCCTCCCTTGCTTCATTTATCCAATCTGGTTGGATAATAGAAATGGCGCACAACAATGCTTCCACATCCTCATCCTTTCTTGAGAGTGCATCTGCCACCACATTTTGCTTCCCTTTTTTGTAGATGATTTCAAAGTCATAACCCAACATCTTTGTGACCCACTTTTGTTGCTCTTCAGAGGATAATCTTTGTTCTAAAAAGTATTTAAGGCTATCATGATCCGTTTTTACCTTGAAGTGTCTTCCCATTAGGTAGGGTCGCCATTTCTTAAGTGCATGGAGTATTGCCAACATTTCCTTCTCATAAATAGCTTTGCTTAAAAACTTTCCCTTGATTGGACGACTTTCAAAAGCAATGGGTCTTTCATCTTGCATTAGAACAGCACCAATTCCATTTCCTGAAGCATCACATTCCACAATAAAGGTTTTTGTGAAGTCCGGTGTAGCTAAGACCGGTGCTTGGCACATTGCCTCTTTAAGATGTTCAAAGGCCTTTGTTGCTTCCGGAGTCCATGAAAATGCATCTTTCTTCAATAATGTTGTTAGAGGTGCTGCTATTCTCCCATAATTCTTAACAAACTTGCGATAATACCCTGTCAACCCAAGAAATCCTCGCAGATGCTTTATGGATGTGGGGATTTTCCATTCCTTAATGGCTTTAATTTTGCTAGGGTCTACCTTAACTCCTTCATGAGATACAATATGACCCAAATATTCCACCTCCTGGACTCCAAAGAAACATTTGGATCTTTTTGCATATAATTGTTTCTCCTCCAATAGTTGTAGCACCTTGTCAACATGTTCAACATGATCCTTCCAAGACTTGTTGTAGATTAGTATATCATCAAAAAATACTAACACAAATTTTCTAAGGAATGGTTTGAAAATTGAATTCATCAAACCTTGAAATGTTGAAGGTGCATTGGTAAGGCCAAAAGGCATGACCAAAAATTCATAATGACCCTCATGAGTTCTAAATGCTGTTTTTGGAATGTCTTCAATCTTCATTCTGATTTGATGATATCCTGAACGAAGATCCAACTTGGTGAAGTAAATTGATCCATGCAATTCATCCAGTAATTCATCAATGACAGGAATGGGGAACTTATCTTTAATAGTGAGCTTGTTGAGCTCCCTATAATCCGAACACATGCGCCATGATCCATCCTTCTTGTGCACCAATACTACTGGAGCAGAAAAGAACTTTGACTTGGTTGAATTATACCAGCCTCTAGCATTTCTGCAACCATACGTTCAATTTCACTTTTTTGGACATAGGGATATCTGTACGGCCTGATGTTTGGAGGAACACTTCCTGGAATCAGATGAATAGCATGATCATGATCACGCATAGGTGGGAGACCTTTGGGAGTCTCAAATACCTTGGAATGATTGTCCAGGACTTTTTGGAGATCTGGAGAAATAGATGATTCCAATGTGGAAACATCTAGCGAGCATAATTGTGCAATTACACCTCTTTGCTCCTTTTTTAGAAGCTTTGTCAT
Organism: Pinus tabuliformis; assembly: GCA_031772625.1. Taxonomy (NCBI): domain Eukaryota; kingdom Viridiplantae; phylum Streptophyta; class Pinopsida; order Pinales; family Pinaceae; genus Pinus; species Pinus tabuliformis. The sequence goes on from CM062818.1 coordinate 1,794,615,895, forward strand.
ACCATGAGAGTTGATTATCTTTCCTGGTTTCCCTGCAATACCCCTTAATTCAACTTCCTTTCCTTCCATAGAAAATTTGATGAAAAGTTCTTGAAAATTAAAAGCTATTGTACCCAAGGATTGTAGCCATTGGACTCCTAGTACAACATCAACACCTCCCATTGGAATGGAAAGCATTGGGCTAGTCAATACATATTCTCCCATGGATAGCTTGATATTATGGCACCTTCCAGAGCAATTTATTGTTCCTCCATTTGCAATCATCACTTGACACTCTGGTGCTGGATATAGGAAGCAATTCAATTCTTTTGCTACCCTACAATGAATAAAATTGTGGGTGCTTCCTGAATCAATCAACACTATTACCTTTTTCTTCTTGATTTGTCCTTCTATCTTGATGGTTTGAGGAGTGGTAATTCCCACCAATGCATTACAAGATATGGTCGGATTTATTTGTTCTTCATCTAGGCTTTGTTCCTGGAGTATATCTTCTTCTTTTGACCTTTCTTGCTCCTTTTCTTCTTCCTCTTCACAATCTATGTAGAATAATTTCTTCTCAGCACACTTATGACCTTTAGTGTATTTGCTATCACAACTGTAACAAAGCCCTTTTGCTCTTTTTTCTTCCAATTGTTGTGGTGTCAAACTTATAGGTTGTGGAAGACTAGGGGCAACCACACTTCCATCTTTATAGTTGTGAGTGGTATGCTTCCTGGTTGCCATAATTTTGCTTTCCATTTTTCTTGCTAACCTGAATGCCTTCTCTAATGAATCAGGTTCCCAAAGGCGAACATCATGTTGGATATTATCCTTTAAAGACCCTATGAACACATCAATCCTATGCTCCTCTGGAATATCTTTTACCCTTATGTTCAATTTTTGGAACTCCTCAATGTGCTCCATTACTGAACCCTTTTGTTTGAGACTTATCAATTGGCTAAAAAAAAGTGTTGCTTTTTGTATCTTCATAATGTGCTATCAATTCTTCCGTAAAAATTGCCCAAGTGATAAATTTTTTACGAGAGCAAAGCCATTGATACCATACAAACTGATTTGGTTCCAAATATACAGTTGCCATACATACCTTTTGTGTGTTTTGCACATTATTGAGATCGAAGAACTGCTCCATCTGTAATATCCATGTGGCGGGATCCTTGCCATCAAACTTCCTCATATCGATTTTTGGAATATGGTGGGTCTTTGATCCAACATTAGAGTCTATGGAATCATGATTAACATTTCTTTTGTTCACATCATGAGTTTCCTTTACAACCTTTTCACCATTAGTAAGTATTTCTTGTAGAAAATTTGTCAAATCTGTCTTCAAATCTGCCATGTCTGTTTTCAAATCTATCTTCAAATCTGCCATGCCTGTCTTCAAATTTGTGTTCAAATCTATCTTCAAATTGTCCATCTTAGCTTCCATGCCATTCATCTTAGCTTCCACGCCACTTATCTTAGCTTCTGTTAACTTTTGTGAGTGTGACATTTGTTGCACTTGTTCTTGTAATTTTGATATATCATGTAGCATTTCTTCCTCTTCTTCATGAGTCATGCTAGAGCTTTCAGGTTCCTTACTAGGTGTTTGCATTTTCTTTCCTCGGGGCATCAGTTACCGATAATAATTCTTTACTATGCCCTTTGAATTCCTTCAAACCCAGCTTACACAAAAATTAAAAAATTAAAACTACACACCTTTTTTCACTTTGTAGAAGCCTGATATTGAATCTGATGTATCTCTGTAATTCCAGATCCTCCAATTTTGAAATTTCTACCTGTAGTAGCCTTCTGTGTCCTCTTTCCAATGCCACAAGTCTGACCCAATTTGGATTCTCCAAGGAAGAGTTATGTGAAATCTCCCACAGTGACTTGATTATAGACTAGTTCAGTAGAGAGAACTTGTACAACGTGCCACGAGTCAATGTTTCGACCTATGGATCTGAACAATGCATACAAGAAACTACAGTCCGTCCTCTTTCTGTACCTTCTTACGAAATTTCAATTCGATCCCCAAAGAGACAGTTATGACGATTTTCCCCAACTCACCTGTTTTGAATGTAATTCAGGAGTCTGCAAAAATACCAACTTCCTCAGATCATATCTCCGCAAATATCGCGCGAAAAGCTCTGAAATTTGGACCCGAGGTTCAGCGCGATTTCTTCTCAAATGGGTTTTTTTGCGACTTCTGAAACGTCACAGAAAAAATTTATAGTGAAAAAATCAAGATGACCTGTTTGGAGCAGCGAAACCCTAGAATCCAAAGCTCTGATACCAAATGTTATGAAACCAGTTCAAGAAAATATAGAAAAGATAGATCAACGCCTTAGAATTCAGCCTCTTCGAAGGGGAAACCTCCTTTACATTACATAAATGAACAATTCTTGGATGATACAAATGAGAAAACCTCCTTTCTATATAGGAGTCTAAGGAGTCACAATATAATCCAGCCGACCTAACAATAATAATATAAAGCCACAAAAATAACAATAGAGGGATTCTATGGGGCACAGAAATAACAACATGGGGGTAATAGGGGCACAACAATATAAATAAGGGGCATAACTACAATAGTAATGGGGTAATCACTAGTATTATAGGGACCCAACAAGGTGGAACAGTTGCCAATTGGGTCTCAAAACTACAAAGTGTTATTGCACTCTCAATAATAGAAGCACAGTATGTTGCTGATAGAGAGGCTAGTAAAGAAATGATTTTGTTACAAAGGTTTTTGGATGAGTTGGGTAAGAAGCAAGAGTTGGGCAGGTTATACAGTGATAGCCAGAGTGCCATACATCTTGCAAAGAACTATGCATTTCATTCCAAGACTAAACATATATAGCTCAAGTACCATTTTCATACTGTCAGTGTTGGAAGATGGACAGTTGAAGTGGGAAAATATACACACTAGCCAGAATCCTGCAAATATGTTAACAAAGGTTGTAACTAGGGAGAAACTCAGAATCTGCTCAGTTTCAAATGGTCTTCAAGTATGATGAAGAAGATGAGAAACAACCAGGTCCATAGTGGATTCATTGTCCAGCAAATGAAGTAGTGGTGGTGTTGCTATAATCAGTCGCCAAGTGGGAGATTGTTGGGTGTGGAACCTGATTATCTTCTGTATTCAAATATATCGCTACATTGGACCCCAGTTCGTAATGGGGCGGCAACACTGCCCGTAAAATATTCACTGCAGGGGGGGTCCTGGCAGGGGGATCGGGGACAGCGCCCCGGAAGCTAAAAATAGATGTAAAATTGCCTTGTAAAATTTTTTTATTTCGTAGCCAATCTGAGTTGTTCATTAGGCGGATATCTGATGGTAGAAGTTATGTTTAATTTAGGGTTTTTTTCCCTAGAAGGTAACCCCTCACTATATGTGAGGAAATTGTATTACGTCTGTGTAGATTTGTATTCTGATTGAGGAAGAAAGAGGAGATTGAGAGCGAAGAGGGAATTACAGCGGATCTGTTGTAGGTTGTATCTCTTCAGTTTGCTGGATAATATAAAAGGAAGGATGGTTGTTTCACCGTGGACGTAGCCAAAACTGGGTGAACCACGTATATCTGTGTCTCTCTTGTTTTATGTGTTTTCTGTGTTTATATTTCTACAATATTTTATGTGTTCCATTGTTCTATAATATATAATTTTCTAACACTGAAACCTTTCCTGAAGGGTGGAAAGTCTTATTGGACCAGTTGGTGAACGATGGGAGGTCATTCAACTGGTCAAATCTATTGGCTCAACAATTGAAGGCCCATGTAGTACAAGCTCGGAATCCTCCCAAGGGTGAGCAAGCAAGATTCTATATGTCTTCATACTTACTGGATGTAATTTGTGCATAATAATAATTCCCTGCCATGAACTGGACATGGACACCATGAGAGACTATCGTGAACATCTATTGCAAGTTGCTTTCATAATGCAGTTATCGAGGAGTAATGACGCATCTAACTAACCACTTCATCATCCCGCTATAAGAGCTTATCTTTGGAGAAGATCCACCTTGCATGTCACGAGAAGCAATGGAGGTGATAGTAGACATCGTAGATTGGTATGCCTCACTAGGTGGCACCTTCCTTAGAGTGTTTGGCAGAGAGAAGCCTTTGCATGTCTTACCAAGGTATTCCATTAAAAAATTGATCATGCAAAAAGTATCATACCATCTCGCTAGAGGGTTATCAAAAACACTACACAAGAAGAAGAAAGCACCATGGACCACTCTTCCTTTGCAAATTGGATTATATGAGATAAAGAACTTGAAATTCATAGATGTTAAGGCTAAGGAAATAGTGATATTTCAATTTGTCACTACAGACTTTAATTCGTATGATCCCCGCAACATTTGCAAGGACCATTGTACGAGAGTTTACTTTCCATGGATCCGTGGGGAATTTAATTGGCCAGAGGAGGATCCTTGGAGGTACTACTACAATTCCTCCATACTCAATGAACCTGTTACTTTAGCAAGGACATCGTAGCCTTCTCCACAGACAGTAGCAACTCCAGAAGAAACAAAAATAGAAGGCAACAATCTCATGCAAGAAAAGGGAAAGAGGAAGATTTCTCACAGTCAAAAGGGAGAACAAAGTTACAAAACGAAAGTAGATCCTCTTATCGCAAAAGCAACTTTGGCAGCAAAAGAAAAGAGGAAGCAGAGGATAAAAAAATTAGAGAGGAGAAAGAGATAAAAGCAGAGGTTGTAGGAACTGGAACTGAAGTTGTAGGAGACAGAGAAGAATTTGGAAGAAGAACAAGAGTTGAGGAGGAGAGAACGAGAAGAGAAGCAAAAACAGGAAGAAGAACAAAGGCAAGGCACGATGATAGAGGAAACAACGTCGATACAGGTTGAAGAACGAGAACAATCAGTAGTTGAGGAGGAAGCTAAATAGATGGAGGATCAGGAGCCTACTTAGCAGATTTAGAAACTAATCAAAGTGACATACATGGAGTTGGAACAGGAGCCGCAACATGAATATGTTGACCTGATTCTAAGGGCCCTAGAAGTCATCCCTCATTCTCCACCACCTCCAGCAGTAGAGCCAGCCTTGAGCAAGCAAGGAGATGTTGTTCTCCTTAATAATGATTCAGTCATTGATGTGTATAATATATCATTCGATGAGTTTGAAATGAGGATTGTATAAGCATGGAGGAAGAACTTTCCCGATGATCACGCATCACCTACATTCATTAGAGAAAGGGTGATAGTTTCAAACACCAAGAAGCATCCAAATGCCATTTCCAAAGCTATCTTAGACTATGCAGTAGAAACGAGATCAAATGTTCAGTATTTGATGGTCAAGAATGAGCACTTGGCACAGAACTTGTAGGCTACCAGGCAAGAGGGAGAGAAACTTTGAACAACATCGCAGAGCACAGTTTACACATTAGGGGAGATGAGAGCAATAATACTCATTGAAGTATCAACACTTGCAGAAACCATGCAGAAGCTCTATGATGGGTTTGTAACCATATATACAGAAATTTTCCATTTGCATGGCTTATAGCAACAAAGGAAAGAGTTTTTTAAAAATCTCAAAAACATACAAGATTTCATTGCCTATGTGCAAGAGTGGAAAATGCAGTTCAAAGGCTCCCCATTTGACTTAGTGAAGAAAATGAAGCCATAAGCAAAGAAGGAGAAAGAAAAGGTTCAATGTTGATTAAGAGCAACAAGCATCTCGCCTCATTCATTGGCACCATTTAGGCCTCATATGTATGGTTGTACAGTAGTTTGTATGTCTTGGTGAGAACAAACTGGATCCCATCAATCGATTCCCTCACCAAAGTTAAACCCAAGAACCAAGTCCGATAGGATGTTGAAGAGTACTTGGAGTAGCTAAGACAGAGTGCCACCAGGGAAGACTTAGAGTTGAATGCACAAAACATGAAGAAATTTATCGGTGGTCCTATCAAAGTCAGAACAAGGTTGCTCATGCTTCATAATTATTTGGACATAGGTTCCAAGACAGTGTACCCAGATGCCATGGAGGCTAGAGTCCACTTCCAGCAAGACACTGTAAAGGTGTTTGGGGACACCATCACACAATATCAAGATTATAACAAATGTGTGAGAGAGAAGCAGCAAGTGGAGGTTGTTGAGCTAGATTTCTCTCAAACTCTAACATCATAGTGTTGTGTCTTGTTAGGCTGTCAAGTTGTCTCTACCCTATTTTTTCTTATATGGGTGCAAGTGTAAAATGCAATATTATTTGTAATTATGTTGTAGATGAAATTCCTAGCATCAATATTGGAATATGAAAAGTGAGCATGTAATGTAATGTGTTATTTTATGAAAAATTTTAAGAGTCATGAGGGTAGTCCAAAGGTCACAAAGGGGAAGTTGAAGAGTCACCCCACTCTTATTATAAATAGAATCTCATAACTCTTGTAACTGGCTTTTGGGAGACAAGCTTTTGGCTAGTCTTAGGCTTAGGAAGAGCTTGGGAGTATTGTGAAGAGCCTTGGCTTCTCCATAGCATAGAGCGAGTATACTTCTTTGGAGGAGCAAGTGTTCTTGATTGGAATGTTCCATTATTGGGGCTAGTGGTTGTCAATGGTGTATGTATGGATGGAAATTTCACTTATAATAATAAAATCAGAGCCATCACGCTTTCATGCCTATGTTGTTAATATAGTAGGACTATTCTTGTTATATTAGCAATGTATGTATTTAGTTTACACATATTCTTATGAACTATATCATTTGAATTTGTATGAAAACTATTGAATGTGTGTTGTTGTATTAACTCATCACTTTAACTTGTGGACTACTTTGCATCTTAGCTTGTGATGTCATTTTGCTCGTGTGTTCCATTCAAGTTGCATACTATTATAGGCTTCCAAGGGGCACACTTCCTTTTCCCTTCATGTGTTGGAACCTTCATGCATCACACTTGACTCTTCCTAGGGTCACACACTTACTCTCACACAAAGTTATCATACTTCCATCTATGCATTTTCTTGGTCAAGGCATAACATTACCACCCACTGCTAGGACTTCGACTCCAAACGATGTGAGGTTTAGTTGGGACTTCATACTGAGGATATCTCCTAAATTTTAGAGGGTCCAGTATCGTCAACATTTATGGCACTAAAAGGAGGGCTAGATGACAAGCTAAGCCCTTGAAGTCTGTCTTGAAATTCTGCACTTATTTGAGGACTTCGCACCAAATCATAACCCTTACATGTTTTTCTAAATCCTCAAATTTGAAATTGCTGACGAGAACTATAGATGACTTGTCCAATCTAACATTCAATGGCGAGGGTGAAACAACCTTATTTCGACATGCCAAACAATTTCTTGATTTCTGCACGAAGCAAAACATCCACTATGAGGATGTATGTTGTTCATTCTCACATTTAAAGGGCGTGTGTGATGATGGTGCCACACATTTTCTATTAGCTCCATTCACACTTTCGAACTGATTTTCATAGATTCGTGCTTTTGATCTCTATGATTGTAAATCTCCTAATAAGAAAATTTTGAAATTGTGAAAAGCACTTGACGAATCTGTTCATGATTTTCATGATTGTTTTATCCATTACCGCTTTGAATTTCCTAAACATGAAGTTGATTGGTCTTTCTTGGTTGATATATTTTAAGATATCTCAATTCTACTAGATATTATTGTTTATGCATTGGTAATAATAATGATATGTTTGAAGGTTATATAGATGCAAATATGGTTGGAGGTGTGGAAATTAAAAGTCCACCGCTAGTTATTCATACACTTTTGAAAGAGCATCAATGCCTTAGGATTATAGACTTGAAAAAGAAGTATCCCTCTCCACCACTAAGGAAAAATACATAGCTACAATGGAAACCTACAAAGAGATGTTGTGGATGCACTAATTCTTAGGAGAGCTAGTAATAAAACAAGAAAAATATTTGTTGTAGTTTGATGTTCAAAGTGTCATTCATTTAGGAAAAAATGCATACTATCATTCTAAGACAAAGAACATTGATGTGAGATATCACTAGATTCATGAAGTGATAGATGATGGAGAAAATACACACCAAAGATAATCGATCCAATATGCTAACAATGATTTTTCCAAGGGATAATCAAGAGTTTTTCAAGCCCTTGGTCCAGTTGATGCAAATGTGGTTAAGGAATATTGGGAAAAGGATTAGTAGCAAAGAGATAGAAACATATGCCAATCAAATACCATTTCTTGAGAGAGCATGTTGCAAAGAAGACAATGAAGCTAGAGTATGTCACTACAAAAGAGCAAGTAGCTAATATTTCCACCAAACCACTCCCAAGAGACCAGTTTGAGAATTGAAGGCAATGACTAGGAGTAGTCCATATTTCCTCCCTCTATTAAAACTTCCTCAAGAGAAAGAAAGGTAGCCATATAGCATTCTACATATGAATATGCAACTACCAATTCCATGTGGTCCACTTGATAGAAGGAGATTTTTGTTAGGGTGAGTATGGTGGTATTTGCCATTTATGGTGCACTGATGTCAAAGGGGGAGATGTATTGAAAATCAAACAAAAGAGGGAGATGTAATTGCAGATCAAAAACAATCAAAATGATATGTATTAATGATCAAACAAACGAAAGGAGAATTACACCACAACAACAGTACAACAAAAGAGAAGTGTATCACGTATGGAGCAGGGGGAGCAACATTCATAGGAGAAGGTAAAGGAGAAGGAGCAAAACTATGGTTTTTTCTTTACGGTGTTGATTCTGTTTTAATTTATTGTTTCTATTAATGACAAAGTGGGAGAATGTTATAAATGTGTTGTCTTTGATAGACAAGGTGTTGAGGATGAAGGAAAAATAATAGATGATTGCAAGAAGTATGAATATTAGCTTAAAGTATGTGAAATACAAAGATGGATAAGCTTTCAAGACATTAAAGCCATTTTAGCTCATAAGATAACCCTAAATACTTGGGACCCACTGATATGGATAAAGCTATAAAATAGATTTCTAGTGGTATATGGAAGTTCCAAAATTGCCTCCTAGTTCACAAGTTATTTCAAGACAAATTTTAGTACCCCCAAGGTCAAAGCTGCAAAGTTAAATTTGTGAAGGAATCTTTAGAGAAAGTTAGTTTAGTGACAAATGTAGTGGAGCAGTTTGGAAAAGTGGCTATCCTAATTGTCGAGTGAATGTGGCAGAAAACAACATAGCAAAAAGCATTTTGATTTGTCAACGGTGGAGCACCCATAACACTTTAGCTTGACAAAGGTATCCCAGAAGGAATTAAAGTTGAGTGCAGATGGGATGCCCATGATGACATCAAGATGTGTGGATGTGGCAGAATGGCAACATTGGCCTAATAGAAATCCATTTGGTCTAGTGTCTCAGAGCACAACAATGTGAAGAACCAATTATTGGGGAGTCTAGCTAACATGGAAGTCGATAGTGTAAAATCTTATATCTGGTGGTTTTTTGCTTATAATTTAATAGAGAAATTAGTCAAAAAACAAAGGCCCAAACCCCTTTCCCTCTCCTCATAGGAAGACACATGGAGCAAGGTGATTGGCTCATGGATGCACAGGTGGATGATGACATCAGCATGATGTATGCACAAGGAGGACACATGGCATGCATTTTCAACATTTTCAGGTGGTCGAAGAGGCCAAATCTGAGTGATACATGTCACCACATAGATGGCACCATGTGGCATCAGTGATGTAAGCATGATTTCATCCTGGACTAGCAATCTCGGGAGATTTATAAGGTGCATAGGAAGCTAACTTCAGGATGACTAAGCACAAGAAATATGTGATAGTTGTCAGAGACAACTTAGCCCAACATGCATCTAATTGGTGTGTAGGTATAGGTAGGTGTCTCGCCATGACACATCATCCCGGAGGCATTGCCCAAGAGGAAATAGAAGGTGTAAAAGATGACACCCTATGTATTGACAGAGCTCTGGACAGGATGACGTATAGAATAGAGCCAATAACCAATGGAAAAGGCGCAACGGTGAACCCAATTAACACGTGATCCTAGAGGGAAAACCAAAGGCTAAAGTTTAATGCCAAAATGTGGTTTGGTATGATGGTGAATACCAAAGGCATGACAAAATTCTAAATAAAATATGCCCTCAGGGCTTAAGGTCAAATGGGCCCAACAAAGTTGTATGTTGAAGTGTTAAGCACTTTTAGCCTATGTTGAAGGCTTAAGTATGAATGGGTCCACATCACATATTTTAGTGTTATACACCATATTTGGATGAATGAGTCGACAGTCTTGGAATGTGAAGTTTATGCCAAAGATAGTAGTGCAACACTAAAAATAAAATAAAGGTATGAAGTATTTGGCATCAATAATTGGAGGAATAAACAGTGAAGAGGGAGATTTGGTAGTCTAGCTAAATTTGGTGATGCACGAGATTTAGTAAAGCTTACCTAAATATTGTAACTTACTAGAATGGAGGAAAAAAAAAGTTTATCTTAGTTTTACTTATAGAAATAGGTAAGGAGTGTTAGTTGACTTCAATAATACATTCAAAAGACTTCATTGAGCAAGATAAAGGAAACAATAAAAGATCCATTCAAGCAAAGAGATTAATATTACTAAAGTTCAACAACCAAAAATATCAGACGAAAATTCTTTATAACCTGAACTTGAGAAACCAAAATAAGAAGAAGAAGAAAAGGTGGGTGAGAGGTTGGTGGTGCAACAGTGCAATTGTTGTCGGTGTTTATGGTGAATTAATCAGTAATCAGAGATTGTTGAACATGTTTGTACGTTGGTTTTGGTGAGTGATTGAGGAGTCAAATTTATTTTCTTAGTTGTGGAAGAGACCTTCATGATTTGAGTATGAAAATTGCATTAGAAATAAATCGTTAAGGTTATGCAAGTAATAGCTTGCAAATCAAGCGTTGTAGCTCGTTCTAGTTTTCTTTTGGTAAATACTTGGGGGTCAAATCTCCTTTCAATGGTAGCTAATAAACGTAGGGGTTGTAGATCCTTTCAGTTGTAGCTAATAAATCAGGGAGTGGAAGATTCATGTTGGTTGTAGCTAGAGAAGTTCGTAATTTCAAGTAGTAGCTTTCTTTGTAGAGAGATTGAAGAAACTTTTTGAAGAATTCATGTGTTCTCTCTATGTTATTCATGTTATTTCTTGTCAAACTCATATGATTTAATTACTAAAAATTTAAGTGGTGTCCTAGTGTCATTGATATGAAAATAGATGATCGTCCTCTGACACTTTGCAAGCTTTTAGAATTATATATTTAGTTCATAATTTATTCACATATGAATAATCAAACTTTAATGAACGATACGACGAAAAATATTCAAAAGCATAAAAATGATACAAAGCAAGAGACACACCGAGTTGATGACGAAGTTCACCCCTCCTGGACTATGTCTCCAAGTCCTGCGCAAAGGCTAGGATGCTTTATTGATTTTGCATGGAAAGTGAGTACATCATTAATATTTGTCTTGTAGAGTCTAGTTGATGACGGAGTGGCAATGTATCCCTTCAAAAAACGTCCTCCTACAGAGAACTCTCAACCTCGAACTGACTCAATTCTACAAAGTGGAAATTATGCCAAATACAAGGAGGAGTAAGAAGCAACGATCTTTGTACTCAACTCAAGATCAACAAGCAATATGTCGGCTTCAGAAATGTATCTTTCATCAACTTCACCATTCTGGACTATGCTCACAGGAATCAATGGCTACTATTCTGCAAGTATCAACTACTACAAATGACAAATGGGCTCTGTCAGTGTGTCCGGAGCACACCAAAATCCATTTTTTAGTTCTTAAAACACTTAATTTGGCTTCCGTATAACTTCGCAATGCCAAATACAAATTCTTCTTACAACTTGGCTCAACACACTCTTCTCCACCTTTGATGGCACAATGGCACAACATCCACTTGCTCCCTTCAACTCTCTTCTTTGTTCTGGTGCATTGGCAATCCATTTTATAAGGTTTCAAAACTCTAACTTTAGATTTTGGTGTAACATTAGCAACTGCAACTATATGGTATCACGCTTAGCAATTTGAATTAATTCGAATGCAACCACATATCAAACATAGTATAAAACCATATCATATGGTTATATTGTTACAACCCCACACCAACAATATCAAATATTGGTTTTGAAACTATATCATATACTTTCAACAAAATGTTTGTATGGTGAAAAACTATTGGACCGACTAACCAAAACCTTTAATAAGTCTGGCGGTCATATATTGTTGCAGCCCATGACACATTTATTTAGCTAAAGTTTAAACTTAGGCTATACTCCGTTGACGACCGTGGCATTTGTTGGAGCTATATGTTAAATTCAATGAAATATCATTCAACCGACAGATTCACCATATATAGATATATATATATATATATATATATATATATATATATATATATATATATATATATATATATATATATATATATATATATATATATATATATAACATATGGTTTTCAATTCATGAACTTCATTGGACCGACGGTGACATATGTGGCACACTACCCACGGTTCATAACACCAATAGATAAACATGTTGACTACATCCACGCAAAGTTTGGAATGATAGTTGGCATGTTGTTTGAACTGCACACCTTTATTATGTTTGGACTCCAATTTCCGTTTTGTTATTGGTGCAACCATATGGCATAACAACCATAAATATCGCGCCCTAGTTGACATAGAATTAAATTTAATACCCATGGTATTAGACATGGTTCCCGTGGTGTATTTCTATTGGAGCTGGCGCAACCGATATAACGGCGGACCTTGTCTTGTGGCATATCAAAAATCTACCTCCGCGCCAACTTAGCACTTCCCTACAACTATGGTCATGTGGCTCTCATATGCCTTGGGGCTTAAAAACTCCGCTCCTCATCCTTTTCTGTTGTCGTTGGTCTCATGACCATGCACATGCCTTAGGGCTAGACCCTTAGGGATTGGCCCCCTTCACCAACAATGTACGCCTCTTCATATAGTTTCTCCACTATATGCAACAAGGAAAAATGGGTGGCTTGATGGTAGAGAGTTTGGTGTTGATACTTAGGTCTACCGTTCGAAGCTCCTGGAGACCCTGTAGACTCATAAGAAAATTTTTAATAAGATACGGGGATGCCACGTGGTAGCCATCTATTGGCCCATGTGGTGCTCCATTATTATCCAAATTTAACAATCAACCAACCAATCACAAACCTACGAAATTCTTCCAACCAGAAGGAGACACTTGTCAACATACCATTGGTTATGGAACCTTAACCACAGAACCCTGAAACGGAACCTTCCCTGTTGGAACTGTGAGCATTGACCGATGAATTTTACCAATTGACTTTGACGTTTTGCCAAGCTTGATGTGAACTTTGACTTTGCATAACTCCTTCATACGAAGTCCATTTTTTAAACCGAACATACTGTCGGAATCAACGACGATCTCTTCGACTTGGCACTGGTTTCATGAGCATCTGAGACTGTAAATTCTAAGCATGTTAGAAACTATTGCTATCTATGACCATCTTGGTCTCAAACATTACATAGCCAACATAACGATACTCAATCAAGATCCATCCTGGATCATTCCTCCCAACAAAAGGAATTTTGGACCTCCAAAATTTTATTACAATCATGAATTTATTGCATCATTCATCAGTACATAAACAGTCTTGACCCTATTTACAGACTCAACTAAACTTACTGATGTGATGACAAATCACAGACACACAATTCACAATTTACATAACGTATGAAATATGCCTAGTTCCAAGTAAGCGTCTTCTCTGGAGACTTACGTTCTTCTTTGGCAGTTCTCATTGCTTCCCTTTGGTCTGATTGTGTTGTTGTCAATTCATGTGGTAGCATTGGACATATGTTTTCTGAATGTCCCTTCAAATTACACTGTGAACAAACTCTCTCTCCTGAGTTTGTATTGGTCTTCTTCTTACCCAATTTCTCAGAGCTCTGTTTTGACGATGCAGAGTTTTTGCATGATTGCATCAAATTATTTCCCGAACTGTTCTTTACCTGCAGGGTTGCATCATCCTTATGTGGATGACTCCTTGTAGAAAGCACCTTCTTGCTATAAACCTTCTTCTTCCAACATTCAACTACACAATGGTTGTTACTTCCACAAAAGGTACATGGGTAAGCCTGTTTAACAATCTTCATAATAAAATTTTGATTGAAATATTCACCTTCAAAATCACTACTAGAATGATCCGTCTACTTACCTTTACGATCCTGTATCTTTTACGGCATTTGGGGAGGATGTAATGACCAACACTGATCTGCTATGTGACCTTTTTTCGTGTAGTAGTTACATGTTGATTGCTCAAATCCCAATCCTTCGTATTTGGTTCTTTCCTACACAGATATTGGTTAGAGCCTGCCTTGGCCATGCTCTTTGAGGCCTTTACCTTGCTGATATCCCATCCTGTTCATCAGCTTCATACCAATTCCTTTGGTATATTTCACGAAAGCTCCAATCTCGAGATTTCTTGAAGTCTCTTCCTTCTCGGTTTCTGAATCCATTTTTTGAGATGCTGGTACATAAAAATGTTCCTCAGAAGGTGAGGAAAAAGACCAATCGCTTATTCCAATAACTGTTCTTTTGGAGAAGGGGCTAGACATGAGCTTTCTTCATCCGACTGATGAAGTGAATATGCTTCATTATCTCCAATTATGGATGAACTTTGCTCTAAGAGACTTCCTCTTTGTTGATTTCTCTGCATGGTTTCAATCCTCGCTTGCAGCCTTTGTTTTTCTTCTTTCAATGATTTCAACATGCGCCGCAATGCAACGTTTTCCTATTGATATTTATTATTGAATTCTTCTAGTTCTTGCATCCTACTTTTCTTCATACATTTACTCATCCTTGTAGTCTCGTTAGAACCTGCAATGATACCAAAAATGATTTGAAAATAGATGACCATCCTCTGACACTTTGCAAGCTTTTAGAATTATATCTTTGGTTCATAATTTATTCACATATGAATAATCAAACTTTAATGAACTATAAGATGAAAAATATTCAAAATCATAAAAATGACATAAAGCAAGAGACACAACCAGTTGATGACAATGTTCACCCCTCCTGGGCTACGTCTCTGGGCCCTGCGCAAAGGCTAGGTTGCTTTATTGATCTTGCATGGAAAGTGAGCACTGAGTACATCATTAATCTTTTCCTTGTAGAGTCTAATTGATGACGGAGTGGAAATGTCTCCCTTCAGAAAGCATCCTCCTATAGAGAACTCACACCCTCGAACTGACTCAACTATACAAAGTGGTGATTACACCAAATACAAGGATGACTAAGCAACAATGGTTCTTGTACTCAACTCAAGATCAACAAGCAATATGTTGGCTTCAAAAAAGTCTCTTTCGTCAACTTCACCATTCTAGACTATGCTTGCAGGCATCAATGGCTACTATTCTGAAAGTATCGTTTGCTGCAAATGACATACAGACTCTGACAGTGTGTTCCGAGTGCACCCAAACGCCTATTTTGATTCTTAAAACACTTAATTTGGCTTTTGTATGACTTCGAAATGCCAAATAGAAATTCTTTTTAAAATTTGTCTCAACACACTCTTCTTCGCCTTTGATGGCGCAGTGGGACAACACCCACTTGCTCCCTTCAACCCTCTTCTCCGTTTTAGTACATTGGAAATCCCTTTTATAAGGTTTTGAAACTCTAACTTTAGATTTTGGTTTAACATTAGCAATTGCAACTATATGGTATCACACTTAGCAATTCAAATTAATTCGAATGCGACCATATAGCAAACATAGTATAAAACAATATCATATGGTTATATTGTTACAACCCTGTGCCAACAATATCAAATATTGGTTTTGAAACTATATCATATAGTTTCAACAAAATTTATGTATGGTGAAAAACTATTGGACTGACTAACCCAAAACTTTAATAAGCCTGGCGACCATATATCATTGCAACCTATGGCAAATTTATTTAGCCAAAGTTTAAACTTAGGCTATACTTCGTTGACAACCATGGCATTTGTTGGATCTATATGTTAAATGCAATGTCATATCATTCGACCCACAAATTCACCATATATATATATATATATATATGACATATGGTTTTCAATCCATGAACTTCACTGGACCGACGGTGACATATGTGGCATGTTACCCATGGTTCATAACACAGGTGGATAACCATGTTGACTACGCCTACGCCAAGTTTGGAATGACATTTGGCATGTTGTTTGAACTGCGCACCTTTGTTATGTTTGGAATCCATTTAGCATTTTGTTATTCGTACAATCGTATGGCATAACAACCATAAACCCCATGCCCTGTTGACATAGCATTAACTTCAATACCCATGGAATTAGACATGGTTCCCCTGGTGTCTTTCTATTGGAGCTGGCATAACCAATATAACGTTATCAACATTCCACCTCCACTCCAACTTAGCAATTCCCTGCAATTGTGGTCACATGGCTGTCATATACCTTGGGGCTTAAAAAATCTACTCCTCATCCTTTTTCCGTTGTCGTTGGTCTCATGACCATGAACATGCCTGGGGGCTAGACCCTTAAGGGTTAGCCCCCTTCACTAATAATGCATGCCTTTTTATATAGTTTCTCCAGTTTATGAAACAAGGAACAATGGGTGGCTTGATGGTAGAGAGCTTAGTGTTGATAATTAGGTCCATGGTTCGAATTTCCTAGAGACCTTGTAGACTCATAAGAAAAATTTTAATAGGCTATGGGGATGTCACGTGGTAGCCATCTATTGGCCCATGTGGCGCTCCATTATTAGCCAAATTTAAAAATCAACCAACCAATCACAAACCTGTGAAATTCGACCAATCATAACAAGACACTTGTCAACCTGCCATTGGTTCTGGAACCTTGACCACGGAACTTTAAAACGGAACCTTTCCTGCTTGAACCGTGAGCATTGATCGATGAGTTTGGCTAGTTAACTTTGACTTTTTGCCCAACTTGGCTTGATCTTTGACTTTGCGTAACTCCTTCATACGAAGTCCATTTTACAAACCAAACATACTATCGGAATCAGCGCGGAAAGGTCTTTGACTTGGCATTAGTTTCATGAGCATCTGAGACTGTAAAATTCTGATCATGTCGAAAATTGTTGTTATCTATGACCATCTTAGTCTCAAACATTATATAGTCAACATAACAATACTCAATCAAGATCCATCCCGGATCATTCATTGTAAGTAAAAGAAATTTTAAAATTTCTACAATATTAATTCATCTCCCCTCTAAGTATTTTCTTCGTTTCTAAAAATTTAAAAATCAACCAACCAATCACAAACCTGTGAAACTTGACCAATCATAACAAGAGACTTGTCAACCTGCCATTGGTTCTAGAACCTTGACCACGAAACTTTAAAACAGAACCTTTCCAGCTGGAACCGTGAGCGTTGATCGATGAATTTGGCTAGTTAACTTTGACTTTTTGCCCAACTTGGCTTGATCTTTGACTTTGCGTAACTCCTTCATACAAAGTCCATTTTGCAAACCAAACATATTGTCGGAATCAGCGCGGAAAGGTCTTTGACTTGGCACTAGTTTCATGAGCATCTAAGACTGTAAAATTCTGATCATGTCGAAAACTGTTGCTATCTATGACCATCTTGGTCTCAAACATTATATAGCCAACATAACGATACTCAATCAAGATCCATCCCGGATCATTCATTGTAAGTAAAAGAAATTTTAAAATTTCTACAATATTAATTCATCTCCCCTCTAAGTATTTTCTTCGTTTCTAAAAAATAAAACATAAAGTCGACTCAATTAAAAAAGATACAAATAATAAACAGACTCGATTCAATTTGTTATATTGTAATTTTGTTTTTATTAATAGAATTGCAAACAATTTTAAATCACATTAAAATAAACTTAAATCATAATGATTCATATATGTATTCATGATATTTCAGAAGATATAATTAAGAAGCATAGATCCATCTGAATTCGGGGTCTACCAAGCATAAGAAAAATCAAATGCCTCAACATGCAAACCAGTTTTTGAGTGCTTTTGAGTGCAAAACTTGAGGAAAGGTTTTGAATCTCGAGAGATTTTATTCCTCTTTTTACTTGGTATACCCAGACTTAGGATGGATCTATGGTGGTTAGTAATAATATTATATATTTTTTAAATAAATTTCACATCTCTATATATAGTAATATCCCTATTTTTTATCTGATCAAAATCTTGATAATACATATAATTACATATATATGAGCCATTTTTCTTTAACATGTTTCACAATTTTTTTTAATTTGTTTATATATTTATATATTTATATATATATATATATATATAAAGAGAGAGAGAGAGAGAGAGAGAGAGAGAGTTTTTGTATGCTTATGAATTAAATTTAAATATGAATCATTATTTTAATTTATAACTACTATTTATATTTTATATATTTCACATTTGAATATTTAGAAACATTTTTATTTTTAATTATAACATTATTAATTAAATTTATTAAGTTTTTATATGTTTATTAATTATTTGTTTCTAAATATAAAAATATAAATCATTATTATTTATATTTATCTTAACCTGAGACATATTATGGTTTTTTTTCCAAAAGATTTTTTTTGTAATTTTATGAATAAAAATAAAATTCTAATATAACAAATTGAATTGAAACAATTTTGTTACTTTTTAAATTAAATGGTTCATTTTATCGACACTACAACATTCCTCCATATCAAGCCAACATTTAAATGTCCCCATCTCCCCCATACTGAGTTGTAGAGTGCTCCTTGACTCAGTGAGGAACCTTACATATTATAAGATGGATGGGTCCAACTCTATGTAGTGTATTAGGAAATTGATATTATCGCGAGAAGTATTAGGGCAAATTATTGAATTGAAAATTGAGTCTTCTCGATACATATAAGGTTCAAACCTAGAGTAGAATATAATTCTTAACAAAATATATATCATCTTGGGATATTGATATTAGTCACAGATAAAATATGGTGTAGAATATTATAAGGAGTTTTGTATGATGTGAATATTAACAAATTTAGTGGTTTAATTCTATATTTAATATAACACATGAATATAATTTACTTAAGTTAATTAGTAATACTAATGTTGTTACACCATCAAACCACCTACCCTTAGAGATGGAGGCAAAAGTGAGTGGCGAGAGTTTGAAAGTCTAATTGTGTATTCGATAGAAGGGTGAGTGATGTACCAACATCACCACACCACCCACCCCTAAAGGGGTGGAGGCAAGGATGGTTCATGGGGATATGTACATGCGTGAATATGTGTACTCAACAAAAGAGTCGGTTGTGTGCATTCACACTTCAAATCCCCTATCACGTGTACTCAACAAAAGAGTCAGTTGTGTGTGTTCACACTTCAAATCCCCTATCACTCACCCTCTCAATAGTGGAGGAAAGGGTGAATATCGGGACGTTAAGGTATTTACACTTACCTCACACACACACACACACATATCTACAAGGCCCACACCCTCTCCAGCAAAGGGTGAACATTAGAGGTACGTGTTTGTGTAGAGAGTAGATGATGATGTTTGGAGGTGGCCTATATAGCCAATGAATATATGCACACCTTCCTCACAAATACACATCATGCATACCTCCAATCCTAAATCAAAGATTGTCCATGGGGATTTGAAGATGCACATATGAGTATACCTAATGAATAAGTGATAGGGTATATGCATACCCCCATCTCTCCATCATGCACCAACCAATGGTTGGAGTTGAGGGTGGGTGCAAGGAGTATTGAAGGTATGTGCACCTCCTTCACAAATTTCCATATGCACACCTTAAAGCTCCACCACTCATAGAAGCGGTGGGAGAGGAATTATCAGTGCACATTGGTGTAGAATGTTGATGGGGGATATGGATATATACATGTGTTTATGGGAACTTCCCTCACAAATGCACATATATCCACATATTCACCCCTTCAAACCTCCACCACCCATGATACACTTTAGGTGGACTAGAGAGGGTGCGAGTGAGGTTTGAAGGTGTTATATACAAATGCACACATCCACTCATTTGGAGAGTGGGTTAGGGGAGAGAATCTAAGGATGTAGACCTCCAAACCATCACCCCTCCTTACACGTCGATCGACCACCCAACACCCCAGGGATAGATAGTCAAGAGGCTAGGTGGGTGGTGGTGGATTAGAATGTGCATTTTTATATAGCCATATTTGAGTGTTCCCTTTGGTTAGGGGTTAGTTGGATGTAATGCTCTCAAAGGGGCACATGTAGATGGAAGATGAAGCCATGCATCTTCTATATATAGACACCCATTGGTATAGCCCTTGGCGAAGGGTTAAAAAATATGCATTATTATACATAAACATACTAGGATGTGGTCGAAGTATCTATCCACTCAAAGGTAAATTGTGGGAAGGTCTACACACCCAAATGCACACGTGGAACCTCTCATCACCCACCTTCTAGGATGGAAGTGTATAATATAGCTATTCACTTGAAAGTATGTGGTATACATATACACCCAGAACATCTATTATTTACCTTCTTAAAGACGAAAGTGTCAAATATAAATAATAAAAATATACAATATAAAATATTTAAACTACATATATAAATAATAAATAAAATAAGTATAAAAGATAAATAATAAAGATAATCACAAAATATTGTATACAAAATAAAAATATATAATGTACAAACTTTTGTAATATGGAGCGTTGTTGCTTAATATGAACTCTTACATAAAAAAATGATTAATAATTTTAAATAATGATAATAATTTTATTGATAACTTTATATATATATAACATACTTTAATATAATTTTTAACTAATATAATATTATAATTTAATATAAAAATTTAACATAATAAGAGTTTAATAAACTTAATATTACACTTCTTTACATATTCTTTCTATCCATTTTCATTGCAATTACTTACAGTGGGAAGCCATTTACCCCCAACTACATGCTTAAATGATGGTGGACAACAGTGATCCACATTGCATTGGGTTGTGCAAAATTGCAAAACAATCATTATTATTATGACTTGAATTTTTTTTAGATTTTTATTTTTTAATATAATTTTTATATCTCACAATTAAATTTAAAAGCACATAAAATTACTCATTAACTACTTAGAAAAAAACCAATTTACATGTTTTAAAAATATTAAGTAAAATAGTTATTTAAAAAAAAAATCAAAATATTAAATTTAAAAAATTTATTTTTTCAAGACTAATTGAAAATCAAAACTTTTTAAACAAAGTAAAAACAAATACAATCGGGAACATAGTGTCATGTATCTTGCGAATATGCAGTATACAAAGTCACGTTGCAAACATGCAGTATACAAAATGATATGTACGTATAATTGTCACTGTAAAACTTTGATAAAAAAATAGATAGGTGCATCTAAGTGTCACTGTAAAACTTTGATAAAAAATAGATATGTGCATATAATTGTCACTGTAAAACTTTGATAAAAAAATATAAATATAGATGGGATATCATTATGAAAGTAACTTGAAAGGACAACGTGGAACAGAGCTCGTATCACCTTAAATATGGACATCACAGCCAAGAAATTTGGGGGGAGAGGACAATCTGCTAAATCTGATATTAACGTGTACAGCAAAGTCAGGAAATTTGGTAGGAGAGGAAAATCTGCCACATGTAAGAGTAAATATTAACGTACGCAAATAGTGTCTGTTGAGGTCATTAACACACAAGATTTCGCAAAACCTCCCCGCACTGTCTGGTGAGAGTGATTGATATTTAATACAGAAAATTACTGGCACTGGATTGAACTCCAGATTTGTCTGCCCTTTATATGAGGGAGTATGGTTTTTAATTTAATATAACCGTACCAGTTCATGTTCCTTTAATAGTTTCATTGTCAAATTGAAGCCAATATAAGCCAATATATCAAGTATAGTAACTCGGCTGGCATCATTTAATAGTTTCATTGTCAATTTGAAGGCTGCTCGTGGTCATGACAAATATATAGCAACTCGTCTGGCATCATTTATTTTGGGGCAAAACACTTTTATAATGTGACATCATGGGCCCATGGTCCCCTTAATAGTTTTTTTCCAGCATTCTGAAGGCTGCTTTATCTCAGAGAAGCCGGTACATATAAAATATAGTAATGTTTCATGTTTATGGTTAGTTTTTTTGTAATTTTGGTAGGATTATTTTTCCATCATACTTAATATATCAGTTTGATGGAGGTAGGGAATTGAACAAATAACTTCATATCAAGGAGTGCTTTAACAGAACACTCAATTACTATCTATCCAAGACCTGGTAAACCATGTTTATGGTTATTTGATTTCTCTAATATTAAGTAAAACAAAAAGTAAAATTGTGCACATAAAATATCGAACACAAAATTTCACTACTAGAAAAAAATTGCAAAATTTTTATTTTTTATAATATATTTTTTATTATTTTTATGTTTTTTTTAAATCAATTAATTTTTTTTAATTTTTATATATTATGTATTATAATATTTTAAATAAGGTTAACCAATTTTTTAATATTATTATAAGTAAAAATAAAAATAAATAAAAATGTTATGATTTTTATACAATAAATTTTTATTGTTATGGAGCTCATGCATTAGTTTATTATTTATTTAATGAAACTGCATTTTAATAATAAGTATTGGAGATCAAATGCATTAGTTGTTCTTGTTGTTCATAGAAGAGAAATATTTCCAACTTGAATCATCTCCCAGTGCTCAAGTTGTTTGGGTTTAGGAAGAAGGGCACTTACAACTATATTACAATGGTTCTACCTATGGATCTTCTATATACTTACTTTGCTTGCTTGTATTTATTGCCGGTCTTGTCTGCTTGGAATTATGAATAGTACTCGCATGTCTTCTTTATGCTTACTCAATATGAAAACAATGAAATCCACACTAAGGATCACATTAGATTCAATGAACATATGATTCTTTATCATAGTAAATTTTACATTGAATAAATAGTATTCAATTTAAACATTCATTTTTGCTAGCAAAAATAATGTTATTTATGTGTCTATTTTGTAGATGGTGCTTTTCATCATTATATACATGTGCTCCAATTATTGAGCCTACAATTTTATGGTAAAAGATTCTACGAAGTATTTTTTTTGGGAAAAAAATTTTGTTGGAAGTTTTAAATAATTGCATTTTTTAGTTTCAATTGGACATTGCATTACCTAGGAAACAATATTATGTTTTGATTTTCTTTAAAAAACTCATTATAATTTCTTACAAAGATTTGATTGATTACTATGTAACAAAGAAGAAAACATTCTTTGTATCTCGGGGATCTTGTCCAAGGGATGAATGAGTAAATTGTCCTAAATAATGTTATCTATGTGTATGTTTTGTAGATGGTGTTTTTCATCATTATATACATGTGCTCCAATTATTGATCCTACAATTTTATGGAAGAAGATTCTAAAAAAAAAAAATTTGGAAAATTATTTTGTTGGAAGTTTGAAATAATTGTATTTTTTAGTTTCAATTGGACATTGCATTACCTAGAAAACAATATTATGTTTTGATTTCCTTTAAAAAACTCATTATAATTTCTTACAAAGATTTGATTGATTACCATGTAACAAAGAAGAAAACATTCTTTGTATCTTTGGGATCTTGTCCAAGGGATGGAAGAGTAAATTGTCCTAAATAATGTTATTTATGTGTATGTTTTGTAGATGGTTTTTTTCGTCATTATATACATGTGCTCAAATTATTGAGCCTACAATTTTATGGAAAAAGATTCTAACAAGTATTTTTTTTTTTCTTGAAAAAACTATTGTTGGAAGTTTTAAATAATTGTATTTTTTAGTTTCAGTTGGACATTGCATTACCTAGAAAACAATATTATGTTTTGATTTCCTTTAAAAAACTCATTATAATTTCTTACAAAGATTCGATTGATTAATATGTAACAAATAAGAAATCATTCATTGTATCTCGGGGATCTTGTCCAAGGGATGAAAGAGTAAATTGTCCTATTGAACTCTGATATAGACTCTAAGATTAGTGAATCAATGCCACCTAGGTGTGTTCTTTCAAGTATACTTGATGCTTTGGTACGAGGACAAGACTCATTGATTGAGGTATACACAACTTAACACAATAGGAGGTGTGATGTGTGAGGTCCCCATGTAATCATAAAATATTTTTCACTTTCATATGAAAGAATAGTTTATGTTAACTTGTGAATATTGAAGAGTTAAAATCTAGTTAGCTCTTCAGATTGAAATGTAACCATTCCATTCAAATTTTATACATGTCACCATGAAACTATCATTGCTATTGTCCAAATTGTTGAACAACCATATATCCAACACCTATATGTATAGCCGACATAGGTTATCATTATAATGAATATGTGTTGAAAGTGAATGAGGTGAACCAATGGTCGAATTTGATGAGTATTTACTAGTTTTTTCGTTATTTATCCATGATATATTAACAATTTTAAAGTATGCATATATTGTTGATGTCTTTTTAATTCTTAAAACCATTATATATGATGATAATGAATATGACTAATATGATCGAATATGATGTATTTGAATGATTAAAGTGACACAAAAAAAAGGAAGAAGAAGAGGAAAAACTATTTATTGAAGATTATCCACCTCGCTCACTTTAACTAAAACATTTGAATATCTTTCTTTCATTAGAATCATAAATAAATTCATTCATTGCTCCCATCCTCTCACTCAAGCAATAAGGTCAAGATTGCTTCAAAAGAAACATAAAAGTATCGAAATACCTTTAAAAAATAGAGTTATGTATTGTTTTCACATGTTTTTATGTAACCAATTTGTAAGAATTTATCCATGTACTTAGCGAATTGTTATAAATAATATTAGTAGAAACAAACACTATTTTTATTCCTCTTAGTATTTCAATAAAAGAGGAAAATAAATGCAAAATGTATTCTCCCTTTTTAAATTCTATAGTAAAAAATTGATTTAATACAAGAAGATGAACCCATGACCTCTCAAAAGTAAAGTTTTCTTAACAACACAGACTCTACCAATTGAAGTAACCCTAAAGACTATTAGTCATAGATTCTGATGCAGGAGCATCCAATTAGGGAGGCAACAGCTGGTAAAGCTGTTAAAATTAAATTCACTTTTAGTTTAATTTTATTTTATGTTTAAAACAAGGTTGTCACAACCAATGTTTTCCTTTAATTTGAACAGTAGTTAGATTAGAAATTTGTTTTAAATAAGTTACGAAACAAACTGACAGAAACTGGAATGTAACTACATTGTCATTATAGGTAGTTCCTCAACAGAATGAGGCTACCAGCAACTTAAATAGGCAACCTAAAGACAAAGGTGGGGTTGCTGCCATCTAGAAGAAAAGAGACCAGAGAGCGTAGCTCTGAAATCTATTTTTAAAAAGTAAATTGAAGCTTACAGGTATCCATTATTGTTTTCCATAAATGACAAGAATTATGTACTGTGCATAGAGATTAACGACGGAGTTGAATGACTATTAATCAAATTGCGCATCAAACTGAAGGAGCCAAACACAACAAAAGAAACCATCCAGGCATTTCACAAAAGCATGCTATTGATTTAACAATGAAAATTTACAATATATATATATATATATATATATATATATATATATATATATATATATATATATATATATATATATATCTATATCTATATCTATATGTGTATATGTGTACACATATACACATACACACACACACACACACACACACACACACACACACACATATATATATATAAACTAAATCCCATTTGGGATCCAGAGCACACCAAGTTTCTGGGACGACTCTACCCGGATCCGGAAGGCGACTCGAACTGTTAACCTGCTACTTCATGGCCCCCACGGCGTCGATGCCCTCTGTGTTGCATGCGGGTCGCAGGAGCCCCAAAGCCTTTGTGACGGCCTCGACCTCGGCCCCCTCCATTTCCTTTACCGCAGAGGAAGAAAATGAAGTCCCCAAATCTGAACCAGTTGCTCAATCTTCCCGGCGGATCTGGAAAGAAATGAAGGCAGAGAAATTGGGAGAGCGCGATTTCATGGCGGAGCTCTGCAACGGCTTCCGTCTTTTGGTAGATCCCCAGCTGGGTTTGATAACTTTGGAGAGCCTGAAGAGAAATTCAGGTCTGTTAGGGTTGGATTCCCTAACAAATTCAGAGAAAAGGGCGATGATGAGCGAAGGGGATTCAGACAGCGATGGGGCTCTGCATGATCAAAAATTATGCGTTCAAATGATCAGACTCAACCCTTCCTTCATGGCTGAAGCAAAGAAATGGCTTTACAATGTTGTGTGTCGGCACGAAGCGGATCTGCTCCCTCCCGCTGTGAATAGATATAAACAGCCCAGATCTGGGCTGGATCTACCCGATCCGGACAACAACCAAAGAAAACGCCAAGATCCAAGAGCTCTGGAACTCTGGTCTGCGAAAGGTCAGCGGGACAGGGACGCGTCAAACCTCAACCGCGCTTTCAAGATGCATGTTTCGGTAAGGGTGATGGGTCTTGCACAGGCACTCTTCACCAATCTGACTCCCCAGATCTCAGAAGGGGCTATATGGCACGAGGATAGCCTGAATACAAAACAGTGGAGAACAGCTCCCACAGTCTCTGTGGCGGCAACTTCACCAGATCCACGCTTCCAAATCATTATAAAGCCCCCCTCTGGGAAATCAACCCTAATCTGGGTTCAAGCTTCAGACAGTGTCTCAAATCTGAAGAAAAACATTGCCAATCACATTGGCCTCCCGGAAGGATATCAACATCTGCTCTCTGAGGGAAGATCGTTACAAGATCACAGAGCAATTGACGACTACAACATCAAGCCAGGATCTAATATTATTCTCAACATGAGGCTACGTGGAGGTGCAGCAGCCAGTGGCCCACGAAAACAAACAGAAGGGGGCAGTGGATCTAAAGCAAAACACAGCCCAGAACCACACCAGCAGCACAAAAGCGAAGGAACATCTTACAAGAATATTCTACAAGGGGGAAAATCTTCTTCTGCAGCTCCACAGCAGGCCGGAACAGAACCCAGCCCATATATCGTGGAGCAACTGAACTATACACCTGAACTAACATTAGATACAACAGAAGTAGAGGAGGTACGTAACATTTACGAAAGACAAGCCCTCATCTGTCGCTTCAATGGTTTCTGGCCAAAACCCATGGACCTTTTTCACTGGATTTTCACAAAATGGTCTCTTAATTGTGATGTCATGCTCTGTTCCAAAGGCTTTTTTATAGTCAAACTTCCTTCAGAAGAGGTCAGGGCCCTAGTAATTCAGGAGGGACCGTGGTTTTGGGGATCTTCAGGACTCTTCATTACACCTTGGACCCCAGAGTTTGATGCAAACTCCTTCATCGTTACCAGGATGCCAGTATGGGTTCGACTACATAACCTCCCTGCACATTTTTGGGACCAAAAGACACTCGCATGCATCGGAAACTCCTTTGGCAGATATATTAAAATGGATACTCAGCGAGTGGAAGATGGAATCTACACTTTCGCACGTATCTGTGTGGAAGTTGATCTCAGCAAAGGATTACCGGACCGCATAGTCCTGAAGCATAAAGATCGTAGCTGGATGCAAACAATAGATTATGAAAATACAGCATTCCGATGCAGAATATGTCGGCAGACAGGGCACCTACAAAATGCCTGCCCAGATTTCAAAAAAGACAGCCAAAGAAGGAGGAAATCCGGGAAAAAAAAGGGTGGACATTCCCCCCACCAGACCCTGAGGAAGAGGAAGAAGGTGAGGAGGAATTGCCCATCCCAAATGAGAACAGCCAAGCAGAACCGCAGGAACAATCTCCACAAGTGCCCATGGAATCGCAACCGGAAAAGGCTTTCGACACAATGGAACTCAGTGGAACCAAAAGGCAGCATAAATCGGACACCTCGGACTCTGACAAGGAAAACCCTCGACCCAGTGAGGAAAACCCACTTCAACTCGTTCCCATGCATCCGGCCCATGGAGAGTGGCGCAAGGTAGAGAAGAAAAAGGGGAGGAAAACTTGATCTCCCCCCTATCTGGCATCTCAGTGCTCCAGGCATGGTTTTTTTTATCAGTTTTTTGTTGTACTTGACACTTGTGTCAACCATTTTTTGTCAGGCTTCATAGCCTTGTCTTTGCAATGCTTTGGCATCTACAAAATGTAATTTTCAAAATTAATGGGAATTACGACTTTTTCCAAGGGAAAAAGAAAAAAAAAAAAAAAAATATATATATATATATATATATATATATATAATATGTGTGTGTGTGTAAAGATTTGTCAAAGTCCACAGTAGCACAAAAAGATAGCATTCTGTAACCCCACGCAGATCCGAGGCACAGAACCTTCAAAAACCATCCATAATAGTCCTCATACAATCAACACAGGCCAAGGAGGGTTCCACACAACCTAGAACAAACCAAACTGAGCAAAGAACAAAGCATTACCAACAGCCAGAGACGAGATACATAAACGTTTTCAAAAAAATTCATAAACAAAAGTTACAGCAGAGGACATAGTGCATAGGAGGCCGCCTATTGACAAACCAACTAAGACCGAGAACAAACAGAGGCATAGCCTAACTGCTACCAACAAAATATATATGACCACATAGCGTAAACAACAACGACCCTACCTGGTTTGCATAAAGCCAGACTAGAAGGACGAAGACCCCAGCATTTTCCCCAAAGACCAAACCCTTGCAACCACCGTGACGAGGGCCAAGTACCTGCATAGACAAATAGAGAAGTAGTGAGGCAACATAACCATAAACCCATGGTAAAGAATAGAGAGAGAGTAGGATGAATACTCACAGAGGATGCCTGAAGAGGAGGTTGGGTTCCATAGCCAAGCCATAAAACTGAGACCAACAGAGCATAGCCAACGGCACCAGAGCCAAGGAAAGTCGAGACACAACAAAGCGCAACCAACGGCTAAAGGGCCAACAAATACCGATACCAAATAGAGCATAAACCACAATCATAGAGCCACAAGACCATCGTCTGCTCACCAGGAGAAAAGCCGTCAGTGAAAGTAAAAGGAAACAGAGAATTGAAACCAGAGCAAAGGAGTTACCTCGAGTAGAAGCCGTCAAGCCATCACGAGGAGAGTTGGGCAGAGGGCGTGGTGAAACAATGCAACCACTGAAACATTTAAAAACAATGCCGTCAACCTAGTAAAATAAAATATCTGTGAACAAATACAGAGAAGCCAAGGCGTACCCAGGATGTCCACAGAGCCCAAAACCTCCTCTAAAAACCATGCAAGAAGCAACCACTAGGTCCAACGAAACACCATCACACAGTTAACAAACAACAGAGGACCAGAGTCGAAGAAGGACCCATAAGACAGTGGGAGGTAGAGCGCCATCCTTTCCTTGTAGAACGAACCAGGTAAGAACAAAAGGGAG
This sequence comes from Pinus tabuliformis, assembly GCA_031772625.1. Taxonomy (NCBI): domain Eukaryota; kingdom Viridiplantae; phylum Streptophyta; class Pinopsida; order Pinales; family Pinaceae; genus Pinus; species Pinus tabuliformis. The sequence continues at coordinate 1,794,645,315 of CM062818.1, forward strand.
CAGAACCAAAACCGGCAGAAACATAACCAAGTCAACCACAACAGACCACGCCATAGAGCCATATCACACAGACCAAGACCACCTTAGAACGGTGGAGAATTAATTGCCCATTAAAACCTTACCTAAAACCCCAAGCAAATACGAGCATGGTAAAATTTGAACACAGGCCAACCGCCACGTAGGCTTGCCACTTTGGCATCTCGGGGATTGTCACCAAATTTTGGTATCAGAGCAAGTTCTTTCCTTAAGGAAGAAAAGATATGGAAGTAGGAAGAAGAGTTGAGGTAGAGCTATTTGTAGAGTAGCCGACGAAGGATTGCGTGAAGAAATCAGGATCCTAAGTGCCAGATTGGCAGTAGTAGGAGTAGGGAGGCGTAGGTATCCAAAAGATGGTGTTGATAGTGAAGAAGAAGTTGCAGCTACGACGAATGGATTTGATGAGGAAGGGATAGAGATAAAATTATTGAGATCTATTTTGTTAGCAAGCAACAAAACAAAGCCAAAGCTTTCGAACTATGATGATAGTTTATCTACAGAAGTATTGTTGGACTGGATTAGTGAGTTGGATAAATACTTCGAATGTGAAGAAATCAGTGAGGATAAGAAGGTCAGGTTTGCAGCCACCAAACTGAAGGGACATGCAGCACTGTGGTGGGACAGTGTGTAGGTAGAAAGGAGAAGGTAAAATAAGCCACCAATTAAAAAATGGAACAGGATGATCGCCAAGATGAAAAGTAAGTTTTTACCCAAAGACTATCAGATTGCTCTATATAGATAGGTACAGAACCCGAAACAAAAGGCAGTGGCTGTGAAGGAATATACAGAATAATTCTACAGAGTGAATCTGCGAGCAGGTTATGTCGAAGATACCCCATAAAAGACAACGAGGTTTGTGAATGGATTACGAATGGAGATATTGGATGAGATTAGTATTCTCTCCCCCAAGTCCATAGAGGAAGCCTATCAAAGTGCTTTAAAAGCAGAATAGAAGATCACTAGGAAGCAGAATGCTAGAAGAGGACGTGGATCTGGCCGAGGAGGAGAACAGTCTTTTAGCAGAGGCAGAACGACCAACAACAATGAAGAAGGCAGTAGTTCAAAAACTGCAGGACCAACTGATAAAGAAGGTAACACTAGAGGAGGAAGGCCTTACCAGCAAGGAAGAGGTAATGGCAGAGGCAGAGGAAATGCCTATCAATGTTACAAGTGTCACAAGTGGGGACATCGGTCTTTTGAATGTCCTGAAAGTGATCAAGCAGGACAAACAGGAGCATATGTTGCTTAACCGGAGGAAATTGAGGCACCACCTCAAGAAGTGGAGAACATGCTGAGACAGGAGAGGACTTGGTGTTGAACAAGGTATTGTTGAAACCAACTAAAGAATTAGCTGACAAGACACAGCGGAAAGCACTGTTCCAAACTGTCTGTAAATCACATGGGAAATGTTGTAAATTCATTATTGATAGCAGAAGCACTGACAACCTGGTAGCCACTGAAATGGTACAGAAAATGGTTTTAAAAAGATTGAAGCACCCAACCCCATACCAGGTGTCTTGGTTACAAAAAGGACATCAACTGCTGGTTGTTGAGCAGTGCGAAGTGGAGTTTCATATTGGTAGGTATAATGATAAGGTAACTTGTGATATTATGCTGATCGATGTGTGCCATATACCGTTGGGTAGACCATGGCAGTATGACAGGAAAGTAGTCCACGATGGGAAGACAAACTATTATAATTTTGTGAAAGATGGGATCAAGCATATGCTGGTAACCATGAAAGAGGAGGATACAACAAAAAACAGTGGAACAAAAACGTTATTGTTAGGAGGAAAGGAGTTCCTACAACAAATTGGAGATGATGAAATAAAGTTTGCAATTGTGCGCAGGCCAAGAACAGTGTTAATCCACACTGAGATTACTGATTTGCCTTAGGAGATATGAGATATGTTATAGGAGTTTAGCGACATTGTGATGGATGATTTACTGGATAAATTACCACGAAGAAGGAGTATCAATCACCATATTGATTTCATTCCAGGAGCTAGTTTACCAAACAAAGTTTCTTATCGAATGAGTCCAAAGGACAATGAGGAGATTAAGAAGAAGGTACAAGAGTTGTTGGACAAAGGGTTGATTCGAGAGAGTTTAAGCCCTTGTGCGGTTCCAACAGTCTTAGCTCCTAAGAAAGGACGAGAGTGGTGGATGTGTACTGATTCTCGAGCAATAAATAAGATTACCATCAGGTAAAGGTTTCCCTTACCACAAATGGATGATATGATGGACTGTTTGAGTGGAGCGGCGTATTTTTCGAAGATTGATTTAAAAAGTGGATATCATCAGATTTAGATTCGAGAAGGAGACGAGTGGAAGACCGCTTTCAAGACCAATGAAGGCTTGTATGAATGGCTGGTCATGCCATTTGGATTGAGCAACGCACCCAGCACATTCATGCGCTTGATGAATGAGATGCTAAAGGAATATATTGGAAATTTCATGATTGTGTATTCAGATGATATCCTTATTTTCAGTAAGACAAGGGAAGAACATTTCCAACACGTCAGGTGTGTCTTGGAAAAATTGCAGCAGAATAAGTTGCTGTTAAATTTGAAAAAGTGTACATTTTTTAAAAAGGAGTTAATTTATTTGGGGTTCGTGATTTCAGAAAACGAATTAAAGATGGATCCGGAAAAGGTTGTAGCCATAGTTAGCTGGCCATCCCCCAAGAGTTTGTTTGAAGTACGGAGTTTTCATGGGTTGGCGAGTTTTTATCAGAAATTTATAAAAGATTTCAGTGGAATTTGTGCACCCATGGTGGATACCGTTAAAAAATCAAATCAACCTTTTCATTGGATGGAATCGACTCAAAAGAGTTTTCAACTGCTGAGAAAGAAGATCACGGAAAGACCCATTTTGAGGTTACCAGACTTCAACAAACTTTTTCAAGTTCATTGCGATGCCAGTGGGACAGCCATTGGAGCAGTACTCAGCCAAGAGGACAAACCAGTGGCCTATTTCAATGAGAAGTTGAATGAAAGTAGACAAAAATATACGTCCTACGACAAGGAGTTTTATGCAATGGTAGAAGCCTTGAAATATTGCAGACATTACTTAATGGGAAATGAATTTGTTCTGTTTTCGAACAATTCCGCTTTGCAATATGTCATGCAACAACATAAGTTGAACCATAAACATGCGAAGTGGGTGGAAGACCTCCAGAGTTTCACGTTTGTGCTAAAACACATCAGTGGACAAGCCAACAAAGTGGCAGATGCATTAAGCAGGCGGAGTTTGACTTTACGGGAAAGCAGAGTGCAAGTGTTAGGCTTTGAGCATCTCAAGCATCTGTATGAAACAGATGCAGACTTTAAGGAAGCATACGAAGCTTGCCAAAATCCGCTATTGAGGGACAACAGTTCGTGGCTAGACTATAATATACAGGAAGGATTTCTATTCATGGGAGGACAGTTGTATATCCCAGAATGTTCAATGAGGGAAAACTTAATTCAAGAGAAACATAGTGGGGGTCTAGCTGGACATTTTGGCATAGACAAGACTTTGGACCAAGTAAGTCACTTTTATTATTGGTCGAAGATGCAGCAAGACATATAGAGATATGTGACTAGATGTAAGATGTGTCAACTGGTAAAGGGACGCAGTCAAAATACAGGATTGTATACACCCCTACCTATTTTGGACAAACCATGGGACTCAGTCAGTTTAGACTTTGTCTTAGGCTTGCCAAGGACACAGAAGGGGTATGATTCAATCATGGTAGTAGTGGATCACTTTACTAATATGGCGCATTTTATTCCCTGTAAAAAGACCAACGATGCCATGCATGTAGCACACTTGTTCTTCACTGAAATTGTCAGACTACATGGCTTGCCAAAGTCTATTATTTCAGATAGGGACGTGAAGTTCATGGGTCATTTTTGGTGGACTTTGTGGAAGAAGTTAGATACTAAATTAAATTTCAACTCAACTTATCATCCACAGACCGATGGGCAGACTGAGGTAGTGAATCGAAGTCTGGGGAATCTATTACTTAGTCTAGTTGGTGAAAATTCATGACAGTGGGATGACGTACTCACACAAAAAAAGTTCACTTATAACGATTCACCCAACAAGAGTATGGGCAGAAGTCCTTTCCAAATCCTATACGGAATGCACCCCTGTGGTGTGCACGAGTTGCAGGATTTGGGTCGGTTGGAACGAAGGAGTGCTGATGGTGAAGATTTCGCAAAGGTGATCAACGAACTTCATGAACAGGTGAAAACCAAATTGTAGGACAACAACCAAAGATATAAACAGAAGGCAGACTTAAAACGACGGGAAGTGCAATTCAATGTAGGAGACCTGGTATTGGCACATCTACGGAAAGAGAGGTTTCCTAAAGGGGAATATAACAAGCTCAAACTGAAAAAAATAGGGCCTTGTTGGATACTGTGAAAGTTCTCTGCCAACGCATATGAACTGCAACTACCCCCGGGTATCGGGATCTCGCCCATTTTCAATGTGGCAGACCTGTACCCTTACATTACTGCTAATGTGGAGGACAGTTCAACAGAATACACATGGGACACCCAGGGAGAAGGAGAGACAAAGACATGGGTCAGACAGATGCCCCCAGCCAAGCCTCTAGAGATCGAAAAAATATTGGATATTCAGGTAGCTAGGCGTACACGACTGAAGGAGTACTTACAGTACCTGGTTAAATGGAAGGACCATCCAATTGAGGACAGTTCCTGGTTGGATGCCGGACAGATTCAAAAGCGCTGGGTATTCAATTGAAGAGATCATGGACAGGAGCCATGAGATTCATTCACCCCGGGACCCTGATGCAGGAGCATCTAATTAGGGAGGCAACAGCTAGACAAGCTGTTAAAATTAAATTCACTTTTAATTTAATTTCATTTTATGTTTAAAAGAAGGCTGTCATAGCCAATGTTTTCCTTTAATTTGAATAGTCGTTAAATTAGAAACTAGTTTTAAATAAGTTAGGAAACAAACTGCCAGAAAATCGAATGTAACTACATTGTAACTGTAGGTAGTTCCTCAACAGAATGAGGCTACCAGCAACTTAAATAGGCAACCCAAAGACAAAGGTGGGGTTGCTGCCATCCAGAAGAAAAGAGACCAGAGAGCGTAGCTCTGAAATATATTTTTAAAAAGTAAATTGAAGCTTACAAGTATCCATTATTGTTTTCCATAAATGACAAGAATTATGTATTGTGCATAGAAATTAATGACATAATTGAATGATTGTTAATCAAATTGTGCATCAAACTGAAGGAGCCAAACACAGTAGAAGAAACCATCCAGGTATTTCACAAAAGCATGCTATTGATTTAACAATGAAAATTTACAATATATATGTGTGTGTGTGTGTGTGTGTGTGTGTGTAAACATTTGTCAAAGTCCATGGTAGCACAAAAAGATAGCATTCTGTAACCCCACACAGGTCCGAGGCACAGAGCCTTCAAAAACCATCCATAATAGTCCTCATACAATTGACATAGGCCAAGGAGGGTTCCACACAACCTAGAACAAACCAAACTGAGCAGAGACTGAAGCATTACTAACAGCCAGAGACGGGATACATAAACTTTTTCCCAAATTCATAAACAAAAGTTACAGTAGAGGACATGGTGCACAGGAGGCCACTTATCAAAAGACGAACTAAGACCGAGAACAGACAGAGGCATAGCCTAACTGCTACCAACAAAATATATATGACCGCATAGTGTAAACAGGAAGGACCCTACCCGGTTTGCGTAAAGCCAGACTAGAAGGACGAAGACCCCAACATTTTCCCCAAAGACCAAACCCTTGCAACCACCATGATGAGGGCCAAGTACATGCACAGACAAATAGAGAATTAGTGAGGTAGCATAACCATAAACCCATGATAAAGAACAGAGAGAGGGCAGGATGAATACCCACAACGGATACCTGAAGAGGAGGTTGGGCTCCATAGCCAAGCCACAAAACTGAGACCAACAGAGCATAGCCAACAGCATGAGAGACAAGGAAATTCGAGACACAATAGAGCGCAACCATCGGCTAGAGGGCCAGCAAATACTGAGACCCAACAGAGCATAAACCACGGCCATAGAGCCACAAGACCACCATTTGCTCACGAGGAGCAAAGTTGTCAGCGGAAGTAAAAGGAAAAGGAGAATTGAAACCGAAGCAAAGGAATTACCTCAAGTAGAATACGTCAAGCCATTGCCGGGAGAGTCGGGCAGAGGGCTCGGTAAAATAGTGCAACCACTGAAACAGTTAAAAACAGTGTCGCCAACCTGGTAAAATCAAATATCTGTGAACAAATAAAGAGAAGCCAAGGTGTACCCAAGGCGACCACAAAGCCCAAAACCTCCTCGAAAAACCATGCAAGAAGCAACCACCAGGTCTAACAAAACACCATCACACAGTTAACAAACGATAGAGGACGAGAGCCGAAGAAAGACCCAGAAGACAGTAGGAGGCAAGGTGCCATCCTTTCCTTGCAGAACGAACCAAGTAAGAACGTAGGGGAGCATAACCAAAACCGGCAGAAACATAACCAACTCAACCACAACAGACCGTGCCATAGAGCCATGTCACACAGACCGAGACCACCTCAGGATGGAGGAGAATTAATTGCCCATTAAAACCTTACCTAAAACCCCAAGCAAATACGAGTGCGGGAAAAGTTGAACGTAGGCCAACCGGCACGTAGGCTTGCCACTTCGGCGTCTCGGGGATTGTCACCAGATTCATCTCATGCATTCTTGAAAATAATATTGATGCAAACCATAATAAATGAAGCGAATATAAATTTGTTGGTTAGTAAAGTGATTATGTTATCATTACCTTTTCCAAAATTTATATTTTCTCAAATTCATGTTTGCTTCATGTAAAACTGTGTATTTACCAAAGCAAAAAAGCAAATTGACAAATAGCTCAAGTGAAACAAAATTTCACCAAAAAAAATAGATTCCTTTTTAAAAAATTAAACAAAAAAGTTTTTCACAAACTAATTTTTTATATTCATTAAAATTATTTATTTTAATAAAAAGTAAATAAAATAAATATCAAAACCCCTTTAGTTTTTCTATTGTTATAGACAATGTCAATGATTTAAAAGAGCACACCCCAATATGATGTTGGTTGGGATATTGATGAAAGGAAGAAACATTCAATTTGTTAATGATTTAAATGAACACCGTAGGCAAATGCCTCGTAACATTTGATTACATGTACTAGATGAAAAAGGCAACACTCATGTGTTGGTTTCTCTGTTATTGAAACTTCCAATCAAACCAACAAACTCAGTCACATCCCACAACGATCGTACCTTCAAATTTTCACTTTACACCATAAGGCATTCATGGAAAACAACCCATTATATTTTTTTAAAATAACATAGAGTTCTTCCCATATATAAAATAACTTTTTTAATAACCCATTAAAAAAAGACCCGCTACAAAAAAAACACATTCTCACGCACGGTGCTTTAATGCCATTGCTTAAATGTACGGACTTGAATTTTTTTTGGCATTGCTCAAAAAATTTGGTATAAATTTGTACAGTGATGTGGTTTGATCGTAAGTCATATGGGTGAAGCCTGGGCAGATTGAAATTTAAATCTCATTGAATACAATGACCTGCTGTGGTGGTAGCTAGAGGGGCGGATTCCCCTTTCTAGTGAGTCTGCTCTTGCTAAAATCATAGGGACTTAGTATACCCGACTTGCAGGGGGTTGGTTATGTTCTTGGTGTTATAGTGGCAGCTATGAAGTTTGATCCTTGGTCTCCATAGATTAGGCCTGACAGTTACCAATTCACTATATGATTAAAAAAAAAAATTTAATATAAGCTCTGTGTAACCTTCCAAATTCACAAACGCATTTGTAGCGTCACAAGCAAAGAGTGTAAGATGAGCTCACTTCAACCTCAGATTCGTCGGTGATTTGTTGCTTACAGCATCACGTTCCAAAATCCTTTTAAGTAGCCGATATTTAAAATAACAGCGTGCCAGGCTCACATTCAATTCAGATCACGACCGATCTCAGCCCTTTGCAATAACAGCGTTGTAACAGATGGCAATTCTTGGACGCAACAATCTTGATAGACTCTAGATCTACGCACACGAATAAATTTACACAAAGAAACATGGAAATCAAAGACTCAATTAATAAACTCAACGCTCTCTTACATTTTTTCTTTGGCTTTCCCGTATAGGATTCATGTCAGAATAGGTTCGGATACCATTTTAGAAAATTGAGAAATAAGCAGAGAGTGTAGACACAAATTAATTAGTATTTTTTTCCCACAAACATAAATTACAAGTCATATAAATAAAAATTATGAAATCTAAGAATTTCTAAAATAAAATAATATTGGGAGAAAATTTCTCAACAGAATAAAATTACTAATAAACAAAATCTTCCTAAGTTCTAATATAAACATTATTCCAAATAACCCTTACTTATATTATTCCAAATAACTCTTACTTTGATAAAAACTTAAATTTTATATTTTTTTCTTCCCTTAACGTTACATTTATCTATTTTTCTTATTATCCCGTTACATGGGATTTATCACATATCAACAACGTAGAAATGTGGAATTCACATTATTATTAATGCATGGTCTTCTCATTACATGAAAAGAAAATGCAACCATTCTATTAATTTAAGAAAAAGAATAAAAGAATCAAGATTTAACGATTATCAATATTTTAAAGATGAAATCAAGCTTGTCATTAAATTAGGAATATGCATATTTAATAATTGGGATTTAGTCATACAAAACATAAAAAGGATTAATTCAATGTCAAGATACATAAAAATAAGTGCAACCTAAATGGTCACAACTAAATAAGATCATGAAAATAACACAGAAGGAAGATGAATAATATATATATATATATATATATATATATATATATATATATTTTATATATTTAATTTTGTATATTTGAATGAGAACCTACAATAAATATTAACATTTATACGTGAACCTACAATAAATATTAGCATCTATACAATGTTTTTTTAAGATTTTGTAATATTTTAGATTTAGAAAAACTTTTGATTTTACTTGGGTTAAAAATGAGGACATGGAATAAATGAAATAGACTAGTGCGTAGTTAAAATTTACCATCTATATCTTATATAAATGAAGTTAAGTTTTTTAAAATCAAATACATCTTTATTTTCTAAAAACTACAAATGAATTTTTGCATTCCCACTCAACAATTTATCAAGAATATTAACCTCTATTAAATTTATTTTCTTTCCAAAAAAAGAGAAATGCAATGACATTACACAAAATATAACACATTCTAGTTCAATATAAAATGGGGAATTTGTACACTCATTTAGAATTCATTTTATCCAAAAAAACCAATTTAAGTAGTACTTCAATACTTATTTAAGAATTTAAATTTGCTAGCAACTAAGGAAGGAAGAATGCTTTTCGTCCTGATTGTAGGCCAACTCATTAGTTATATTTCACCTTCCACCCTCAAGCTAGCCTTTGAAACTGCAATAAAAATACAAACTTCACTTAGCTAGATTTGGGAATGGGGGGATAAAATTCTTGTGTAGGGCCTCAGAAGTAAAGATTTCAATTCAAATCTTTTCGATCCCCATGAGTTTGGTGACGCTAATAATTGGCTTGACAACATCTTAGTTGGGCATTCTCTTCATTTCTTCTTAGTTCCTTAGAGACCCCAATACATATACTATGTGTGCCTATTAGCTTTGAAATCTCAATGGTGGGCATCCAAGTAAAAATAGGAATTCTCTTCTAATTTCACAATTCCAAATTGTGACCTTGCTTATTGATTTTTAGTTTTTCTTTTTCCCTCTCATGGATGTATTCTCTCTTCCCCCTCGTTGGCTTTATTTTCCTACTCATTTCCTCCCTTGAATTTTCTTGTGTGTAAACGGAATTTCTTCGCCCATGCACATACACCATAAAAATGTTGGTCATGCATCTTCCAAGATGTGTTAACAACATTTCTTATTTTCCGACAATGTGCTGAAAAATCACAATTTATGAAAAGATGTTTTATATACCCATACTAATTTTTTACCTTTGCCAATGTTTTCAACACTTATTTCAAGAAAAACAATGTAAACTTTGAAACGGTAACTCATACTGTTACCCGTTTTGTAGAGATAGCAAAAAATTGACCTGATTTTGAAAATGGGTGATGTAGAACACACATGTTTTTTTTAGAGCATAGTTTTTAGAACTTTAATTTTTTTCATGTGCATTACATTTTAGAATGGTAGTGATTTTCATGCTGATTTAAAAAAGTGAGTATTCTGCATCACACCCTTTTTTTAAAAGACCTATTTTTTGACTTTAAATTTTCTAGTGTATGAAATGTAAATAATTATTTTCTAAATTTGATAGTTTTTGCAGTGGTCGTTTTCTTCATATTTTCTTGTTTTCTATTTTAATTTTAATTTTTTTTGTAGTGGGGTTTTTATTGTTTTGCATTTTTAAATTAGAAAGTCGATAGTTTGAATTTTAGATAATCTACATATTTATGCATCCTTAATTAATTTTTCAATCCACATGAAATAATTGTTTCTTAAAAACAATATTTTTTAACAATGGACATAAAAATAATCATTTTTAACATAAATATAATAAAAAAACTACACGTTTTGATAATTTTTTGCTAGAATTAACATGTCAAAATCACAATTTTTATACAAGAATTTTAACTAAAAATGGTCAAATAATAGTTTTTTTTATGAATTTCATGTCAAAAAATAATCATAATCACTTTTTTTTCAAAAAATAATAATTAACTTAAAAATCAATGCGAAAATCACAAATTACAAATATTGAACACATAACAACTTTAATTGATTGATTATTCTTTTCATAAAATGTTAGAGTCAAAACATTGCAAAGCTTGATTTCCAAGAATAACTTCAATTTAATCAACAATGTCACGTAATCCAAACTCTTCGTCCTCTAGAGTTTCATCATTGTCTTCTTCCACAATATTTTCTACTTCATTTTGCGCATTTTCCTCTTCTAATGGGTCTTTGATATCTGCGAATCTCCCAATGTATGTCTTTCCAAACATACCATGTAATGGTGGTTGGGGTTCCTTTGCCTTTTTTGCCACATGTGATTCACTAAATTCCCCTTTCTTCAACCCAATTTTTTGCATTGCATTTGGAAGAAATTGAAGAGCATTAATTCTTTGCTGAATGAAATTGCATTGTAATGGATCTTTCTCAATTGCAATGCAATTTCTTCCTTTTTGAAGGCAGCATGCTAGTGTTGTACCTAATTATCAAGCACAAAAAAAATAATGAAGTAAATTAGTACAATGACATAAACCTACCTGAGCCAGAAAATAAACCCAAAACCCAATCTCCTTCATTTGAACATATGTCTATAAGATAGTTAATCAATAATTGTGGTTTTTTATAAATGTTAACTATCTCTCCTTTCGTTTCTTTCTCTTCATATGTTATTTTTCTCACAACAGCATCATAAGTCAGTATTTGGCTATGACTCTTTCTGTCCACCCGATTAAAAATCATAGACATATGGCTATCATCTTTTGCCCAACTATCAATATGAATGAACTCACAGTCATTTATAAATTGTTGATCTTCATTGTTAAGAAGATTTGACTTTTGCCTCTAACATGAAATAGTAAAAGTTCAGTTAACTTGTACATAAATGAATTTTTCAACATTAATCAAATATACCTTTTAAACGTCTTACCATGTAAGCTGCATCCTTGAATTTGTTTTCCCCTTGAAACTTGACAATATCATTGCCAATTGTGTGTTTGAATGAAATGTCACAAATCTCCATAATGGTGATGATGTCACTTCTACAAATCCTGCAACCACTTTATTAAAAGCTTGATAAGTATAAGGGTCACTATCATAGTAAATGTTTGGAATATTGAAACCATGGGGAATATCTACAATAACTAGGGCATAATCCCTTTTTGGTATGAGTTTAGCAATGTCTTCACAGTCGCCTTGTATTACTTGATATTGAATAGTGTCTAGCCCATTCCAAATGAAATGATTAAGAGTTGGATCAAGTTCAACATTCTTAATGCGTTGCTTCCTCAGTCTTTCAATCTTTATTTTTTCAATAAAAGTCTTGAAACTGTCTGGTGCTCCATTATCTTCCTTCCTCATCTTATATCAAATAAACAAATCTATGTATAAGTTTTAAATTAAAAATAGTACACAGATGAATAAAATTGAATGTATAAATCAAGATACCTTTTTAAATGCAAGATAAAAAGCTTTTAATGTTGATGTAGAACTTGAATCTGGGTAGTTGCGTACAACATCATCCCAACTATCTTCATTCAACAATCTAACCATTTGTTCCTGAATTTTCATGTAAACTTTGTGACTGCATAGATAAAGTAAGAAAAAGTTAATATAATGATATGTATAACAAATACTACCAAGCACAACATGTTTTATTTAAAAGATAACTATAATCCTAGAAATAAATAAAAATAATTCAGCAAACTTACTTTTGAAATTCTTCAGACATTTCTTCCAATGATAATTCCCCTGACCTCACACGAGATAATATTGTTTTGACAATTTTTTCGTCTTTCACTCCTTGCATCGCCCTCCAAGGCGTGAAGGTCATATTGTTTGGAAGTTGCTTCAGTTCAGGAGCTTATTTAGTGTTGCTACATATCAATGGCTTAGACTTTTTGACCCTCTGGTTTTTAATGCCAATGTCTTCCCACGTGCTAAAAATATCATCAATCAACTTCCAAACATCTCCAGTTCTAAATGCCAATTGGAAAATGTTATCAACACCTCTGGATAATCACTATGTCTGTTGTCTTTTCCACCTTTTGAATTGTTTTTCTCTTCAATTTGATAGCCTATTTCCATACAACATTCCTTTCGGAAATCTGCAGTAACATGTATCCTATCCCCACCACATTTTTCTTGAAATTCACTATGAATAAATCTAACCCTTTGGATGAAAGTCATAGACATCCTATATTCATTATCTGAATTATGATCCCATGCCACTAACTTTGCTTCTATTTCATTTAAACCAGCATAAATGATACATTTCATTGTTTCAAAACGTGGGTTATTAGGATATTCCTCCATCAATTGTCTTTGAGCTTCTACAGAATGGTTCCCCCCAAGCACATAATAATTGTATTCAAAACATTTTGACTTATAAAATGCTTCTTTGCTGGGAACTTGAAGTGGATCAACAAGAAGCACATAACTAACCACATGAGCATATGGATTGTATCTCATTAATGTCTTCAAGTTGTGAACATGCAGATGATGTGGCTTTCTGACTTGATATTGGCGTTGTCCTTCACTTGTCTTATAGGTTTGTCTGACATTTAGCTGAAATGTACGACCACCATCAATTAAGTTTCTCTTTGTCAAATTCTGTCGAATGACATTTTGTTTTGTTTTGATAATGCCATCATCTAAATCAACTCCTAGTGTAATGATTTCTCTGCTTTCTTTTGAAGTTTCACTAGGTTCTTGACTGCTGGTAATGACTACTTCAAGATCTTCAACTCTACTTTTCTTCGTCATAACATTGTCAACAGATTTATTCTTGGGCATTGTTACTTTTGGTCTTTTACGAAATTTCTCAGTTCCAATGTCATCTTCAGTAATGGCAACATATGCTTCACTCTCAATTTCAACTTCATCGTCTTCAAAAGTAACTTGTTTACCCTTGCTAGATTTATCCACCAGAGGCCTTTTTTTCTGATTCTTTGGATGTAGTTTTGTAGCATCATCAATTACTACATTTTCCATATCTTCTTCTGACACTGAGTAAAAATGGCTGACAACTTTCATGATATCATGCTCTATGAAATGAATGCCTCCCAACCTAATTGAACAACTTTCAACAAAATTCCGCCAAACAAAATATCATATGTCAATAAAAACAAAATTAAAAAAATATAGCGAGACACTTTCAAGAACGCAAAATAAAAATACAAATAACAATACTTACGATGTTTTGTGTCATCTCATTTACGATTTGTTTACACAACTTTGTAGATATCTCTCTCGTGTCATATAATGAATATGATAGTCGGTATTTAATCCTTTCATGTGACTTGGGAGCTTTTGTAAGTACGTAAACAACTTCAGTGTTCGGTACCGAACACATATCTATGAATCTTCCCATCAATCCAAATTTTCATTATTATGGGGTATATCAATATATAGATATATATTCACATTTGTGCTCTCTCTTTCTTTTACATACCAGGCTCTTGATGGAAATTTCACCTCTTTTGAAGTTTTCCAGTCTGAAATTATCTTCTTATCACTTAAGGCACTTGAAAGATTTGTAGCCATGAGCTCAGGTGGAGTTTGTTCACCAATGTTTTTTGAAGATGCACCTTTAAGAGTTTTTGGTCCAGAAAGATTCAAAGAAATTTTCCTTGATGCCATTTTCCTAAAAAATAAAAACACATAAATTAGTAAATAAAAAAAACATATTAACCTAAATTAACAACGAAAATATACCATAAATTTGTTATTTGTATAATCAAAATCGCCCAGCCACCTCTAACGGGCGGGCGGGTCGATGGGCAGGCGGGAGCTCGGGTGAGGGACGACGAAGCTAAGTGGACTGCTGGGCAAGTGAGGGCGAGCCCCCTACCCCCCTACCCATGCGCCCCCCACAACCCCCTACCCAACCGACCTATCCCCCTACCCATGCCACCCCCCTCTACCCCCCATAAAACCTATACACATGCCCCCCCCCCACCCACCCAACCGACCCCCCAAGCCCCTTTCCCGTGCCCCCTCCCCTTAACCCCCTTACCCATGCAGCCCCTCCAACACCCTTACCAATGCCCCCCCACCTACCCCCGCAACCCATGCTCGCCCACCCATGCACCCCAACTCTCCATCGCTCCCACCGCGCCCTCCCAACCCGCCCCCTCACCTCTTGGCCCTCCACTCCAACCCACCCCCTCACCCTCCACCCCTCCCCACCCACCACCCCCCCAACCCCCTCACCTCCCACCCACGCGTCCCCCCAACCCGCCCCCTCACCTCTCGGCCCTCCACTCCAACCCGCCCCCTCACCCACCCCGCGGACCACCGCCCCCACCCCCCCGCCGCTCCCCTCTCCTCCCCTCTCCCTCTCCCCCGCTCCTCTCCCTCAGCCTCCTCCGCTCACGCTTGGCCACCCTCACGGCCCTCCCACTCCAACCTGCCCCCTCACCTCTCAGTCGCCCCGCCCACCGCCCCCCCCCCACCCGCCGCTCCCCTCTCCTCCCCTCCCCCTCTCCTCCCCTCCCCCTCTCCCCCGCTCCTCTCCCCCGGCCTCCTCCGCCCACGCCTGGCCACCTGCGCTGCCCTCCGCCCCACCTGACCGGCGGGGGGTCGATTCGGGGAATCGACCGACCCCCCGCCGGTCGAGCGGGGTAGAGGGCTGCGGGGGTGGAATTGGCCTCGGCCACACCACTCCCGTGGCCCTCCGCCCCGTCGATCGGGCGGGGTGGAGGGCCGCGCGGGTGGCCAGGCGTGGGCGGAGGAGGTCGGGGGAGAGGAGCGGGGGAGAGGGGGAGGGGAGGAGAGGGGAGCGGCGGGAGGGGGGGGCGGTGGACGGGGGGCTGAGAGGTGAGGGGGCGGGTTGGAGTGGGAGGGCCGCGGGGGTGGCCAGGCGCGGGCGGAGGAGGCCGGGGGAGCGGAGCGGGGGAGAGGGGGAGGGGAGGAGAGGGGAGCGGCGGGGGGGGTGGGGGCGGTGGGGTGTGAGGGGGCGGGGGGGTGTGGAGGGCCGAGAGGTGAGGGGGCGGGTTGGGGGGGCGCGTGGGTGGGTGGGGGCCATGGGTAGGGGCGGGGGGAATGGGGGGTGAGGGGGCGGGTTGGAGTGGAGGGCCGAGAGGTGAGGGGGCAGGTTGGGGGGGGGGGGGGCGGTGGGGGGTGAGGGGGCGGGTTGGAGTGGAGTGCCGAGAGGTGAGGGGGCAGGTTGGGGGGGGGGGTGGGGCGGGCCGAGAGGTGAGGGGGTTGGGGTAGGGGTGTTGGGGGGGGGCGTGGGTGTAGGTGGGGTAGTGGGGGGTGTAGAGGGGTGGGGTACGGGGGTTGGGTTGGGTAGGGGGCGTGGGAATTAAGGGTGGGGCGCATGGGGAGGGGGGGAGGGGAATGGGAGTTGGGGGGGTGGGGCGCATGGGGAGGGTAGACAGGTTTGCATGGGTGTGGGGTGTAGTGGGGGAGGTGGGTGAAGTGGCGCATGGGTTGGGTAGGAGGGTGAAGAGGGCATGGGTGAGGGGGAGAGGTCAGTAATGGGTTGGGGGGAGGCTGAGAGGTGAGGGGGGGAGGGCGCATGGGTTGAGGGAGGGTGGCATGGGACATGGGGGGCACGATGACGGCCTACCCACGGTTATTGGGCGATTGAGTTTGATCGGACCCACCATGCCCACAATTGACGTAATTGTTATTTTGGCTTAAAAAAATTATTAATTAAAAAAAAAAAAAAAATTTCATTAAATTAATTTAATATGAAAATTTTGAAGGAAAAAAATTGAACTTACCTTTCAATTGTGAGAATTCTTTGTTGAATATGTTGTTGATAACAATACAGATGCTCCACAAATTCACGAGTCTTTCAATGAACCTCAGAAAACCTGGATGTGACGTGAGTAATAGTGATAATGAAATTTAATATATAAGTGAAATTACGAAGATGTTTTTCCGTACGATTAATGTGGGATAATTTGTTTTAAAATATTATAGAGCGAATATTGTAGAATTGTTTTACAACGGATTGAATGTGGGATTAATTTGTTTTAGAATATATTATAAAAAATTTTAAAAAAATCATTTGTTTAGTAAATATTATATACTTTAACTATTAGAATAATTAATGTACAAGTTGTAGTTTAGAATTTTAATTTTAGCGATTTATTTCATAAAAAAAATTTAGTTTGCGTTTTTCAATAAATTGTAGAATAAAATAATGAAGGTAAATAAATCTAACAAACTTTTGGAGGGAAATTATTTTGCGAAAATTTTTGGAGGGAAATATTTTCACAAAACTTTTTGGAGGGAATAATTTTGGAGGGAATATTTCATTCTTTAAGCTATATAATATCCTTAGGAGACTCCATTTGTATCATTCAACATCTCCTATTTGAAAGGGATGGATTGTTCTGATAGTGAAGTTTCGATTTATACACCATCAACATCTTCATCGCGTAACAACTCTATTCATATTGATGAATATAGCGGGAATTCTTCCACTATGAATAGAAAGTCAATTCTTCCACTTAGTCCCCATTCTAAAGACTATGAGAGCAGCATTGATGAAAGAGGGGATGGAAAATTTCAAATTAATAAAGAGACACAGATTCCACTTAGTCCTAATTCTAAGGACTATGAAAGTAGCGGTGATTAAGAGCATGATGGTGAAGTTCAAAAGAATGGAGTGTCACGATGTCCACTTAGTCCTAATTCTGAGGACTATGAGAGTAGCAGTTTTGAAGAGCATGATGGTGAAGTTCAAAAGAATGGAGTGTCATGGTGTCCACTTAGTCCTAATTCTGAGGACTATGAGAGCAGCAGTTTTGAAGTGCATGATGGTGAATTTCAAAAGAATGGAGTGTCAAAGTGTCCAATTAGTCCTAATTCTAAGGACTATGAGAGCAGCAGTGATGAAGAGTGTGGTAATGAATTCAAAAGAATGGAGTGTCAAAGTGTCCACTTAGTCCTAATTCTAAGGACTATGAGAGCAGCAGTGATGAAGAGCGTGGTAATGAATTTCAAAAGAATGGAGTGTCAAAGTGTCCACTTACCTAACTCTAAGGACTATGAGAGCAGCAGTGATGAAGAGCGTGGTGATGAATTTCAAAAGAATGGAGTGTCAAAGTGTCCACTTAGTCCTAATTCTAAGGACTATGAGAGCAGCAGTGATGAAGATCATGGTGATGAATTTCAAAAGAATGGAGTGTCAAAGTGTCCACTTAGTCCTAATTCTAAGGACTATGAGAGCAGCAGTAATGAAGAGCGTGGTAATGAATTTCAAAAGAATGGAGTGTCAAAGTGTCCACTTAGTCCTAATTCTAAGGACTATGAGAGCAGCAGTGATGAAGAGCATGGTGATGAATTTCAAAAGAATGGAGTGTCAAAGTGTCCACTTAGTCCTAATTCTAAGGACTATGAGAGCAGCAGTGATGAAGCGCGGGATGATGAATTTCAAAAGATTGGAGTGTCATAGTGTCCTCTTAGTCCTAATTGTAAGGACTATGAGAGCAGCAGTGATGAAGGACAGGATGATGCATTTAGTCCTAATTCTAATGAGTATAAAGGTAGCAGTGACAAAGGAAAGGATGTAGCATCTTCAATAAGTAAACAGTCTCATTTTCAACGTAGTCCTAATACTATGGACTATGAAAGTAGCACTGACAATGCACATGAGGAAGAATATCCATTAAACATCGAGTCAAATTTTCCATTCAGTCCGAACTCTAAGGACTATGACAGTAGCACTGAAGAAGGGGAAGATGAAGAGTATCCTCTAAGTCAATATTTGAAAAGCAGAGCTGATCATAGTGTGGATAACATTCCTCTTAATGATGATGAATATCCTTATAAAAATTATGATCCAATGATGGAGATGTTACCAAGAAATATTATATCGAGGAGTAGGAGCAGACCTTTTCGTATAAATGCAAGCTGTTCTAGTTATAGAAGGGGTAGAGCAGAATATCTGATGAGAAGAAGTTCTATCAGTGCTCTCATTTCAAGTGAATGTTGCCAAAAAAATTGCTTGAAACATATGGATTTCACATTTGCATTAGAAAGCAGGAATAGATATTTGTCAATGAATAAAAGCATGCAAAATTCATATTTAGTTGGATGCATACAATCTACATTGTCAGGTTACGATTATCATATTAGGAATTTATTATTGTGTAGAAAAGCTTTCAAAATGTTTCATTCGATTGGGAATTTTCGTCTCTTGAGAATTCAAGAAAATTTGGAAAAGGATCCCACATTTTATTCAGAAGTACGTCATAAAAGACAGTTTGGGCCATTATCAAATACTGCAATGTCATGGATGAAAGATTTCTTTTCAAAGCAGGGAGAGTGTATGCCAAATAGAGAGACAATACATATTCCAGATAATTTTTCAAGACGAGAAATCTACAACTTATACAAAGAATATGCAGAAGGTGCTGAGGGACATGGCCAATTTATTACATATCAATATTTTGTGAAGATATGGAAGAAAGAATTCAATAATGTCCGTATTCCTAAGAAGACAAGGATGGGGATTTGCAGTACATGTGCTTCTCTTAAATCAAAAAGGGACAAATGTGAAGGCTCAGAAAGAGGTGAGTGTTCATAACTTTAACTTTTAAAATTGTATAGTCATCAACCATGAAAACACATTTCTTAATGAATTTCTTTTATGTTGTGTAGATTTAATTGTCAAAGAACTTCAGGAGCATCGCGAACAACAAACAAATGAAAGGAAGAAGTTGTACAAGCATCAAAAGAAGTGTTATGATAATCCAAATAAATATTTGGGTTTGATAATTGATGGTATGGACTAGAAGAAAACACTTTTACCACATTTTGTTCGCACACCCAAAAATTTACAAGAGGAAAATTTTATTCAGTTTCACTTGGTCGGTTGTATGGTCTTCAATGGGAAAATGTTTCCAAGGGTGTACTTCACAGCTCCAAATATTCATAATGATACAAATCTGACCATAACCATGATTCATGATGTGATTTCTGATTGGTCTGGTAATCTTCCTAAAGTTTTGTATCTACAATTAGACAACACTTGCCGTGAAAACAAAAATCAGGTTGTTTTTGGATATATGAACATGCTTGTTGAATTGAGAATTTTTCAAAAGGTAAAGGTTGGTTTCCTTCTTGTTGGGCACACTCATGACCATATTGATCAGATGTTCAGTCGTTTTTCAGTCACACTGAGGAGGAAGGAAGTTGGGAGCTTGCCATCACTAACTGAATGTATTAAGAAATCATACATGCCAGAGCCTACTTTTGATGTGTTGGAAGAAACTATTGACATGCGAAGGTTTATTCTGGGATCATATGGTGAGGGGAAATGCATTGAACAACTTAATGACATTAGCTTCCAACATCAATTTCATATCAAAAAAATTGATGGGAAAACACTAATATGGGGCAAGAAGTTTTCAACTACTACAGAATGGGCACCATCATCAGGTTTGCAATTTTTGAAGTTCATTCCAGATCGTCCAATATTTGCATCAAAAATATTCTTATTACAATTAGTTAGTGAAGTTCAGAATGCACGCAGACAGAATAGACATATAAATTATTCTGATTGCCTAGAAGAAATTAAAAAATGTATTAGATATACATATGAGTACTTTGACATTGCTGATTCAATTTGGTGGGAGTCATTTTTCAATAATCAAAGTGATATCATTTCAACAACAACAAATGAAGATATACCTTTGAAAAATCCATTTAGTTGGCCACAAAATGTGTCGAATGAACATGAGGAAGTAAACATTGTTGAACAGCAACAAAGTCAAGGTATTATTAATTCTTCACAGGCAACGGAAAGAGAGATGTATATTGGTTCCAAAAGATCTCGTGCACAACGTGAAGCCATGGAAGACCTTTATAGGGGTTCAGTACAGGATATTAAGGAGGGTTGCATGATTGCAGTGCTAGCAAATGGGGATCCCAATGGCTATCCATTTTCGGTTGCTAAAGTTATAAAGGTCTTTACAGAAAATGAGGATGTTACAGGTGTTGAAGTACATTGGTATGCCACAAATACACACCCATTCAATGGTGTGTATAAGCCATAGATGGTAGTTGACAAAAAATATGGTTGAAAAGGAAAAAGAAAGGGTACAAATATAAATCGCCGCCGCATAGAAATATTACAATTGGAGGATGTTGACATACTTTTTTATGACTTCAGTTTAACAAAGAGAGGAACTCTTCACTTCAAGACGCTAGAGATTCTGAAAAGGTTGTTACCAGAAGGAACAATGATGACATGGGAGTCTGTTGAAACCAGTCATAGATCTAGAATAATTTTGAAACCTGGAATGTTGGGCATGCATGTGGACTCAGATGGGGCACTAGTTGATGAAAGAGAAGAATATGGAACATCTTCGTCAGCATCCAGTCACTCATCTGAAGATGTTAATTCTGATGGTGTGCAAGAAAATATGAGTGATTTTGAATAATTGTTTAAGACAGTTTATATAACTGATGTATGCATCGTATCTTCAAATAAAATTAATGTTTTCCATATGGTGTTAAACGAGAAGTTATGAATCATTTTTATGTTGTTGGATTATATGTCTTAAGTATGATAAATTTTATTGTTTAAATATCTACAATGCAATATCAAATTAGATATATAATGTATGTTTTATTCAGTATACAAATAAAGACTTTTGAATTCATTTAGTGATGTAATTTTTTCATAATGTCATGGTTTCTTAATTTTATAGTTGAAAAAATTTCAATTTCTTTTGTATCTAGCATGTTATGGTTGAAAACATGTTAAATTTATACTTAGGAAAGAAAAATGATATTCTACCAAAAACATTAATGTGTTTTTTCCTCATAAATAACTTTGTTTGAGACATAAAAATTTGGTTATATTAGCATTTTTTAAAAATTTTGAAAATTGACTCTAAAAAAAAAACCATTGTTCTAGTATCATTACTTTCATTTTGAAGCTATATTTGCACAAAAATTTCATGGTAAATTTCGTATTCACTGCCATTTTTAAAACATGTTCAAAATTGACGCCTAAAAAATGAAAACATCGTTCCAGTATATACACTTTTCGTTTTTAGCACTGTTTTTGATGTTTTTTGGGGGTTTTTTGGCCAGAGTTCCCGTTTTGAGTTTATAGTTCCCGTTTCAAAGTTTACATTGTTGAAAGTACAAGGGCCATGTTTTTCATTGAGTGGAGCAGGGACTTCTCAACCACCTCACTCCATATACATTTAATTTAAAGGAAGATGTTTTCAACCAAAGGGGTCATAATTAGTGCAAGTGGGGATGAGGAAAAATGGGTTAAAGTAAATTATAAATTATTTTTTTTTAGGTGATGGATTAGATATAAAAAGTGATTTAGTTAGCTCATACTATAATCCCAACATCCTCTCAATTTTTGGATCATTTTTTCGTTAATTCATTTAACCATTTTCTTATTGATTTTCCATTAATCAAAATAAAGTATTTACATAATATTTAACATTCATCACTCCTTACTGTTGAGATAACAAAGATGAATTGTTTCTAAGGTTTTCTTGATATTTTGTTTCTTGACCTTCAATTGTGCCCCTATGGGGGGAGGTAGCCCCTTATTTAGAAATTTAGTTGCAAGCCCTTTAGGAAACAATGAAGATGCCTCAACAGCCATGGCTCTAGTAGTGAATAATCCAAAGTGAAATGGATCTTGTTTTCCACGGGAATTAAAAACACCTTTGTTGGAAATACCAAGGGATAAAATGGGTGCAAAAGTTGAGTAAATGTGGGAGCATGTTTTTATCTACAAATTGTAGGGTGTGTGGCCTTTGGAAAAAAATCCTACTTATCTACATTAAGAAGAATTGGGCTCTAAAATGGGACCTACAGTTGAAACTAGGCTCCAAAGTTTTTTTCACAACCATAATCAACAACATTAAAGACAAAGATCAAATATCCCAACGGGGCCCTTATTTCATAGATTATGTTGGCCTCTCCATGAAGCACTAGATTCAAAGATTCAATCCAAACAAAGAAGGTTTCTCTTCAACTCTTATTTGGATTGACATTTATTCCCTTCCCTACGAATTTTGGGATCTAGAGCTATTAGAGAGTATTCAAAATACCACAGAGAACTTTTTCATGATCTCAGACACCACTAAGACGGGTCGTTACACTTATTATACATGCCTCTATGCTCACCTTGATATATCCAAACCCCTTCAAAATAGCATCCAACTGAGCAGCGAAGATGAAATTTGGGAGCAACCAATATATTAAAAGAAAATCCCATTCAGATATCACAAGTATCATGAATGTGGTCATATATTTATGGAGCTCCTTGCCAACCAAGTTCATCAAGAAAATCAAACTCTGAATTAGGATGGATTTTCCTAAATAACTAATAGAAGGAAATTGCCAAAAGGGGACCTAGGGAATCCACCTCAGTGGATGGAAATAAAAAAATTATTTACACAGTCCTTCAACAACTAACAAATGATGAAATAATAAGTGCAGAGAAGAGGTCAAAAACAAAAAAGAATGAGTAGGAAACTTAGCAAGAACACCAGCAGATGGAAAACACAAACAAAAATCTAACCAATGTCAAGGGTCAATCAAAAATATGAGGGATTGGGAGAAGATACATTTGAACCTTCTAATCCACAATACCTAGAGGAAATGGATCTACAAGAGATCAATCTACAAATCCTAGATGAAAATTTGAGAAACAAAGATCCAATAGTTATTCCATAGGAGAAATCCAAATCATCACAAGAACCTAACTCAAGAACCAATATCATATTCTTTTCGAAGCTTAGAAATCAAAGAGACATAGCCATTTGGCCCAAAGGGCACTCCTACAAAATGGAGATCATCAAAGCACTTCTGTGAAGTGACATTTTACTTTTTAGTAGTATTTTTATGTTACAAAGTGTATCTTTGCTTTTATGCAAACCTCTCTTTAATTTTTTCATTATTAGAATCTAAAGTGGAGCATAGTATGAACAATTTGTTGTCGCTTCAAATTGCACCAGCAGAACAAGTGCTGCAAGGTGTAGGAATTTACAGGGTAAGTTCCTCAGATAGAACACCAAAGGACACTGCTCACAAACAGATCACAGATCAATACACCAGTATTTTGACGTGGTTAAAACCCTCAAAGAGGGAAACAGTCCACGGCCTGAGCCAACACAACCACTTCAGGCAATTTATTAATAAAAGAATGAAAATTTACATATGCTTCTCTCATAGACGGATTACCCTACAAATGACCCTTTGTGCTCTTTAAATAGAGATCATGGACCAATCTGGTGTTAAGCCACGGATCAAGTGTCGGTAATACCGAGGAGAGAATGGACCGTTGGATCAGTACATATCGTGACCATCGGATTGTAAGTTACAAAATGTACATAGTAAAGAAACACACTTTACCTAACTCTATACTAGACCAAGTTGTACTTAACTATTTCCTATGTGTCGGAATATCCTAACATCCCCCCTTAAGAACAACTTGGGATAGGATTGAAGGATTTACAAATATGACACAATAGGAGAAGGAAGGAGGCACTAGAGCCTATCCCCCCTTAGTGACAACTTCCTGAACTCCAACCATAAATCAAAGTTTAGTGAACTTCGCCTCTGTGAGAGCCTTTGTAAAGATGTCTGCAACTTGATCATCTGTTGAACAATATTGCACTTCAAGGACATGGTCATGAATGAGCTTTCTGATGAAGTGCATGTGCAGTTCAATGTGTTTGCTGCGTTGATGTTGGACTGGATCTTTGCATAGTTGAATGGCACTTTGATTATCACACCAAAGTGTAGTCGGATGCTGCTGCTGAAAGCCAAACTCTGACAGGATCTGACGAAGCCACAAGGCTTCCTTACTAGCTTCTACGGCACCACGATGCTCTGTTTCTGCTGAAGAAAGAGAAATGGCACCTTGTTTCTTGCAAGCCCATGTAATAGGTCCCAAACCAAGAGTGAACACATAACCTGCAGTATACTTTCGATCATCAGGGTCACCAGCCCAATCGGAATCAGTGAAACCAACCAATAGAGGAGATTCTTTGGCATTGTAATGAATCCCAAACTGAACTGTACCTCGAACATAACGAAGTATTCTTTTAGCTGCTTTCCAATGACTTTCACGTGGGTTTTGCATAAACCGAGCAACAAGGCCAACAACAAAGGAAATGTCAGGACGAGTATGGGTTAGATACAAAAGTTTTCCTTGATGGTATAAGGTAGCATCAACTTCAGGAGAAGTACAAGTGGCTGAAAGTTTGACTCCAGACTGAAAGGGAGAAGGGGCTGGCTTACAGTCTTCCATGTGAAAATGGCGTAGAATATCACAGGCATACTTGGACTGGGAAAGGGAAATACCTTCCTTGGATTGCAAGACTTGAAGACCAAGAAAATAATGTAAGTGTCCTAAGTCTGTCATTTCAAACTTCCTTTTAAGGCTAGACTTCACATGGTTTATTAGGTTGGGATCACTACCAGTCAGGATAAGATCATCAACATAAAGAACAAGAATGATAAGAGACTTGCCCACTTTCTTGGTGTAGACAGTATTGTCAGAATGACACCTAGAAAAGCCATTTTCTAAAAGAAAGTTATCCATTTTGGCATACCAAGCTCGAGGAGCTTGCTTGAGACCATAAAGTGATTTCTTAAGCCGACATACAAGGCTGGACTCTGTTTGTATAAAGCCAATAGGTTGTTCCATATAGATTTCTTCATGCAAGTCCCCATGCAAGAAGGCAAATTTAACATCCATCTGATAGACTTCCCATTTGAAATAGGCAGCAAGGGAAAGAACAAGGCGGATAGAGTTCATTTTGGCAACAGGGGAGAAGGTTTCAGTATAGATAATGCCTTCAACTTGTGAAAAACCCCTAGCAACAAGACGAGCTTTATGTTTATCAACTTTCCCATCTGGTCCATACTTGGTTCTGTAAACCCATTTGCATCTAACAAGTTTTCGTCCCTTTGGTAGAGGAACAAGATCCCATGTATCATTTGCCAATAATGAATGATATTCTTCATTCATAGCTGCTTCCCAATCTGGACGGCCTGAAGCTTCTACAAAGGTGTAGGATCATAATTCACTGAAGCTTGAGCCAATAAAGAAGAGGCTCTCTCGAACTGAGAACGTGTACGTCGTTGATTTGTAGGATCACTGGCAAGATCACCTGCTGCATCCCAAGTAGCACGGACCCATTTTGGAAGCTGCGGAGCTGAAGGAGGATCCTAAGAAGGTGGGGGAGGATTTTCATCCTCGCTTTCATCATCAGAAGAAGAAATATTTTCAAAAGTAGAAGATATAGGGAGAGGTGGCACATCCGCCGAACTAGGCTCGCAGGCCGATATATTTTCAACAAACTTTACATCTCTTCTAATGATAACATTTTTGGACTTAAGTGGAATAAGTCTATATCCTTTGACATCTTCAGAATATCCAACAAAAATACATTTTTCAGTCTTAGGTTCTAAAGCTTTATGTTTCTCATCTGGAATATCGGCCCATGCTTCACTTCCAAAAACACGAAAGTGACTTACATCTGGTTTGATTGAGCTCCATGCTTCTTCTGGAGTGATATTCTTTAAAACCTTAGTAGGAGTGTGATTTATTATGTAATTTGCACAGTTAATTGCTTCTGCCCAATAATTAGGACTAAGTCCTTTAGATTGAAGCATACAATTAGCCATTTCCTTTAAGGTGCGATTCTTCCTTTCAGCTACACCATTTTGTTGTGGAGTATATGGAACATTATGTTGCATTTGAATTCCATTCTCAGTGCAAAAGTTGATGAATGTGTTTTTAACATATTATCCGCCATTATCAGATCTTAGCTTAAGAATTTGATGTCCAGATTGTTTTTCAACAAAGGCCTTAAAGGCCAAGAACATGTTAAATACTTCACTCTTGAGTTTTAAGAAGTATACCCAAGTGCGTCTGGAGAAATCATCAATGAAAGTTAAGAAATAATTGTAGCCAGAGAATGAAGCAACTAGAAGTGGAACACATAAATCACTATGCACGAGCTGTAAAGGGGCTGAGGCATGCCAAGAGGCACGTTTTTCAAAACTGTCCTGATGATGTTTTCCGAGTACACATCCAGAACAAACACCATCTCTGCAAGATACCATTGGAAGACCTGTCACCATATTTTCTTTACATAGATTCTAAAGAGAGCGATAGTTTAAGTGACCAAATCGCTCATGCCAAAGTTTGCTCACTTCATCATTATGAGCAACAAATACTGAGGGAAGATTTGATGACCCAAAGTTGTGAAACTTATACAACCTTGTAGAATCATCAGCAATTCCAGTAGCTAAAATCTGTCTAGGATCACTTAGGTCCTTAATTACAACATCGTGAGGTGAAAATTCAATGATTTTACCTTCACCTGAATGGGTTATCTGATATACAGATAGAAGGTTGCAGGATAAGGTTGGAACACATAATACATCATTAAATTGACCATTGTCTAGATGAATAGTTCCAGTCCCTACAACACTAAGAGATCTATCATCACCAACATATATATTTTTGGTGTTACAATCAT
The DNA here is from genome assembly GCA_031772625.1 of Pinus tabuliformis. NCBI lineage: Eukaryota > Viridiplantae > Streptophyta > Pinopsida > Pinales > Pinaceae > Pinus > Pinus tabuliformis. The sequence continues at coordinate 1,794,672,636 of CM062818.1, forward strand.
TTAAAGAAGAAAACATGGCTTTGTTTTTGGCCATGTGATAAGAAGCTCCAGAATCAATGAGCCACTCATGAGAATGAGAAGAAGAAGATACATTTAGTGCATAGCCAGACCGAGATTCTTGACAACCACATGCAGAAAGTGCCATTCCTAAAGATGAAGTTGAAGTTGAAGAGTGCTCCAAATGGATGTTATGCTTCTTCATTGTTGCTTCCAAGGCTTCCATCTTCTTAAAGCATTTGGATTCTAAGTGGCCATCTCGATTACAAAAGTTGCAATGTCTATTAGCCTTCTTCCCTTTGTTTTTATTTGTCTTATCATTTTGTTGAAATGGTTTTTCATTTTGAGGCTGAAATTGCTTAGGACCCTTCTTTGGTTTAGGACCATTCTTTTTAGGATACAACTCCTTAGGATTCTTTGGATTTGGTTGCTGCTGGGCGGCTAACGCTTTCTTAGAAGAGTTTCCAAAATGAAGAAGACCAAGGTGTAATAGTTTTTCTTGTTCTCTTATTAAAGAATCACAAAAGGAATCAAAGGAAGGGGACTTGTAGGTTTGTCCTTGAGAAATGAAGGCTTCTCTTGTAGAATGGAAGGTGGAAACAAACATAGAATAGGTTGGTCCCAACTTAGTAAGAATGAAGTAGATAAGGCTACTATCTTCTTTCTTAACCTTAACACCTTCCAAGAGAAGTCTAAGGGTCTTGAACTTGGACAAAAAATCTTCAATGCAAGAAAAATTATTGGGGTCCAATGTAAGCAATTCATTTTCAAGTTGATGGGCTTTAAGTTAATTTTTAATTCCAAAGACTTTAGTAATCTGTTTCATTGCTTCATCAGGAGTATCAAGTTCTGCAATATGGAATCTAAGATCTGGAGAAATAGACATCCCTATCAACCCACGTGCTTGGTCTTGCCTATTTTCCCATTTAGCTGCCTTGTCTTCATCTTTTGGTTTAGTCTCTTGGCCTGTGGCTATTATGTAAAGACCTTTACTTTTAAGTAAATCCACAATGTAGGACCACCATTGGAAGTAGTTGGTGCTGTCAAGAATAACTTGGAATGGACTTTCCATTTTAAAAAAAAACTGAAGCTATAGATGCTGAAACTAAGTGTTTCAATGGAAAGATCTCGAAAAATTAGGCCATTTAAAAAAAAACGGTTCTGAAAACGGCTTCCGGGTGAAGAAGTTATGGCTTTTGAAGAAAATTTAATGAAGTTGCCGACGAAGTGCGGGAATGTGCGGAAATGAAAAATCCGCCCCCACAAAATGGAGACTTCAACCCAAGACCTATACTCTCATAAATTAGCTTTGCACCAAGTGAGCTATACAAAAAGTTTGAGAGAGAGAGAGAGAGGGGGGGTTGATGCTTTGGATTGCGTGCTTGCTTTGAGAAAGCTCTTTTTCCCTACAAAACAAAAAACACAAAACCCAACACGGACATACAAAAAAAAATGAACCTTGTGGCTTGAAGTTAGCTTTAGCTGGAAACTAGATATTTTCAAAAATGAACCTTGCAGCTCAATGTTAGCTTTAGCCGAAAACTAAATATTTTCCTCAATGTTTCTGATTTTCTGAGATCACACTAAGGCACAGCGGAAAAGAGCATACACATGAGAAAAATCCTTCCTTTCTGTTTCTGATTTTCCCAGATCGCACAGAGTTGCAGGGCAAAGAGCATATGGAGAAATGAAAGGTATAGATCCGGTAATAAAAAAAAGCTAAATAAACCGAAACCAAAATAAACAGAGAGAAAATAATTGTAAACTGCAAATAAACACTGTATACCTCCAGATCTTAAAAATGACGCAGCTAGGGCTACCGGAAACCTTTTCCCGTGAAACAAAAGGGGTTCCTCACTGGAACAGATGCTCCCAACACAAGAGAGAAGTCCTCTCGGCCCGAAAGCAGTCAGAAATAGTAGATCTAGGAAACGGTTGTTGGATGCAATTCTACCGGCTTCAGATTTGGATCACCAACGGATGCAGCCCTCAAATAGCTCTGATACCATGTAGGAATTTACAGGGTAAGTTCCTCAAACAGAACACCAAAGGACACCGCTCACAAACAGACCACATATCAATACACCAGTATTTTGACGTGGTTAAAACCCTCAAAGAGGGAAACAGTCCACGGCCTGATCCAACGCGGCCACTTCAGGCAATTTATTAATGAAAGAATGAAAATTTACATATGCTTCTCTCATAGACAGATTACCCTACAAATGACCCTCCATGCTCTTTAAATAGAGATCATGGACCAATCGGGTGTTAAGCCACGGATCAAGTGTCGGTAATACCGAGGAGAGAATGAACCGTCGGATCACTACATATCGTGACCGTCGGATTGTAAGTTACAAAATGTACATAGTAAAGAAACACACTTTACCTAACTCTATACTAGACCAAGTTGTACTTAACTTTAATCTTTTCAAGAAAAAATTGTTGCTGCTCTTTTACTACCCATTTTTCAATGGGCCAACCCTCTTGGAAATCTGCAATGGAGTCTTCATCTTCTGAACTGTAAGAGTCATAGATTGGAGGTCCCCTTGAGAATTCCCAGTAGGAATATTTTTGTGATAAATAATCACAGGCACGGCTTGTTCCTTCAACTTCGGGTTCTTATTGGAAAATTTGCTGCTGGGAGCGTTCTCCCCACTTGTAGGTAAACAACTCCTTCTAAAACTCCCTGACCACCTCGTTGTAGGTTTTAACCCTGTACAGAAATTACCTGCATACGAATTCTTAAACAAAGAAAATAAACAATTTGAGAGCATAACCCATAAAACACATATGCACAGAGATTTTTCCCTGGATCCCAAAACCGGGACTACCAGCTTGATTTTTCATTATGTTCCTTTCAATGTTACAATACATATTTATACATGCCGAAGCATCTAATACCATGGACCAAAAACCATCGCGTCCAATACCATGGACCGAAAACCATCGCGTCCAAAAAACGTGTGCGAAAATCATGCACAAAACCATAGGTGGGTCCACCCAACCTAACATATGGTCCAAAACCAAAATTTTCCGGGGCGCTGCCCCGGACCCCATAAAGTGGGGTTACGGGTGCCCTTCAAACCCCCTATTAATTACGTGGAAATAATATAACACAGCCCAACAATCTCCCACTTGTTGTTTTCTTTCCACAGGGGGCCACAGGAGAGCTTAGTCATTTTTTCAGCCCTGAGATTCCCATTGCTTCTCTACACCAAGAGAACTTCTCAGAGCTCACAGATTTTGTCAATGCATCTGCAGTATTCTTCAAAGTGTCCACCTTTACCAGCAACACCTTTCTGTCTTCTATCATATCCCTCACAAAGTGATATTGAACATCAATGTGCTTTGTCTTTGAATGATAAGCAGGGTTCTTCGCCAAGAAAATTGCACTTTGGCTGTCACAGTCTATTCTTATAGCTCCCTGTACTAACCCCATACTTGAACACAATCTTTGCAACCAAACTGCTTCCTTGCTTGCATGAGTGGCTGCCATGTATTCTGCCTCTATAGTTGATAGTGCCACTACAGATTGTTTCTTACTCATCCAACTGACTGCACCTCCAAATAGGTTAAACACATACCCACTTGTAGATCTTTTCTGATCCAGATCTCCAGCCCAGTCTGCATCAACAAAGCCATGAATATCCAACACTCTGTCCAATCCTGGTCTTCCTTGGTAGCACAAACCATAATCACTAGTGCCACGCAAATACCTGAAAACCCGCTTCACTGCTGTCCAGTGCTCCTTCCCAGGTTTTGACATAAACCTGCTCAATACTCCCACTGCATGTGCAATGTCTGGTCTAGTACAGACCATTGCATACATCAGGCTACCCACTGCACTTGCATATGGAACATGGGACATGTCCTCTTCCTCTTCTTGTGTCTTGGGACACTGTTCAGCAGATAACCTCACACCTACAGAAATAGGAACCTTCACCGGTTTACTATCCTGCATATTAAACCTCTGGAGTATTGTCTCGACATACTTCCTCTGGTTTAACTAGAGCTTCCTCTTTGACCGATCTCTTTTAATTTCCATGCCCAAAATATAGTTTGCAGCACCAAGATCTTTCATGTCGAATTTGGAGGACAATTGGGTCTTCAAATCCTGGATAATTTCTTTGTCATTTCCAACCAGCAACATATCATCCACATACAAGACGAGATAAATAATACGGTCACCAATTAATTTAAAATACACACAATGATCTGCTTTGCTTCTGGTGAAGCCAAGTCCCCGTATAAACGTATCAAATTTCTAATACCACATCCTTGGTGATTGTTTTAACCCATACAGAGACTTCTTCAACTTGCATACCAGTTCTTTCTTACCCTTCACCGCAAAGCCTTCAGGTTGCTTCATGTAGATTTCCTCTTCCAAATCCCCGTGAAGAAATGTTGTCCTCACATCCATCTGTTCTACCTCAAAATCAAAAGCAGCAGCAACAGATAAAAGTAATCTAATAGAAGTTACCTTGGCAACAGGAGAAAAAATATCACCAAAATCAATTCCCGACACCTGGGAATAACCTTTTGCTACCAACCGAGCTTTGTATTTCTCCACCTTTCCTTCTGCATTTGTTTTCTTCTTGAACACCCATTTGCTGCCAATGGGTTTCCTTCCAGCCGGCAACTCCACCAGATCCCAAGCCTCATTTTTGTGCAAAGATGCCATTCCATCGACCATGGCCTCTTTCCAGAGTTTTCCATCCTCTGAATCCACTGCTTCCTTCACAGTTCTGGGATCATTATCAGTAACAGACAAAACAAAATTTGAACTGAAAGCAGATGGACTATACCTTTCTGGCTGCCTTCTTTCTCGAACTAATCTTCTCACAGCCGGAGTTTGTGGCTCTTCATCTTCTGATTCCTCCTCTGCTGCAGAGTCTGATTCTTCCTCCTTTGGCTAAAACTCTATCTTCTCAGGTTCCTTTGGTTGGACTTCATGTTGAATAACATATTTTACCTCTCTGAACAACACATCTCGGTTGTACACAACCTTCCGTGTGACTGGATTCCAAAGCTTATAACCCTTTAAACCATCCTTATATCCAATAAAGATGCACTTTTCAGATTTACTATCCAACTTGGTTCGTTTCTCCTTTGGAACATGTACATATGCATCACATCCAAATACCCTTAGATGTGAAAGAGAGGGTTTCTTACCAGTCCATACTTCTTGTGGAGTCTTATCCTCCAATGCTGATGAAGGTGATCTGTTGATCAGGTAACATGCAGTATCCATCGCCTCTGCCCAGAATTCTTGTCCTAACCTGGCACCACTGAGCATGCTTCTTGCCCTTTCCATCAACGTCTTGTTCATTCTTTCTGTGACTCCATTTTGCTGAGGTGTATATGGAGTAGTCTTCTGCCGTGCTATACCACACTTCTTACAAAATTCTTCAAATTCCTTGCTGCAAAATTCTCCACCATTATCTGTCCTCAGCACCTTTATCTTCTTCTTTGTCTGATTTTCCACCAGAGCCTTAAATTCTTTAAACCTGTCAAAGACTTCAGATTTCTTCTTAAGAAAATATATCCATGTATTCCTTGAGAAGTCATCTATGAATGATACATAGTACACAGACTTACCCAGTGATGGAACCTTCACAGGTCCAAACACATCACTGTGCACAAGCTCTAATATATGTTTCGTCCTCTTACCATCAGAGGGGAAACTCACCCAATTCTGCTTCCCATATACACAATTTTCACAGAAATCAAAATCCAGAGAGTTATTATTCATACCTTCTACCATACCTTTACCATGAAGTATTCGAAGGCCCTTCTCTCCAATATGTCCAAGCCTTTGATGCCACAACATGGTCTTCTCTCTAGAGACCACTAGATTCTCTACTCCATTTTAGGAACCATAGAACTATTGCACCCATCAACAACAGTGCTACCTTGCAGCTTGTACAGAGTTCCAATCTGAACTCCCCGCATTAATATCAGTGCTCCTCGAACCATCTTGAAGGTATCTTTCTCGAACACCATCTTTACACCTGCATCATCCAACTTGCTTACAGAAATCAGATTTCTGGCCAATGCAGGAATATGTAGAACACCCGGAAGTGTTCTAACCCTTCCACCTTGCAACTTCAACTTTACTTTTCCCTGACCAATGATTCTAGCCTTCCTATCATCTCCTAAGAAGACATCACCACCATCGTATTTCTCATACTCGCAGAACCACTCTCTATGGGGAGTGAAGTGAAAGGATGCACCTGAGTCAATCAACCATGCCTCATGATCTACATGTGTACTTGAAGAAGCCAAGTACACATCCCCACCTTCATCTGAGGTGGTTTTTGCCTCTGCAGAAGGAGCATCATCAGATCCCTTTCCTTTATCAGGAGCTTTAGATTTACAATCCCTTCTGAAGTGCCCTTCCTTTCCACATTTCCAGCACACCACCTTTGTAGGTTTTCCTGGAGATTTAGATCTCCCTCTAGATTTAGATCTCCCACTCGATGACTTATTTTTGTTTCTGTTCTGGGACCGTCCTCGTACAGACAAGGCATCACCATTCTGGTTGTCCATATTTTTCCGTCTCATCTCCTCTGTCAGCAAGGCTGAGACTATTTCATCAAACTGCAAAGCAGTTGCATTGCTACCTATTGCAATAACCAGACTATCCCACGAATATGGTAGAGAACACAACAGACTGATGCACTTATCTTCATCTGAAATTTTAATATCAACAGATAATAACTGACTTACCACAGTATTAAACGCATTCAGATGCTCTGTCACCGAGTCTCCATCTTTCATCCTCAGGTTATACAGCTTTTTCCGCAGGAACAATTTATTCACCAGAGACTTAGATTGGTACAAAGTCCCTAACTTGACCCACAAAGCCTTTTCCGTAGCTTCCCGTGATACATTCAGCAATACTGAATCCGAGACACACAATCGTATTGTGCTCTTTGCCTTCCGATCCAACTTCTTCCATTCTTCATCGGTCACTCCCGATGGTTTAGTACCTGGATCTACCGTGATCCACTAATCTTTATCCACCAACAGATCCTCCATCTTGAGTTTCCACAACTCAAAATTCTGACCATTGAACTTCTCAATCTCTATCTTTCCACTGCTCGCCATCTTCTTTCACTACCTGAATCGATCTCGCAGATCTCCCACTGAACAGGGTCTACCACAGGCCCGAGTGAAACCCCTCAGCAACAAAGGCGTCCCCTTGAAGCCAAAACTTGGCTCTGATACCATATGTAGGTTTTAACCCTGTACAGAAGTTACCTGCATACGAATTCTTAAACAAAGAAAATAAACAATGCGAGAGCATAACCCATAAAACACATATGCACACAGATTTTTCCCTGGATCCCAAAACCGGGACTACCAGCTTGATTTTTCATTATGTTCCTTTCAATGTTACAATACATATTTATACATGCCGAAGCATCCAATACCATGGACCGAAAACCATCGCGTCCAATACCATGGACCGAAAACCATCGCGTCCAAAAAACATGTGCGAAAATCATGCACAAAACCATAGGTGGGTCCGCCCAACCTAACATATGGTCCAAAACCAAAATTTTCCGGGGCGCTGCCCCGGACCCCATAAAGTGGGGTTACGGGTGCCCTTCAAACCCCCTATTAACTACGTGGAAAGAATATAACACAACCCAACACTCGTCCTCCTCTGAATAATAAGAATCCAAAATAGGAGTAGGCTCTTGATCATGTTCTCCGGGTGAAAGATGTGCATCATGGACTGGAGCCTCTTTAGTGACTTCTTGGTGGGCTTCCTCTTCTTGTGCAGCTTCCCATGACTGGGAGCGTGGGGGTTTTGCATCACTTGACTCTTCACTAAATTTGTATTCATCATAGGAAGGGGAAACATCATATTCAGCCGAATCAGACCCCTAGGGGTTTGTTGGCAGCTCAATGATGTTTCCTTCTTCACTTTCTCGCACAGTGGGTGATGCTTCTTGATGTGAGTGGATGTTTTCATGGAGCAAAGATCCACAAACATGTTTAGTAGGGTCTTCAACCTCGAGAGTGTCTTCATTGTTAAAATGCACGCAACAATCTTCAAATAGAGCATTCGGTGGGTAAACTCTTTTGAAATATTCATAGAATGTTGTATGAAAACATTTCAAGGAATATATGTTGCCACGAGGTATTGTTTTAAACCAAACTCTAGCATCCTCTTCTAAATACAACTTGAACAAATTCATTTGTACATCTTCAAGATAAATACCTTGTTGCTCCAAGAATTCATAAAAATCTTTGAGGTGTTGGTCAGGCCTTCTCTCTTTGTTCCCAGTGAATCTAGGCAAATATGCATTCCACACAAGAAATGAACGGACATGATTGGGATAAGCAACAATAGAAGAAAAATATAGCGGGGAAAATTGGTTGGCCAGGAATGCAGGGAGGACCATCTGGAAAACCTCCCTATATGATTGATTTCAGCTTCTAAAGTAGGAAGAGTTTTGGGCTACTGTAGCATTTGAGTGAGTATGGGGTTGCTTAAAAGCTAAGATGATCAAATAGAGATATGGACAGTGCAGTTGCCAGGATGTTTACCATAAAATTGACAGTGGAGTCGCCAAGGTGAACGATATTCAACCCACACTTCCCTTGCTCATCTAACAGAGGAAATGTAAAATTTTGTCGTACCCAGGGAAATGTGTTCTAATTTGTTCCCCGACAATGACGCTAGAAATATGGTGTCACTTCCAATTGGACCAGCAACAAGAGTGCTGCAAGGGAGATAGAAAGCCTCCTAGAGACAACCTCTAGGTTGATTAGAGACCAGTGCCTAGGACATCTTAAAGAGAGGAGTGCTTTAGAGATAATCTGTGAAGAGTTTTCAACTCTCCAATTGTCACATAAAAAGGTAATAGGATGGGCTTGGTTCAATAAGCCTTCACTGAGGTAGTTTCAAGCCAACGCCTAGATCCAAATGCTGGGGGTATATTGGGGCAATCTCAAAGAGAAATAGCCTCTTCTTTTGGTGGCCGACACACATTAATGAGATAGCTTAAAACTAAAGTTGTAGAAATGGTGGAGAGGAGGAAAGAAAGGAGGGAAATAGATGCATAGGGCTTTAACAAACAAAATCCTAAGCAATATTCTTCCACCAGAAATATGGAATTCGATGTATAGGGTTGTAAACAACATATAATCCTCTGAAAATATTTTCCATTTGAAATATGGAAGAGGGAGGAGGTGGAGTGATAGAAACAACATAGTACTTATTGAGGTTTCATGCCTATAACATGGGTACCTCTATCACCAAACAATGCGAGAAAGGTTGTGCTCATACAGGTACTGCAGGTTGATCCAATAACACAAGTAAATATGTATTTGTTACATGTATTGTAGGCTATTGAATAACACGCGTAAATTTCTAATACGTAAAGACATTATTCTTTATTTAGTAGCCAGTGTAAATCCATGAATCAGGGAGATACCAACAATCTCATTGCACTATTTCAAAGAAGGAATAACAACTTATGAAATGAGATTACTGAAGGGAAAACATACTGCACATCGATCATGCTTGGAATCACCCGAGAGTTTCATTCATCCATAATGAGTCCAACATACCAGTCCATAACATCGAGGGCCACATCAATCAAGTCCACCATGAATAAGTAAATAGAACCAAAAATGGCATCTCAGAATTTGGACCACTTGGGTGAGAAATTTCAGAACCTGTTATAAGTGTTTCTTCCCCCTATTTATAAGAACGGTGGGGGGGCTTGGCTTATAGTTACAAAAATATCTTAGAAAATGCTCCATCTGTCCTGCTAGACAAGCTGACTTGGCCTATGTAAGGCATTGTTGCCCAAAACTATTACAATTGGGATTCGATCCCTTCTTGGAAATAAAGAAACTATAGAATAATGAGAAAGAGAAAGAAAACAAAAAGATGATGGAGGAGGTGTCCCTCTATTTTTCTTGTGAAAACCTTCGGCCAGGCTGATTCTCTCTCATTGCGTGTCCTCTGGCTATTTAGCTAGTTCCCTGTCACTTCTGATTTTATTGCATGAATGATTCATTCTCTGGAGTAAGGAGTGGGTTGATGGTAAGTGCCTGTCTCTGTAGTCATTTGCTATGTATTGGAGTGGAGCTCCATGTCGAGCCATTAAATTTTTACGGAGCCCCCCATACTAGTTTCAACGTTGTGCCATACTTCCTTCAATGTCGTTGCTACCGACCCATCCGGCTTTAAAAGCCATGTGTCATGCTCTAAGGCTTTATAGTAGCAGGACTTTTCCTTTTAAAAACACTACGGAACAACGAGCATAGATGCACATTAGCCCCCCTTTGGTTTAGCCCCTTTCCATTATTTCCCTCATATGACTAGGAGCTACGACCAAGTGATGAGTCTTCGGGCACTAAGGCCTTCAGGCTCTCGTCCCGGGGGCTTTTTTCCTTTGTTACTTGGAATTCCACCTCCCAACGCTTGATAGCACTTTACCTTTAGCCTTTTCCCCATGACACTTGCAATCACTGATCTGTGGGATGGAGTGTTGAATAAGCGTGATTATTTTTAAAGGGAGGGACCTGACATCCCTATAACTCTAGTGTATAAAATATCGCGTCCAGGTAGTTCCCGCATATCACAATCGCGGGTCGGAAAGGAACTTTGGCGGAAGGATGAGCTTTGATGTGTGCAATCGCCGATAACCACTTTGCGGGGGGTGACGTCATCACTTCCATGTGTCACCTTTTGAGTGGTGACATGTGTCACCTAGAAATTTCCCTATAGGACCCCTGAAAATGCTGAATTTGAATGCCACGTGTCATTCGTATTGCCATGTCACTTCCGTATTGCCACGTCATTGATGACATTAGTTGAAATGTCATACATATGGGCCAATGGGATTGCGCCACATGGCCCCTTGGAGGAAAGAGAAAATGGCCCGCCTAACCTTGGTTTTGCATGCATTTCCTTTGTTAAATCATGCTGACCTTTCCCTGACAATTTAACATTGTATCACAAATTTCCGATATCACAAGGTTCTTAAAGTTAGAATCTCACCTCCACGCCGATTGCCAATATGCGAGATTTACTATGATACTGCGAGATCGAGGGGCTGCGGGATCGCAGTACTACGGGACTATAGGACCGCAGGATCGCGATACTGTGGGACTGTGGGATCGTGGTACTGTGGGACCTGTGGGACTGCGGGATCTTAGTACTACGGGACTGCAGGATCGTGGTACTGCGAGACTGTGGGTTCACGGTACTGCGGGACTGCAGGATTGTGGTACTGTGGGACTTGCGGGACTTGCTGTGCTCGGGACCCTCCAATGTGATCCTCTCTTTCATTTCAAGGAAACATAACACCCATCTTCAAACTGCTCTAACTTCTACTCTAGAAGTCCATTTTTGGACTTCTATATATCGTTGGAAAGCTTATCATGAGCACTATGCAGTGGAGAGGGTCCAATTAAGCTCTAATAGTTCTTGTCGCTTGGGAAATGGCTTCAACCTTCAGTTCTTTTCTGCACTCTAGGCAACTATTAACTTTATAAAGTAGTGAGTGATAACACAATAAAAAAAATTGTGTTTATGTTAGTGGTCTAGTTTCCAAAATGGAAAACTAGTAGCAACAAGCGCTCATGTATATTAATGCTTTGCAATGTAATATAATTATACAAATCTTACAAAAAAAAACATTAATCCCTCATAAAGTATAGAATAAATGGTGATATAATGTGTTATTAAAAGAGTCCTTGTGTGAATTTCATCAATTCAGAACCTTACAAGTCTAGCTAACAAAAAAACATCATTCAATGATTTCATCACAACATACTAGTAAAATAATCATACAACTAGTAACATCATCTTAATAATTATAGGTTGCCCAGAAAGCAAAATCTATTATTACAATCCCCTCATTTAAAAAATAATGACCTCCATGTTCTATTATTTATAGTTAAATATGAAAAACATATATAATCATAATAATTACGGATGGCTAGAAAAACAAAACGCGGTATTACAATGGCCTTTTCCTTAAAAAAAAGAATATTATCCTCCATATTTTACCATTTACAATTAATCCAAAAAAATGTCTATATTTTCATGACATCTTATAATTCTCAAGTAGCTTTATCTACTACAAAGTACTTCCAATACACCATTACTTTTGCGCTAATTTGATTCATAATAATTAAATATCATTTAACCATGATTTTTAAAAAATCAAAGACACTTTTACAATGTGTGGAATATCGTAATATGATATTCTAATTCTCAAGTAGCTTTATCTATTCCAAAGTACTTCCAATACACCATTACTTTTGCGCTAATTTGATTCATAATAATTAAATATCATTTAACCATGATTTTTTAAAAATCAAGGACACTTCTATAATGTGTGGAATATCGTAATATCATATATTGAATATTGTACTAAAATTATTTATTTTTTTTTTTTTATTTTTTATTTTTTATTTTTTATTTTTTTATATAATATAGTCGTATATCTTAAAAAATCAAGGATACTTCTATAATGTGTGGAATATCGTAATATCATATATTGAATATTGTACTAAAATTATTTATTTATTTATTTTTATTTTTTATTTTTTATTTTTTTATATAATATAGTCGTATATCTTAAAATAAATGTAAATTATTAGTATTCTTTCATATTGTTTTAATAAGTTTTTTAGAATATTAGGTGGAGTTAGTTGGGAGGGTGAGTTTTTTAGAATATTAGGTGGAGTTAGTTGGGAGGGTGATTGAGAGGAGGTATTTTTTTTATTTACTTTAAATTTTAATTATTGGTTAGGTGTATTTATTATAGAATGCCATTTTTAGGAATTTAATTTAATTATCAATAATTATTAGATGGATGATAATGATTTAATTTTTATAAATATTTTATAATATTCTTAGTAATATATACAAATCGAAGGTTAAAATTTATGTCAAAATAGTTATACTTTTTTTTTTTCATTTAATTAAATTGATTAATTACAAAAAAAAAGTCATATGAAACTTATGAAGTGATTTATGGTTTTTAAGGCATGCAACATTCATAAGTCATGGTATCGTCACAAAGTAATCCCCATGTTAGATTTACAATAGATCTCCATAGTAAAAAATCTTAAAGTTTCTAAAATTTTAATTTAATTATCAACAATTACTAGCACATCTTTATAAATTAAATGGGTGATAAATGTCGATAGTAACATCAAAACACTTAATTCATCATACATCTCAAGTTACTAAAAATAAAAATAAAAATCATAATAATTAACTAAATTAAATTTTATTTAAAATTATTATTAGCATTATTATTAATGATAAGCCAAATGCGGTATCTCATGCAAATTCAAATGCCCCATGTGTATTTACCCCCAAAAAAAGCTATATATTAATCATAAAAAAATAATATATAACTGAAACATATATACTGTTTAAAATAAACATGTAACAAGATTCTTAACCATGGAGAATCATCTTCACATTATCATGGACATTCTTGATCTGTTAATAGGATTTGTTACAACACCATGGGCCAATACCATGTGTTATCAATACCACATGCCCAAAAAAAATATTATTCACTCCATATGGCACTTGTTCATATGCTATTTATTTTTAATCAATCAATCTAATAAATGGGAAAATATAGTATAAGTACTTTGGAGATAAATTTCAACCTTTGATTTGTATATAATATGATGAATATTCTAGAATATTCCATGATGGTTATATCTCTACCATCTACCGAATCATTATTGATAATTAAATTAAAATTTTGGAAGCCCTATTTCAAAATAAACATGCCTATTGGTATAATTAGGTGAATGGTAGGGATTTAACCTAGATAAAATATTCTTGAATATTCTTAGTAGTATACAAAGATCAAATGTTAAGATTTATCTTCAAGGTAGTTGTCTTTTTTAATTAAATTGATTAATTACAAAAAAAAGTCATGTCATATGAAGTGAGTTATGATTTTTTGAGCATGGTATTGATAAGTCATGGTATTGGCACATGGTATTATAACAAAATCCATTTACAAATTAAAAATCTCCATGTTAAAGTGAAAATAGTCGCCATAGTTAGAAAATATTATTCCATATTTTTAATTTATATGTTAATTATTTTTATAAATAATAATAATAATAAATATAGTTATTTTTTATGAATTTTTAAATTTTAGTAACGTCATATTTATTATGAATTAAGTATTTTGATTCTTATTATAAGTTGATACTTATCAAAATTTATAAATAATTTAATTTATATAGCTACACTCATTATAATATATATAAAAAAAATAATTAAATAAAAAAAATAAATTTTTATTTTTATTTTTTATTTTCATTTAAATATTTAAAAATAAAACAAAATATTTGAAACATGTTTTTTTTTTTTCTCAGTAAAACTAGCTAATCGATTATATTATATACAGGTAACATTACATGCAGAAAAACAGTTTGTCCAGGGCCAACTGTGGCACCTTGGAAGACCTTGCTTGACACAGAATTTGCCCACGCAGGGGCATCACCTCCATGATTAACCAAAACATCTGACACAGACTTGAACTTAGACAGTAGTTTAGCAGCCCGCGCAGGGGCGTCCAGCAAAAAGACTCATAGTGGACCTTGCCATGACACATAGCAGATGGACATAGAGTATGAAAAAGAACTAAAAGCATACAAACATAGCGAGAGAAGTAGACCAGAGAGTGCCTCTGAGGATTAGTCTTCAGGCTCTTCCTCAATGATATAGCACCATCCTTGGCCTTCAGGAACACCAGCCCACATTGCCCAGGGATCCTTCTCAGTGGCCGGCGGAATCTGCTCTGGAGGCTGAGGAGGGGCTTGCTGCGGCTCCTTCCCTGGATTGCCCTTTTCAATTGGAGGTTGCAGCACTGGACTATCCTCGCTATTGCCTTCAGGAGGCATCTCAGCCGAAACCGGTTGCTTTCCCTTGTCGTTCTCCTCCAGAACCTTCGTAAAGAGGACTGATATATGCGCATTGATGCCTGTGTTTCCCTGCGAGCTGCCCAATGTGAAAACAACTGAGCCGAAAGCTGGAAGCACGGGCTCACCTTCACTGGAGCTGCCCACCTCCAAGAACTGATTGGCCGGAACTGGTAAGGCTCCCGCCCTCCTGTAGCAGTAGCAGCAGCAGCAGTGATGGTGTTCATCTGCTGCAGGGGTGCGAGAAGATGTCCCGCATCCAGGTCCCCTCCTGCTCGGCTGTCTCTCCCACAGTCGCGCCATGATTTCCACGATTCCTTCAAATTGCTCCAAGAACGAACTTGTGGGTTTGAAATCCCAACTCTTTCTGCTCCCTGAGTGCCGTCCCCAACTCCAAACAAAGCCGAGTTCAATTGCCCAGGTACCACGCACAGGATGGGCCAGCAAGAAGCAAACGTCGCCCAGGTGAACGCCTTCACCTCCTGCCTCAGATGCGTTCCTTCTGCCCTCAGAACTCTGTGTTGCTGGCTTGGCTCTCTGAGCCCTGAGCAGCAACATTCTTTCCCATTTAACCTTGCATTCATTCTCTTGGGATTTGCAGGCATTGAATTCCCGCTGCGGGCTCTCCATCGTTCCCAGCGTCGCCATAAAAATCTCTGCCGCGCCTCCCCCTTCTTAACGTTTCGGCGGCCCTGGACATTAACTCCCTTCGCTCTTCACGTGGCGACACACGCTGAGCATGTGGCACGCCATGCCCGGTGACACCCGCATCCGGGGAATATTTGAAACAGGTTAACCAGAATACTTAAGTCAAATAATATATATTATTATTTTAAAATAATATAAGTAATATTACGCATTGTATAAATTCTCATAAAATCAAATATACTACATTTATGGCACTCCACTCACTTTACATTAAATACCATACAAGTATCAAATATAAATGTACTCACTTTACATTAAATACCTTACAAGTATCAAATATAAATGTACCATACAAGTATCAAATATATTACATTTATGCCACTCCACCCACTTTACATTAAATACCATGCAAAAAGGTGAAATATGCTCGTAAAAAGATAAAGAGGAGAAGTGAAGTTTCATTCCATATCCTAAATCAATGAAGGATGAATAATTACTTACCCAAGAAATATGATAACCATTGAAGGATGAATAATGACTTACCCAAGAAATGTGATAACCTTGCATTGCATGCAGTACATAGATGTTGATACATATTTCTCTTATAGGTTTTGTTACTTTGTTTTGTTTTGGTTTGTTTAAGTTTAAACCAAAAAAATAAGTATTTATATTTATATACAAGTTTTATACTAGAGAAGACAATTAGAATTAGAATTATATAGAAATTTCTATAATAGCTTTCTTCTATTGGTTTGTTTAAGTTTAAATAATAAAAAAAATATTTATGTTTTGTTTGAATATCTATAAATGGATAATTTGATAATATATCTAACATTTTATTGATTTACACTATTTTGAATTTCTAATTTTTTATAAAAAGGAGGATTTAGTTCTTTAATAATATCCATGTGCTCCTTATATTATTGAATAATTTCTTCCTCATCTTGTCTAGTCTACTATGAGTCCTTGGAGACCATGTTATTAGAATTGAGAGATACAATATATAATCATTATGTTAGAAAAAAGGCTTCGAGGGAATTACATTCCACCTCTAAGGAATCATTTCTTTATTTTTTCATATGGAGGAGACTCGCCACATTTGTGTTATGAGCTACATTTGATTGTTCCAACTCTTTCAACTTAGTTATAATGGGCAAGAGAGCTTTGTTATTCACAATACTTGTATGTTATTTGCTTTTTAAGGTCCAATGGAATTCTTTAACATATAGCTTGTCCCTCTCAACCCTATTTGATAAACATGACCCATGGAAAATAAAATATGGGAGTAACTAGTTGTAGATTGAAACGAAACAATATTAATCTTTAAACTTGTTTTCCTTTCTCCAAAGACCAAACTAATAGTCAGGAATCTACAAGATGAAAAAAAAATCATTTATTCTGCTTAAATCCATGAAAGGGAGACAAACAAACAAAAGTTATCAGAGAAATTATGTTTATAGAACCCTCTTAATGAGCCTTACCTAATCTAGGGATAACAAGGATGAGTGATGGAGACCAAAACCTACCTAGCAACCTCTGGTAGTTGCTACTAGGATACACTAGTACACTAAACCCTCTATATATTGGAAATAAGCAAAGATGCAAGAGAAGACTACCATAATCCTAAATAGCTTAAGAAATACACCTCCACTGTGTAGGTTAACCACACATGTGACCATTTGTTGTGAATGAAGGGTATAAGTGAACCATGTCCCATCTATGTTCACATGAGGTCGCCAACTATGCCTTCGAATGACATGCCGTTTGGGCTTTACAAATTGACAATACATTAAACCCATAGTTAAGAATTGATTAATAAGCTCATGACCCTATTTGTAATAAAAAACTCAATTTCAAGGTTAGCAACTATTTTGAACAAATAATCCACCTCATAATTATATTTTCACATGAGAATTTTTTTTTTTTAAAACTAAATTGGAAAACAATTTATCTTTTTAATCAGTGGTCATATTTGGTTCTCATTATATTGTCTTTCCCATTTAATCCTTGAATTAACATTAACTAGTCCCAATTTGTCTTTCCCATTTAATCCTTGAATTAACATTAACTAGTACCAATTACAAAGAAAGATATTTTTTCCACCTTATATATACAAAATCCAACCGAGAGTGGATATGCCTATAATATTGTTTGTTATTTTTCGAAAACTCCATATAAATCAATCCACTAAATTTCCTCTAAAATCTAAATTGTTCATACACACCTCGTCAACCCACGATAATATAAATTTCTTTTCAATTAACTAATTCAATAAAATAATTTCTATTACCTAAATTAAATGAAAATTTTAACAACAAAACAAAATTAACATTTACTAAACTCGATCCGGTACAAAAATAAATAAATCTTAAAATTAAGAACGCAATAAAATTGTCATTAAACATACATTGATGACCATATGCCAGAATTAAATACGCGTTGCAGTTAATGATTAGATCACATGAGCGCTGTGACGCTTTCGATTTTTTATTATAATCTCAAAACATTAATATATAATGATATTATTTTGTAAATAAAATTTTATTATTTTAACAAAGTTATTGGTCGTGTATAAGGGTGTTATTTTTTCTGCCAATTATAGAAGTCAAACTTAAAATTAGTTAAATTTAAAATAAAATATATATATATATATATATATTTAAAGGGGGCCAGTCCCCTTGAAGAATCAATATATTAGATCATCTGTACAGATATTTACATATATTTATGTCACATCAATCACATCCATCAAATACACATATGACTGCACAGCAGCAACACAAATTGTGGATCGAACCTGAGCGGACAGCAAGTCAACCGTCAGCCCCGCCCTTGAACCATGCAATAGATTATTAATTTATTTGATTTCTACTTTTATCTAGAACTAAATGCGTTAAATTGATAATATTGTAGTCATATGGTTTTTTCAATAACATTTAATCTTAATTCAATACATAAAACTACGTATTATATATATATTTTTAATTATGGTATTATAAATTTTGTTTTTCCAATATCATATTTCATATAAATATCCTAATTAAATAAAATTTCCTTACCAATGTTCTAATTAATGCTCTAAAACCAAGGGATAACATTTTGTTAAGTTACATATATATTTTTTTTTTGAGTTTTTGTTGGTTTTCACAAAGTTGTTTAGTAATGAGGCTTAAAGTCATTTCACTTTTAACAAATTTTATGCGGGTGAAGATTACATTTGATCAATTAATCAAAATTGATATAATAACTTTTAATTATAATATTTTATATTATAATGTTAAAAATGTTTTTTCCTTCATTTATAATATTTAAAATAAAGATATTCGGTATGAATTTTATTCACGCATAAGCATTAAAATTTTGTTAAATTATATGTTTTTTTTTTTACTTAGTTTTCACAGATGCTTTTAGTAATGATGGGAAAATATATTACTCTTGCGTAAACTAAAAGTGGGTAGAGAACATTACATATTATTTATATTTAATTAAGTGTTTAATAGTGTAGAGTGAATTTTTTCTAGTTTTATTTATTATGATATGTTTAGAAATGACAACAAGAAAATCTAGTTTAATTCGTCTTTGAATTAAATTATGAGTTAAAATCGAATTCTATTTTCATAGTAACTTGTAAACAGTTAATTAAATTCAATTGACTTAATTAGCTGAGGAATTTCGAGTTGGAAGTTCGTAGTCATGTATATATTCTCCCTAAATTTTAGGGGTCCACGATGAGTTTATTTCAGTTGTAATCAGATAACTCAGTTTGACTAAGTGATAGACACTTAAACTAGTTCTAACTATTGGTGGAACTAGAGGAGGTTTAGTAGTGAGTTGGTGCATTGGTGCATCCTCAGTGCTACTCTAGCTAACTAAAGATTCCCTCATGAGAAACTCATGCATGTCAGTTTAGAGAAATACCCACTTGAGACTAGAGTGTAGGGACAATGTACTATCGGTTGTAGAATGGTCAGAGTTGTACAAATCATGCATGCAATCAGAAGAGGACCTAGATTTGGATTGCGCAGTTATGGTAGAAGGAATTCCCAATTAAATATGGGTTATTCCTCACAAGAATTGCACAAGGAAATAGGGGCTTGGAGAGCAGCATAATAGGATAAGGTTTGGCATGAGCTAGCTTGTGAGAAGAGAGTGTGCAGGAATTGTTCTAGTGAGAACAAGCTTTGTATTTTCACTCAAATTTCTAATTAATGCCATATAGATAGTAGGGATTTTGAGCAGCGGATTTCCCCAGAAAAATATTGTGTTATGTGCCATTGATGTTCTTCCTCTTGTTGGTTATAGTTTTCATTGACCATTGGTTTTTGTTGTTTAAAATAGTACAGTAGATTATTGTCTTTGTAGGTTTTAACCCCGTACAAAAATTACTTGCATACGAATTTTAAAACACAGAAAATAAACAATGCAAGAGAATAACACATAAAACACATATACACAGAGATTTTCCCCTCGATCCCAAAACCAGGACTACCATATTGATTTTTCATTATGTTCCTTTCAATGTTACAATACAAATTTATACATGCCGAAGCATCCAATACCATGGATCGAAAACCATCGCGCCCAAAACCATGTGCGAGAACCATGCACAAAACCATAGGCAGGTCCGCCCAACCTAATATATGGTCCAAAAAGTATTTCCTCTGGGCATTGCCCTGGACCTCATAGAGTGGGGATACCCGCCCCCCTCAAACCCCCTGTGACCCCTGCCCGCTACGCAATCGGTGCAATGAAAGGGGGGCTCTGCCCCCCCTCTAATCCCCTAGTTAACCAGGGTAGCTAGTCGTGGAAAAAATATAACACAACCCAACATTCTTCCACTTGTTGTTTTCTTTCCATAGGGGGCCACAGGAGAGCTTAGTCATTTATCCAACCCTACAATGCCCATTATTTCTCTACACCAAGAGAACTTCTTAGAGCTCACAGATTTTGTCAATGCATTTGCAGTATTCTTCAAAGTGTCCACCTTTACTAGCAACACCTTTTTGTCTTCTATCATATCCCTCACAAAGTGATACTAAACATCAATGTGCTTTGTCTTTGAATGATAAGTAGGGTTCTTTGCCAATAAAATTGCACTTTGGCTGTTGTAGTCTATCCTTATAGCTCCATGTACTAACCCCATATTTGAACACAGTCTCTGCAACCAAACTGCTTCCTTGCTTGCATGAGTGGCTGCCATGTATTCTGCCTCTATAGTTGATAGTGCCACTACAGATTGTTTCTTACTCATCCAACTGACTGCACCTCCAAATAGGTTAAACACATACCCACTTGTAGATCTTCTCTGATCAATATCTCCAGCCCAGTCTGCATCAACAAAGCCACGAATATTCAAATATTTGTCCAATCCTAGTCTTCCTTGGTAGCACAAACCATAATCACTAGTGCCACGCGAATACCTGAAAACCCGCTTCACTACTGTCCAATGCTCCTTCCCTGGTTTTGACATAAACCTGCTCAATACTCCCATTACATGTGCAATGTCTCATATAGTACAGACCATCTCATACATCAGGCTACCGACTACACTTGCATATGGAACTCGGGACATGCCCTCTTCCTCTTCTTATGTCTTGGGACACTGTTCAACAGATAAATTTGCACCTACAGGAATAGGAACCTTCATCGGTTTACTATCATGCATATTAAACCTCTGCAATATTGTCTTGACATACTTCCTTTGTTTTAACTAGAGCTTCCTCTTTACCTGATCTCTTTTAATTTCCATGCCCAAAATATAGTTTGCAACACCAATATCTTTCATGTCGAATTTTGAGGACAATTGGGTCTTCAAATCTTGGATAATCTCTTTTTCATTTCCAACCAGCAACATGTCATCCACATACAAGACGAGATAAATAACATGGTCATGAATTAATTTAAAATACACACAGTGGTCTGCTTTTCTTCTGGTGAAGCCAAGTCCCCGTATAAATGTAACAAATTTTTGATACCACATACTTGGTGACTGTTTTAGCCCATACATAGACTTCTTTAACTTGCATACCATTTCTTTCTTACCCTTCACTGCAAAGTCTTCAGGTTGCTTCATGTAGATCTCCTCTTCTAGATCCCCGTGGAGAAATGTTGCCTTTACATCCATCCGTTCTACCTCAAAATCTAAAGCAGCAACAACAGATAAAAGTAGTCTAATAGAAGCTACCTTGGCAACACGAGAAACAATATCACTAAAACCAATTCTTGGCACCTGGGAATAACCTTTTGCAACCGAGCTTTGTATTTATCCACCTTTCCTTCTGCATTTGTCTTCTTCTTGAACACCCATTTACCGCCAATGGGTTTCCTTCCAGCCGGCAACTCCATCAGATCCCAAGCCTCATTTGTGTGCAAAGATGCCATTTCATCAGCCATGGCCACTTTCTAGAGTTTTCCATCCTCTTAATCTACTACTTCCTTCACAATTCTAGGATCATCATCAGTAATAGATAAAGAAAAATTTGAACAGAAAGAAGATGGACTATACCTTTATGGTTGCCTTCTTTCTCGAACTGATCTTCTCACAACCAGAGTTTGTGGCTCTTCATCTTCTGATTCCTCTTCTGTTGTAGAGTCTAATTCTTCCTCCTTAAGCTCAAACTCTATCTTCTCAGGTTTCTTTGATGGGACTTCATGTTTAATAAATTTTTTCACCTCTCTAAACACCACATCTCGGCTGTACACAACCTTCCATGTTATTTGGTTCCAAAGCTTATAACCCTTTAAACCATCTGTTTAGTCAATTTAGTGTTGTCTAAATTGCTATCATAAATTGTCAACCCGGGGACGGCGCCAAAATGTTTAGTCAATTTAGTGTTGTCTAAATTGCTATCATAAATTGTCAACCCGGGGCTCGTAAGCTGATGAAGTGAAGGTGTACAGTATATACTTAAGTAACCTCTTAGATCTTTTTGTCGTTTGGGGGTGTTGTGGTCAATTTAACTTCCTAAGATGGAGTGATGATTTTATAAACAAATGAGTGATTTGTGTGTGTATGGTGGTTTCTAAATGAGTGAGTGTGTGTAAATGGTGGCTTCTAACTACTTTTGGAACTTGTAAAGAAAGAGCTTGAAAGATAACTCGAAATGAAACTGAAAGCAAAACAGCTAACTAATGGCACTAGTCACTATCTATGCTGCTGCAATGAAAAGTGAAAAAAAACACTACTTTAAAGACAAATCATAATGCCTCATCGTTTCTTAACACTCTGCTTCTAACATACAGTATTATGTGAAACACGATTAAGAAGGAGTTAGATATATGAGTCTAAAAAGTAATCAAATCCTAAAATGACAAATCATAACACCTTGTCTTTCCTCAACATTCTGTCTCTAACATACATTGTAATGTGAAACACAGTTAAGAAGGAGTTAGTGATATGAGTCCAAAAAGCTACTTCAAAGCAAGCTGCTACTCAGTGATATTCTGATCTCCTAAAGATTGGTCAATTATGATAAAGAGATCATCAACAGATTAGTACACAACTTGTTAGAAACTTGATAAACTAAGCTAGAAATTAAACTAGAAAAGCAAAGTAAAATCAGCAGCTATAGACATGACAACTTAAAATACCATCAGAGGTAAAGAAAAACAATAAAGACACACTATCCCGGGTTAACACACCTGCAGAAAACAAGGCTGATCAGTCATAGAAATGCTGGAAATGAAATGACAGAATTTAAAGACATAAAGCAAACTGTACATGCATAAAGAAAATGAAAAAGTGCTGAATTCAAATAAAGAAAGTGCAGGAAAATAAATGTAAATATTACTGTACAGAGGTTGTCATGAATGGGGGCCCTCCATCCACTAAACCAGAGAAAGATCAACTACTTGACGATGGGCAAAACAACAGTCTTCTATTAATTCATCATGCAGAAATTACAGTGAAAAAGTGCTGGAAAAGCAGTCTTAAAACAGAGTTTATATGTCAAACAAAATTACAGCAAATACATGATCTGAGTAGCTAAAAAACTAATCCTCAAACGTACGCAGACGCTGGATTTATAGGCATAGGGACAACTGCCCACTGCGTAAACTAAGTAACTGGAAATTAACTAACAGCATACTAATTAAATGGCACAGCAACACGTAAACAGGTCCGTGTGTTATCTGGAGGGTACGGTCGTCATGGAGGTTGAATCCAAAGTTGGATCCTGTCTCCCATAACCTTCGTGGCGTGGAGGAAGTGCCACCTGGAGTGCCGTGTCCTTTTAGCTCACGCAGCACCGTTTGAGCTGACTGGTTGACCGAGAATGGATCCGCGTTGACTGAGGGTGTACGTGGCGTTGCTGATCCAACCGATAGCATATGAACCATTAGCACCTCCATTCCCACGTGCCCATGTGGCCCGTTTCTCAAGAAGACACGTGGAACATGTCGAACAATAAAAAGGCTGCGGAATTGCTGAATGGCTGCGGAATTGCTGAATGGCTGCGGAATCACTGTACATATGCCAAAAATCTAGACAAACAGTCAAACATTAGCATAGTTAACTAATCATGCTAAAAGACATGCAATGTAATGATCTGGACAGGTTGATGAGGAAAATAGGGGTAAAAGAGAGAAACAAGTGAGGAAAAGTTGTTGAAATGATAGGTAACTAGGTGTAGGTTGGAGGCTCTACACCATCCTTATACCCAATAAAGATGCACTTTTCAGATTTATTATCCAAATTTGTTCTTTTCTCCTTTGGAACATGTACATATGCATCACATCCAAATACCCTCAAATGTGAAAGAGAGGGTTTCTTACCAGTCCATACCTCTTGTGGAGTCTTATCCTCCAACATTAATGAAGGTGATCTTTTGACCAGGTAATATGCTATCTCCACTACCTCTGCCCAGAATTCTTGTCCTAACCCAACACCAAGAGCATGCTTCTTTCCCTTTCCATCAACGTCTTGTTCATTCTTTCTGCAACTCCATTTTTCTCAAGTGTGTATGGAGTAGTCTTTTGTCATGCTATACCACGTTTCTTAGAAAATTCTTCAAATTACTTGCTGCAAAACTCTCCACCGTTATATGTCCCCAGCACCTTTATCTCCTTCTCTGTTTGGTTTTCCACCAGAGCCTTAAATTCTTTAAACTTGTCAAAGACTTCATATTTCTTCTTGAGGAAATATAACCATGTATTCCTTGAGAAGTCATCTATAAATGATACATAGTACACAGACTTACCCAGTGATGGAACCTTCATAGGTCCAAACACATCATTGTGCACAAGTTCTAATATCTGTTTCGCCCTCTTACCACCAGAAGGGAAACTCACCCGATTTTGCTTCCCGTATACACAATTTTCACAGAAATCAAAATCTAGAGAGATATTAGTCATACCTTCTACCATACCTTTACCATGAAGTATTCAAAGGCCCTTCCCTCTAATATGTCCAAGCCTTTGATGCCATAGCATGGTCTTTTCTCCAGAGAACACTAGATGTTCTGCTCCACTTTCAGGAACCATAGAACTGTTGCACCCATCAACAATAGTGCTACTTTGCAGCTTGTACAAAGTTCCAATCCGAACTCCCAACATCAATATCAGTGCTCCCCAAACCATCTTGTAGGTATGTTTCTTGAACATTGTTTTTACACCTGCATCATCCAACTTACTTACAGAAATCAAATTTCTATCCAATGCAAGAATATGCAGAACACCCAGAAGTGTTCTAACACTTCCATCATGCAACTTCAACTTAACTTTTCCACGACCAACGATTCTAGCCTTCTTGTCATCCCCTAAGAAGACATCACCACCATCATATTTCTCATACTCACAAAACCACTCTCTATGGGGAGTGAAGTGAAAGGATGCACCTAAGTCAATCAACCATGCCTCGTTATCTACATGTGTACTTGAATAAGCCAAGTACACATCCCCACCTTCATTTGAGGTGGTTTTCGCCTTTGCAGAAGGAGCATCATCATATCCCTTTCCTTTTCCAACAACTTCAGATTTACAAGCCCTTTTGTAGTGCCCTTCCTTTCCGCATTTCCATCACACCACCTTTACAGGTTTTCCTGGAGATTTAGATCTCCCACTCAATGACTTATTTTTTTTATTTATTCTGGGACCGTCCTCGTACAGACAAGGCATCACCATTTTGGCTCTCCATATTTTTCCGTCTCATCTCCTCCATCAGCAAGGGTGAGACTATTTCATCAAACTGAAAGGTAGTTGCATTGCTACCTATTGCAATAACCAGACTATCCCACGAATTTGGTAGAGAACACAACAAACTGATGCACTTATCTTCATCTGAAATTTTAATATTAACAGAAAATAACCGACTTACCACAGTATTAAATGCATTTAGATGCTTTGTCACCGAGTCTCCATCTTTAATCCTCAGGTTATACAATCTTTTCCGTAGGAACAGTTTATTCACTAGAGACTTAGATTGGTACAAAGTCCCTAACTTGTCCCACAAAGCCTTCACCGTAGCTTCCCTTGATACATTCAGCAATACTGAATCTGAGACACATAATTGTATTATGCTCTTTGCCTTCCGATCCAACTTCTTCAATTCCTCATCAGACACTCCCATTGGTTTAGTACCTGGATCTACCATGATCCACTGATCTTTATCCACCAACAAATCCTCCATCTTGAGTTTCCACAACTCAAAACTCTGACCATTAAATTTCTCGATCTCTATCTTTCCACTGCTCGCCATCTTCTTTCACCACCAGAATTCATCCTGCAGATCTCCCACTGAATAGGGTCTACCACAGGACCGATCGAAACCCCTAAGAAACAAAGGCATCCCCTTGAAGCCAAAACAACTCTACTACCAAATGTAGGTTTTAAACCCGTATAGAAATAACCTGCATACGAATTCTAAAACATAGAAAATAAACAATGTGAGAGCATAACACATAAAACACATATACACAGAGATTTTCCCCTAGATCCCAAAACCGGGACTGCCAGATTGATTTTTCATTATGTTCGTTTCAATGTTACAATACATATTTATACATGTTGAAGCATCCAATACCATGGACCAAAAACCATCGTGCCCAAAACCATGCACAAAACCATTGGTAGGTCCGCCCAACCTAATATAGGGTCCAAAAAAAATTCCATCGGGGTGCTGCCCTGGACCTTGTAGAGGGGTGCTACCCGCCCCCCTCAAACCCCCTGTGACCCCCCAACTACGTAATCGGCACAACAAAGGGGGGGCTCCGACCCCCCTTTAACCCCCCAGGTTAACTATGGGAGCTAGTTGTGGAAAGAATATAACCCAACCCAATAGTCTTGTGTTTTAGTACATTACATGAGTTGTGAATCTACATGGTATCGGAGATGAAGTCAGTGGACTAGAGGAGATTTCGAAGTTTTGATTTTTGGGTTACAGGTGAAATTCGAATTTGCAATACATACTTCAGGATCGGCAGATGACGTTCTACGGTTTGTGGCTCGAGTATGCCTTGGAAGGCAACTCAAATTATATAGCCTGGAAGGACAGAATGGAGTTTGTGCCGGAGGATAATGAATTGAAAACATTCGTTGATCAAGACGTTCATAAGCCAGCAACATCAGATGCACAAAATCTGGTCAAATGGAAGAAGTGTGTGGCGAAGGCGAGGCGAATAATCCTTGAGGGAGTTTGAGATCACATTGTCTTGAGTCTCCATGGGAAGGAAACTCCATATGCTATGTCGAAAAAATTAACGAACCTATTCCATCACAACAATGACCATATGAAGTTGGAACTGAAAGACAAACTTCGAAAAATGAAGATGGAGAAAGGTGACACCATTATAAAATACTTGACCAAGTTCACTCACTGTTGTGATGAACTTGGAAGTGTTGGAATAACCATTGGCGAGGATGATATGGTGAGCCTAGCTCTCCTAGGCCTTCCCAAGAGCTTGAACATCTATCAAGACTCTATCTATGGTTAGATTTGATGCAAGAGGAGATCAGAAGGAACACAGAGATGGTTCCTCATGAAATACTGATGATGAGGAAAAATGTGCCTTAGTAGGCAAGGCAAGGAAAGGGAAAGGGAAGGCATCCCATTCCAAATCATATTCTTGCCATGGAGGTAAAACGAAAGACATGATAAAAGTTAAGTGCTTTCATTGTCACAATCTGGGTCATTTTGCTACAAATTGTTCGCTAAAAAAGTCCAAAAAGAAGTTCTCAGGAGGAGCGACGAGTGAGACTTTGATCGTTCAATTCAAATTGGATTTTACTCTCATTGCATGCATGGTGTCATCAATGATGGGTAGTGTATGGTACCTTGACAGTGAAGATTCATTCCACATGATTGGTGACAAGGAGTTTTTTTAGTGACCTGGAGGAGAAATATCTATAGATGCATATAGAGATGGGTGATGACGGGAGGTATAGTGCTACTGGATTGGGCACGGTTACATTTGAGAGGGAGAAGGGTGCTCCTCTCACCTTGAGAGATGTTATGTAAGTGCCCGGGTGGAAGAAGAACTTAGTATTGCTTGCCATTCTTGAGGATAGAGGCTATGATGTGATTTTCTCGAAAGGAAAGGCATTCCTTTGACATATAGCCATGGCTCAAGTAAAGAAGATAGGTATTCGAGTTAAGAATCTATATAAGCTGGAAGTAGAGGATTGTGATGCTTTGAGCATAAAAGCATAGAAGGTGCAAAGTCGAGATGTTGGCGAGTTATGGCATATGAGATTGGGCCACTTACATCATGGAGCTTTGAAAATCTTGTAGTAGATCTCTACTGGTCTTCCCAAAGGTACGCTAAAGCAAGTTGATACATGCAAGGGGTGAACTTTGGGAAAATCCACCAAGGCTTCCTTTCACGACAAAGACAGTTGGGGAGAGGCGATTCTAGAGCGAGTCCATTCAGATTTGTGAGGAACATTATTGACAGCATCCACGACTAAACACATGTATTATGATATATTTTTTGACAACTTCTCTCGTAAATCTTGGATAGTTTTCATGCAGAAGAAGGATTAAAATTTCACAAAGTTTTGTGAATTTAAAGCATTGGTCGAGAAAGAGTCTAGAAATAAGGTTAAAGCTCTAAGGAGTGATAACAGTGGTGCGTATGTCTCAAATTATTTTAAGAACTTCTATGCAGTAGAAGGGATTAAAATAACAGAATGGGGTGGCAGAGAGGAATAACAGAAGTATTGTAGGTGCAACACAGGCGATGTTGCATGATGAGGGCTTACCACTAAACTTGTGGGCTGAGGCATACAACACAATAGTTTATTTGCAGAACTGTAGTCTGCGTTGGGTTCATGGGATGAAGACACTAGAGGAGGCTTATTATAGCAAGAGACTAGATGTTGGTCACTTCAGGATTGTTGGGTCACCGGTATATTTCTATTTGACCAAATATGCATGGAAGAAGCTTAAGCCCACACCAGAGTTGGGCATATTTATGGGGTACACTGATACACCTCACAACTATTAGGTGTACTTATCGACCAACAAGATGAAAGTGGTTCGCAGGGATGTGAGATTCGATGAGGAAAAGGCCATGTGAGTTTCCCTCTAGAGGGATCTTGTGCTACATGCGGTTGTGGAGCTTTTAGCTCTCGAGGTTGAGGAGCCTCAGATTGATGTGGAGAAGCGACATGTAGAGGATTTGGGAGTGGAGATACCCACTCATGCAAAGTCTTCCATAGATGTGAGAAAGCGCATTAGAGAGGCTGATAATCTATTGCATGATTCACGGGGGAATGTGGGAGGAACCACATCTCAGCGTAGGAAGAGGAGGTCACTTGAGAGGTACACTGGATACATGGCTCTTATGAGTGGATGTGTTGAGATAGAGAAATCTTCCTTTGAGGAAGCAGTGCAACAACTGGTTTGGGTTGATGCATTGTGGAGGAGTATGACTCCATAGTTTGTAACAGTGCTTGGGATGTGGTCCCGAGACTGAAGGACAATTCAATGGTGAGCTCCCAATAGATTTACAAGGTAAAGAAAGTTGCATATGGTAGTGTGGAGAAGCCTAAGGCTAGGTTTGTGGCCCATGTCTTTTCAGAGGTAGAGGGGATTGACTATGATGACACCTTTGCTCTTGTTGCAAAGTACTCATTGATTAGATCTATATTGGCACTATCAGCAAAGATGAGCTGGAAGATACATCAGATGGATGTAAAGACAACCTTCCTTAACGACATTATTGAGGAAAAGGTGTACATAGAGCAACTTGAAGGTTTGGAGACCTTCAATCGTGAGTTGCATGTGTGCCAACTCAAGAGGGATTTGTATGGGCTGAAGAAAGCACCCCGTGCTTTGTAAACCAAGATCGATAGTTACTTCATTGGGTTGGGCTTCACCAAGAGTGAAGCAGATACGAACCCATACCACCTAGTGGTGGATGGTAAATTGTTGATCATTGTGTTATATTTCGACGATTTGATTTTGAGAGGTGATGATCAACTGATCAAGTCTTGAAAGGCGGACCTTGCAAGAGAGGTTGAGATGAAGGACATGGGGCTCATGCATTACTTTTTAGGCATGGAAATATGGAAGGGTGATTGGTATTTTTTTGTGTCTTAGGGAAAGTACGCCAACACGATTCTCAAGAGGTTCAACATGGAGAGTAGAAAACCCGTGGAGACTCCTTTGGCAGGTAATTGGAGGAAGGAGGATGATACTCTAGGGGAAGTAGTGGAAGCTACTATTTATAGACATCTTGTGGGTTCACTCATCTATTTGGTGAACACACGACTAGATATGTGTTATATAGTTAACCAACTTAGTCAAGTGATGGTTAGGCCTACCAAGCTGCATTGGAAGGCGACAAAGCATGTGTTGGGATACCTCAAGGGAACTACTCAATATGGATTTTGTTACAGACGGACAAAGGGAGTGAAGCTTCAAGGCTTCATCGATGCAAATTGGGAAGGGAATCCATCTGACAAGAAGACCACATCAAGAAGGATCTTTAGTATTGGGCCAGCGACAGTTTCTTGGTAAAACAAGAAACAGAGATTGGTTGCACTCAGTTCGACAGAGGCAGAGTACATGGTTGCAAGTTAGCAAACATGTGAGGTCATATGGATGAGGAATATTTTGGTTGGTTTGTTTGTTCAACAGATGGATCCAACTGTGATTTACTGTGATAATCAAAGCTATATCAAACTCTATGAAAATCTAGCTTTTCATGATCAGTCCAAGCATATTGATATCTGATATCATCATCTTAGAGATTATGTATTGAGGTGGATTATGTTGTTGGAGTACATTCTCATGGAGTAGCAAGATGCTGACATTTTGAAAAAGGTGTTGTTAACATGTAAATTCGAGTTTCACAGAGATGGGATCAGGATAGCTGATAATCCCTTTCTTGTTTAGAGGGAGTGTTAAGAAATGGAAACAAGAAATTCTAGTTTAATTTTTCCTTGAATTACACTGTGAATTAAAATTGAATTCTATTGTCATAACAACTTGTAAATACTTAATTACGTCTAAGTGACTTAATTATCTTAGGAATTTAGAGTTGGAAGTCTTTCTGTAGTCATGTATATGTTCTCCCTAAATTTTAGGGGTCCACGATGAGTTTATTTGAGTTGTAATTAGATAACACAAGATTAACCGAGTTATAGACAGTTAAACTAGTTCTAATTGTTGGTAGAACTAGAATAGGTCTAGTAGTGAGTTGGTGGACTAGTTCATCCTCAGTGCTACTCCAGCGAACTGAAGATTCCCTAATGCGAATTTCATTCATGTCAGTTCAAAGAAAGACCCACTTGAGACAAGAGTGCAGGGACAGTGTACTATCAGTTGTAGAATGACCAGAGTTGTACAAATCATGCATGCAATTAGAAGAGGATCGATATTTGGATTGCGCAGTTATGGAAGAAGGAATTCCCAATTAAATATGGGTTATTCCTCACAGGAATTGTAAAATGAAATAGGGTCTTGGAGAGCAGCATAATAGGATAAGGTTTGGCTTGAGATAGCTTGTGAGCAGGGAGCTGATTATACTTGTCCAGGAATTGTTCTAGTGAGAACAATCTTTGTATTTTCACTCAGATTTCTGATTAATGCAATATAGATAGTAGGGGTTTTGAGTACTGGCTTTCCCCAGATAAATATTGTGTTATGTTCCATTGGTGTTCTTCCTCTTGTTGATTATTGTTTTCATCAATCATTGGTTTCCGTTTTATAAAATAGTAGAGTAGATTATTGTCTTGTGTTTTAGTACATTACATGAGTTGTGAATCTACAAGAAAATCTACAAGGTATCGGATCCGAAGACAGTATAAAGAGGATATTTCGAAGTTTTGAGTTTTGGGTTACAGGTGAAATTCAAATTTGCAAAACATGCTTCAGGATTTACAAATGGTGTTCTACGGTTTGTAGCTCCAATATGCCTTGGAAGGCAGCTGAAATTATATAGCCTGGAAGGAGAGAATGGAGTTTGTACTAAAGGATAATGGCCTCAAGGAATTCATTGATAAATACATTCCTAAGCCAACTATAAGTCTCCATCCTAGGGTGCCCTAATAGAGCTAAATTCTCTAATTTCAAATACAATAAAACGGGAAATAATTTATTTCTAACTAAACATCTAATCTTGATACTCTACCATTTAAAATTTAATTCCAACAATTAAATAGTGAGCATTTCATTTCAATCACTTACATGAGTAATCTTTAAATATAGGAATACTTGTTCTGATAGCCTAGTTGAGATGCCCCTGAGCTCCTAACCCTACTGGGATGGTCCTCTTGACTACCGATTGTATTTACCTCCCAGCCAACTAGGAAGTATTTCCTAGCCCAGGAAACCTCCATAGGTTCCCTAGCCCTCTGAGCCCAAGCCCAACCAGATGTAGTGTGTCCAAGATAAACAATACTCTCATTCTCTCCCTTCTCTCTTCCCCACCTTACTCTCAAAACAAATCCTCCAAAACCACAACCAAACCAAAACCAAAGGCAAGACCAAAGATCCCCTCTGCTCCCCTCATCCTTCCCCTTTTATGCCCCCCTTCTCTTCTCCACCTCAACCACATCTCATTAATGTAATAACTACCCCCTCCTACTTACATTTGACTTATTTTCTCCCAAGTAAATTTGAGAGGACATTTTGGGGATGAGATATGAATATATAATTTGGTAATTAATTGGAGAGGACCATGTCTTCTCCGAAGTAAATTTGAGAGGACATTTTGGGGACGAGATGAATATATAATTTGGTAATTACTTGGAGAGGACCATGTCTTCTCCCAAGTAAATTTGAGGGGACATTTTGGGGATGATATATGAATATATAATTTGGTAATTAATTGGAGAGGACCATGTCTTCTCCCAAGTAAATTTGAGAGTACATTTTGGGGATGAGATATGAATATTTAAATTGGAATAAATGGAAGGAGACCATATCATATCAGAATTTAAATTTGAGGAGGTAAGTTTGGAATTGAATCATAACAAAATTTATATCAGTAATAAATTTACAGTTTCACCAATGTAGATATGTACCAATATTTCTTGATAATTATAAGTCAATATTCTAAGGTAATTTAAACACTAGTAAAATTTGCATGATAAGATTAAGTAGGGAATTGCATACACTCCTCCTTCAGAAAACTTCTTCCTAACGTTAGAGTGTAAAAGATACAAGGAGTTCGAAGCAGTTTGGCAATAAGGCATAAAAAAATAGAGAGAGAGTTATAGTAGTAAAATTTGGTAAGTCAGACAATGACATCGTGTTCCATCAAGAGTCTAGAACTGATCTATATCCTCCTATCATTCTTGACCTACTTCCGTTCCCACCCTATCCATCCTCTGCTGCTATGTATGGTGACATCGGCTATAGCAATCTAACCACTGATAAAACCAATATGGCAGCATCATCGACTATATTGACCTAACTTCCCCAACAGGCAACTGGAAATCATCATCACACATCAAGGGGAGCGTGTCCACCACTGCCCTCCCACGATTCTAGGTTTGGAGGTTACACGGTGGGAAATACCTCCACCCCTCCTCACAACTAGCGTCAACACCCTAATATGGACCACACTACAATGTTGGTTGGATACTTGTCATCGAATAATCCAATCAGGTAGTCTTGTCACCTGTGATTCACATTTTACCCATGTCATAAGAGTGCATATCTAGTAGATACAATATGTAACAGAACGATGTACAATATACCTTTCCCCATGAGATGTCTCAACCTTCCTCCAATGGAAGAGTAGATCTTGGCTATCATATAGTTCTTTCCAATCTGCGGGTTAGCTCTCATTCATGCATTTATATAACAAAAAGATATATATAGATAAGTGATCTTAAACATCATGTTATTAAGTCTAGTATCCATGTGTCAATCTTGCAGTTCATATTGGAAATAAATCATAATTTCACTAAGTCATTAATTAAATAAATCATATCCACTTGAGCCATACATGAAACAACAATAATTCTAATAAGTCATGCACTAGATAATTCATCACCAAGTGAGTCATGCATTATGCCATACATCAAATATTTCCATCATCGATACCGAATCCATAAAATGATTTATATAAGTAGTTTCATGTGTCCAACTAAATGCATCAATATTACATAACGTTCATAAATAAATAACATTGAACTACAAAATAGAACCTTAGCATAGGTAGTTGTCTAAGTCACAAGTGGGCATCACAGAGGCTCAAAAAGTGAGGGGTAGGCACGACATATAGTCTCTGCATCCTCCTAGGTAGTAGATCTTGGGCTATACTTGTCCCACTAGACCTTAACTTGGTCCACCATGCGACGTCTGAGCTGTCAAACCCTACGATCGAATATGCGTAATGGTTCGACCACTATGGTTCCCATGTCTGAGACTTGCAATTCCCTCCAATCCTGTTTGTAAGATTCATCAGAAACATAATGTCGTAAATTAGATACATGAAAAACATCATGATTTTTATGCAAATGGGGTGGTAGTACAAGACGATAGGCAACTGGTCCAATCTTCTCCTTGATCCTAAAAGGTCCTACGAACTGAGGTGAAAACTTCATCCCTTTCCCAAACCAAATGGTGCTTTTGTTGGGTCAGATACGAATAAAAACTTGGTCCCCTACTTCATAACTGCGATCAATCCTATGTGAATCAACATAACTCTTCTGTCTATCTTGTGCTTCCTTTAACCTTTGTCGAATCTGCTTTACCTGTTCCTCCATTTCTTGAACTAATTCGGGCCCAACTATTACTCGGTCCTCCAACTTTTCCCAACTCAACGACGTCCTACATGGCCTTCCATATAGAGCTTGATAAGGAGGCATCCCGATTGAACTGTGGTAACTGTTATTATAGGAAAACTCTACCAATGGTAAGTACCTTTCCCACTAAGTCTGATTATCCATGACGGACATCCTAAGCATGTCTTCCATAACCTGATTTACTCTTTAGTCTGTCCATCTGTTTCTGAATGATATGAAGTGCTCAGGTTCAACTGAGTCCCTAGTGCTGACTGCAAACTTGTCCAAAACATTGATGTAAATAGAGAGTCTCTATCAGAAATGATATTTGTGGGTAACCTGTGTAGTCGAATAACTTCACTTATAAACACTTGTGCCACGTCAGTAACATCGTAAGTGTCTCTTACTAGAATTAAATGGTCACTTTTGGTCAATTTATCAACTATAACCAATATAACGTTATGCCTGTATGAAGTGAGTGGAAAACCCACAACAAAATCCATGGAAATTACCTCCCATTTAGACATAGGGATGTCATGTGGTTGTAGGAGTCCTGCTGGATGGTGATGATCAACCTTCACTCGTTGACATTCAAGACATTTGGTGACAAACTGGACTATGTCGTGCTTCATGCCTGCCCAAAAGAAGAGTTTCTTCGTGTCTGCGTACATCTTCTTTACTCCAAGATGTGCACAATAGAGTGCTCTATGTGACTCTTCGAGGATGGTCCTTCTTATACCCCCTTCCTTAGGTATGAAAATTCTCCCTTGGAATCTCAATAGTCCATCTGGTTCAAGGACATATCCCTCAAACTTTAGTTTTACTTGCTTCCCACTCTGGAGTGCTGAGATGACATGTAAATACCAACTATCTTCAAAGAGTTTCTCCGACACACATTCCCTCAAATTTACCTTTAAGGCTACTAGGGAGAAGGTTCGCGGCCTCATGCTTAGTGCATCAGCCACCACATTCTCCTTTCCCTTGATGTATGAGATCTCAAAATCATACTCACTCATGAATTTGCTCCATCGACTTTGTCTAGCATTCAAATCCCTTTGAGTGAAGAGATTCTTCAAGATTTGATGATCTGTTCTTAACTCAAATCTTCTCCCAACGAGGTAGTGTCTCCATAGTTTCAAAGCTAACATCATTGCTGCTGATTCTAAGTCATGGGTAGCATACAACTGTTCATGTTTCTCCAATTTTAGAGATGCGTAAGCTATTACTCTGCCCTCTTGCATCAATACTACACCCAATCCTTGCTTCAAAGCATCGGTGCAGACAATGAAGTATTTTTCCATGTCCGGTACTCGAAGGATCGGTGCACTAGTTAGTAACCTCTTTAGTTCTACGAATGTAGTGTCACATTCATATGCCCGTTCATACCTAACCCCCTTTTGCTGTAATGTGGTGATGGGTTTTGCAATCCTCAAAAACCCTTCCACAAACCTACGATAATACCCTGCTAGCCCCATAAAACTATGTACCTCATGAGCATTTTTCGATACTGGCCAATCCATTATGGCCTTCACCTTTTCTGGGTCAACTGAAATCCCTTCTCCTGAAATGATGTGCCCAAGGTAATGAACTTTCTTCTGAAATAAGGAACATTTTGACAATTTTCCATACAATTGATTTCCCTTAAGAAAGTCAATACTACCCTTAGGTGCTTTTGATGCTCCTTTTCATTCTTGGAATACACAAGAATGTCGTCCAGAAAGACTTGCACAAATTAGTTCAAATACTTCCTGAACACACCATTTATGAGGCTCATGAATACTGCTGGTGCATTGGTAAAACCAAATGGAACAACTACGAACTCGTAGTGCCCAAACCGAGTTCGAAATGTAGTTTTTAAGATGTCCTCTTCCTTAATCCTAAATTGGTGGTATCCAGATCGTAGATCGATCTTTGAGAAAATCGATGCTCCCTTCATTTGATCAAATATGTGATCTATTCGAGGTATCAAGTACCTATTCTTTATTGTGGCTCTATTCAAGTCCCTATAATCTATGCATAGCCGTAAGGAACCATCCTTCTTCTTGAAAACAATCACTGGTGCACCCCAAGGTGAAATACTAGGTCTAGTATATCCCAAGTCAAAGAGCTCTTTTAACTGCATGTGCAACTGACAAAGTTATGGAGTTGTCTTCCTATAGGGTGTCTTAGATATTGGTTCTGCACAAGGTTCTAGGTCAATTGTTAAATCAATCTCACTTACAGGAGGTAATCTAGGCAATTCCTTAGGAAAAACATCCTTGAATTCTGACAAAATTGGGTATTGATCTAGGGAGGGTCCTTTCTGGTCACTTACAGCCTCGACCACATATAGCTTGCAACCTTGTCGGAGACAACGTTTTACCTTCATCATGGATATGAATCATAGCGACACTCCTCTCTTGATTCCAAAAATCTCAATTGGCCTACCTTCATCATCTAAACAAATCACCTTCTTCTTGAAACAGTATACCAAAGCTCGATGAGCTTCTAGCCAGTCCATTCCAATAATTACATCATATGTCCCCAATGCTATGACGTATGCCTTCAACTTAGTCATACACACCCCAATCTTTACCTGAAATTGGTCAACACTAGGTCCTACTGCTTGTTTTATCCTAGAATCCATCTCAACTTTCTTAAAGTCATCGTGCTCATAGGCTGCCAACCCACATTTTTCTAATGCAACTGGTGAAATGAAACTATATGTAGCACCAGAATCAAACAAAATTTTAACTTTTAATTTGTTTATCATATTTTAGGTTTCTACCACGACACACTGGTGTTCAACTTGCTGGTTATCAACTGCTGCATATATTTGATGGTGGCTACTTACCCCCCCCATTGGTGCTTTTCCTTCTCTATGGTTGTTCCCAGCTTGTAACTCAGGGTAGTCACGCTGGTAATGAGGCCCCCCGCATCCCCAACAAGTGATGCATGGTAGACCTTGAACCGAATATTGTGGAGTTCTTTGGAAAGAGTTCCTTCCTTTGGGAACCCTGCCCCTACTTGTTTCTCCTCGCGTATGACCTTGATTTGTACGCGCCCTTGAAATTGCAGGTGAAGCTACACTAGTAACCATTGAAATCCCCACTGTTGGTGCTTTGGGTACAACCATGTTTCCATATGGTGGTGGCCTCAAAATGCCTCCCCTGGGGAAGGTATGAGGGCCTTCCCCATAAACCTTGGTTGGTGTGGAAAAATGGTTTTGTTTCCACCCTTTAAGTCTAAGTGTTCTTTGACATAACGAGCCTGTTCCATAGCTTCTGCAACTGAGGATGGTTTCCACATTTGCACCATTGCCCTAATCTTAGGGTTCAATCCATAAATAAAACGATCTGCTTGGCACTAGTCAGTATCCATGTAGGAGACATACTTGACCAATTCCATGAATCTAATTTCATATTCTTCTACCGTAAGATTTCCCTGTACCAGGGCATGGAAGGCTCCTACCTGTTGTTCTTCATAATATGTTGGTAGGTACTTTTTCCTGAATCTCTCCTCAAATAACTCCCAAGTAACTGTGTCCAGAGTGAGGTGTAGTTGATGCTCTAAGTTACCCCACCAATTCAAAGCACTATCTCTGAGTTGGAATATTGCTATTTTAGCTTTTGAAATGGAATTATAGTCCCTTAGTACGAAGCACCTTCTCATTCCTTCTAACCAGGCTTCTGCATGTTCGCTGGCACGACCTCCTGGAATCCCCAGGAGCTTAATCTTTTGGAGCTCCCTAGTAATGTCCTCGATTGGAGGTCCTTTATCGGAGTCTTATGATCCCTCAAGATTTCCTAACCCTGGTGGAGGGTGCTCCACTTCCACTTCATTTGTTTGGCGCCCTTTTAAAGTCTCATTAATTTCTTCTAGGGAACGCAAGATGAGAGTCAATTTCGATGAAGGTAATGGGTTATTTGTAGGAGGTCCTTGTGATGACTCTCCATGACCTTGATTTCTTCGCGTCCTCACCATTTTGAATTGTCCCAATATCTGTTCCGAGGGGAAAAGGAAAAAATTATGGAGGTGATCAACCTAAATCTTGAAAATTGAAATTATCTTTCTATCTTGATTAGTGTAAAGGAGAAGATAAATATTTCTAAAATAAGAATAAATTCTAATGAGATTTCTAGTGAAGTTAGGTGTTGGTCAATTCCCAAAACAACATGGGATGATAAAATATTTGCAAGAATCATACATGGCTGAAAATTAAAAATACTTTCTCTTTGATTGTTCAACTAATACTCACACTAAATTTGAAGTTCAAGATTTTGTCACACTACCAACCTTCTTCACCTTTTAAGTCAACAAAATTATGTTATTCATAGAATGATTATCTTAATATTTTAAATTATATTGTTCATAGAATAATTATCTTAATATTTTTTGAGTATAGAAATAAAATACTAATAAATTCAAAATAATCTCTTATCATCTTATAAACCATTTCACTTTAGTTGATCATCATTATCAAAATATTATGATTTATTCTCTTATTGATATCTTAATGTAAATTGTTTATATCTATATAATTAGTTACTTAAAAATTTTGTAACTCCTAATTAATCTCATCAAAAATACATTTTTTTAAAACAAATTCTTAAACTAAGAGGATAATATACCTTTTTTTAAAAACAAAATCTTAAACTAAGAGGATAATATACGTTTTTGAAGCAAACTTTAATGTATTTATATACAATATTATATTATCAGGTAGATTAATCAATGTAATGTTGGTTTGTGGAAAGTGCTATTTATGTTCACTTTCTATAAAAGTCAACCTGGTTGCTTAACAAAAATTACCCACAGCTCAGTTGAACCCTATTAAATGTATTATAAAATTAACAAAACCTTTGAGAAAATCAGACCAAATTCGAAAAAAACCCTTTCCATTATTCAAAGCGACAATTCTATTGGAAAGGACAACACTGTTGATGAACTCTGAATACCTTGGACAAAGGATTCCCGCCAAACTCGACTTTTAAATATATAATACAAATTCACAAAAACTCCTGAAGTTTCAACACTAGTTGAAGCCTTGCAGGATTTTCTTACCTAAACTGAACCTGGTTAAAGTATATTTTAAGAGTCAACATGGTTCTTCCTGAAAGTATTCCAGGTTTACAGGAAATGGAAGGTGTATTCCCAGATTTGAGGTAGTGGAAGATTCTAGCACAACTTTCGTTAATTATAAACACCAATTTTAAGCAACGAATAGCCAACAGAGAGATATGTAATCCTTCATAATAAGGATTTTTTGATACAAATTGGATATTCCACAATGAATCTTACAATGAATTTCTCTTTCTCAATAGCATTTATTGTGATAGTCTACATGCATTCATGGAGGCACAGTTATGCATTGGCAGTTTTTCATAGCGCTATTTACAGTTTTGGCGATTCTTTGGCAGACACGGGGAATTGGTTAGCTTGGAATCCCACCGTTACTGGAGACATCAGTAGACCGCCTTATGGTGAAACTTATTTCAAAAGAGCTACAGGTCGGTTTTCGGATGACCAATTAGTCGTGGATTATATTAGTATGTTGGAACCTTGTGCTGAATAAATAAATTTTTATGCTTTTCAAGTCATTGACTAATTACTTTCTATATTTGGCAGCACAAACTGTTGTTTCTCTCCATCGAGTTGAAAAATATATCCACAGTGATGAGGTGAATGCAGAGGCTATTGAGAATATTTCTGAGGGAGTTGAATATGCTTTAATTATAGATGGGTCATTCAAGTGGTCTCCTGAAGATGAAGAACTGATTCTTAATAATATAAGTTTATGTGTGAAATCTTCATCTTTCACAGCTATTGTAGGGACAGTTGGCTCAGGAAAATCCGCACTTCTATCATGCATACTCGGAGAGATGGAAAAAGTCACAGGAACTATTACGGTGGGTGGTAGCATAGCATATGTGGCACAGTCTTCTTGGATACAAAATGGTACCATTCAAGATAACATCTTATTTGGAAAAGAAATTGACCATGTTAGATATAAGAATACTCTAAGAGTAGGTGCACTGGAAAATGATCTATCTCAAATGAGATACGGTGATAAAACAAAAATTGGAGAAAGAGGTATCAATTTAAGTGGTGGACAAAACAACGTATCCAGTTAGCTAGAGCTTATTATCAGAATTCAGACATATACCTTCTTGATGATATTTTCAGTGCTTTAGATGCCCACACAAGAAGTTATCTATTCAAAGAGTGCATTAGAGGTGTTTTAAAGAACAAAACTGTCATTCTAGTGACACATCAAGTGGAGTTCTTGCATGAGGCAGATATGATAGTTGTTAGATTTTAAGCTTCTATGGTTGTTTCTTGGAGACAAGGACAGATTATGAGATTTGGTACATATAATGAACTTTCCCAACAAGGCAGTTTTTTTGGATCACTTGTTGATGCGCACAAAAAGGGATTAGATGATATAAGAGCACAATGTTATATGGACTATGACACTGCTAGAGATGATTGGAGAAGCCATTCATCATGCTCAATTAGTGCTGATGCATCTAGTCCTGCTAATCCTTTCTTGAAGAAGCATGTGAGTGTGAATGCCTTATATGATAAAAAAATCTGAAACTTTCAATGAAGACACACATGAGCATACTAGGGTGGAGAATGAATTGGTTGCAACAAACTGTGCTTCCAACTTAATTGAAGAAGAGGAGAGAGCTATTAGAAGGCTTGATTTTGCAGATGAAGAGGGTTGGCTATGTGCCAGACATAAATTTTGTTCTGCAAGATGTGGAGCAGGTGCAAAAAGAGAATTATCTTTACTAGCACAGTGAGAATCTAGCTATTGCTTTTGGGATTATCAATACACCTCTTGGGACACCCCTCCGAATTATCAAAAATCTATGTGTGTGTGGTGATTGCCAGACTGCTATCAAGCTCATATCCAGGATTGTAAGGTGAGAAATTGTAGTTAGGGATGCAATGAACCTTCAAACACAAGACAACATTTCAATATTACAACAGTTGGATGAGTAGATAAAAGAGGCTAGATGTGCATACAACACCAATCTTGCCCTCCACAATTTGGATTGTAATGGGCAAAAAGTGCACATATATCACGTTGTTTCCTAACAAGCATGGAGTTATGATTGAAGCGAGAGTTGTGCTTAAACATGGACATATGTGAGCCCAGAGCTTTGCTAGCTCAAAAAAGGAATCAAAGCTTCTAGCATAACCAAAAGATGGCTAATGCATTAGGATCGGTACACCAACAAGAATGCAAACCCATACTATTTTAACTGCTACAGAAAACCAAATTTATTTCTAAACTTGTCAGAGGAGAAATTGTTGTACACAATGAGATCGCTTCCATCATTTTCGATTATTGGATGGCATATGACCTTGTGGAAATGTCTATGTGCTTTGATTATTGATATTGGACTTGAACTAGTAACTACATACTCTGTGCTACAATTTTTAATCCCAATCCCTGGTGGAAACAAAGATCTTTAAGATGGAAATCTTTGAAAGCTTGACACTGGATTTTATTCCCAGCTAGGAACTCTGAACTATGGGATTTTCCCATCCAAACACAGAAAATGCTTAATAGCGGCAAAGTTTTTCTTTCCACTCATTGATCCGGTCCATGGAAAATACATAACAGTATCATGGATTTGCCATTTCTAGATAGTATTTTATTTTTTTAACATATTCAACCGATGCCGATCTGTCAAGTAATATAGATATGCTTGACTAGACCAATTGTGTGGAGGGGTATTAGAGTTGAAACCCAAAAGATGGCTTTGTAGAACATATTAATGGCTGAAAGCATAAATGAAATGGGAAAATTTCTGTTGCATGGAAATCCAG
This sequence comes from Pinus tabuliformis, assembly GCA_031772625.1. Lineage (NCBI taxonomy): Eukaryota > Viridiplantae > Streptophyta > Pinopsida > Pinales > Pinaceae > Pinus > Pinus tabuliformis. Next base: position 1,794,715,221 of record CM062818.1, read on the forward strand.
AATAATGGCCCTCTTTAAAATTAAGAAATACGGGAGATAGTATCCGTCAAAGAGGCAAGGTTGGATTATACAGATGCTGTAGGTCAAGTTTAATATGATGAAAATAGTGGGGAAGGGCTTTTTTTAATATTGATGTTAGCTACTAATGAGATGGTTCATCAAATTGAAGATGTATCGATGATGCATGGATGAAACTATACAATTTGTATGAAGATAAAAATGAAAGGAGGAATGTCGTAGGAAGGAGATTCAATGGTAGAACACTTGACCAGCCTAAAATGACTATGCAATCAACTTACCGGATTAGTGGAGATTTGTGTCTAGTGGGTCTTGGGTCGAGATTTTGAACCCGCTTTGATACCACATGTAAGGCTCCATCCTAGGTTCCTCTAACAGAACTAAATTCTCTAATTTCAAATGCAATAAAACGAGAAATAATTTATTTCTAACTAAACATTTAATCGATGATAATTTACCATTTAAAATTTATTTCCAACAATTAAATAGTGAGCATTTCATTTCAATAACTTATGTGAGTAATCTATAAATAGAGTAATACCTGTTTTGGTAGCATGGTTGAGATGCCCCTGAGCTCCTGATCCTGATGGGATGCTCCTCTTGACTACCGACTCAATTTACCTACCAGCCAACTAGGAAGTATTTCCTAGCCCAAGAAACCTCCACAGGGTCCCTAGCCCTTCGAGCCCAAGTCCAATCAGATGTAGTGTGTCCAAGATAAACAATACACTCCTTCTCTCCCTTCTCTCTTCCCCACCTTACTCTCAAAACAATTCCTCCAAAACCACAACCAAACCAAAACCAAAGGCAAGACCAAGGATCCCCTCTCCTCCCCTCATCCTTCCCCTTTTATGACCCCCTTCTCTTTTCTACCTCAACCACCTCTCATTAATGTCATAACTACCCCATAATCCTTACATTTGACTTATCTTCTCCCAAGTAAATTTGAGAGGACATTTTGGGGATGAAATATGAATATATAATTTGGTAATTAATTGGAGAGGACCATGTCTTCTCCCAAGTAAATTTGAGAGGACATTTTGGGGATGAGATATGAATATATAATTTGCTAATTAATTGGGGAGGTCCATGTCTTCTCCCAAGTAAATTTGAGAGGACATTTTGGGGATGAGATATGAATATTTAAATTGGAATAAATGGAAGAAGACCATATCCTATCAAAATTTAAATTTGAGGAGGTAAGTTGGGAATTGAATAATAACAAAATTTATATTAGTAATAAATTTACAGTTTCACCAATGTAGGTATGTACCAATATTTCTTGATAATTATAATTCAATATTCTAAGGTAATTTAAACACTAGGAAAATTTGCATGATAAGATTAAGTAGGGCATTACACCAGCAGCATCAGATGCACAAAATTTGGTCGAATCGAAGAAGTGTGTAGAGAATGCGAGGAAGATAGTCCTTGATGGAGTTCGAGATGACATTGCCTTGAGTCTCCATGGCAAGGAAACTCCGTATGCTATGTGGAAAACATTGTTGAACCTTTTTCATAACAACAATGACCATAGGAAGTTGGCATTGAGAGACAAACTTCTAAAAATCAAGATGGAGAAAGGTGAGATCATTCCAAAATACTTGACCAAGTTCACTCACTATTGTGATGAACTTGGAAGTGTTGGAATAACCATTTATGAGGATTATATGGTGAACCTGGCTCTCCTAGGACTTCCCAAGAGTTGGAATAGCAATCGGGACTCTGTTAATGGGAGGTAGAAGCTGCCAGATTGGGAACGACTATGGTCGGATTTGATGCCGAAGGTGATCAGAAGCAACACGAGAGATGGTTCCTCATGAAATACTGATGATGAGGAAAATTATGCCTTAGCCAGTAAGGTAAGGAAAGGGAAAGGGAAGGCGTCCCATTCCAAATCGAATTCTTGTCATGGAGGTAAGAAGAAAGAGATGATGAAAGTTAAGTTCTTTCATTGTCACAAGCTGGGTCATTTTGCTACAAATTTTCTACTCAAGCAGGCCAAGAAGAAGTCCCCAAGAGGAGTGGTGGGTGAGGCTTTGGCCTCTCAATTCAAATTGGACTTTACTATCATTGCATGTATGGTGTCATCAATGATGGGTAGTGTATGATACCTTGATAGTGGAGCTTCATTACACATGACTGGTGACAAGGAGTTTTGTTCAGTGACCTAGAGGAGAAATATCTCCATATGCATATCGAGATGGGTGATGATAGGAGGTATAATGCTACTGGATTGGGTGTGGTTACATTTTAGAGGTAGCAAGTTGCTCCTCTCACCTTGAGAGATGTTATGTATGTCCCGGGTTGAAGAAGAACTTAGTATTGGTCACCATTCTTGAGGATAGAGGCTATGTTGTGATTTTCGCGAAAGGAAAGGCATTTGTTCGATACATAGCATGGGTCAAGTAAAGAAGATATGGATTAGAGTTAATAATCTCTGTAAGTTGGAATTATATGATTGTGTTGCTTTGAGCACAAAAAGAGAGAAGGTGCAAAGCCGAGATGTTGGTGACTTGTGGCATAGGAGATTGGGCCACTTGCATCATGGGGCTTTGAAAATCATGTAGTAGATCTCTATTGGTCTTCCCAAAGGTACACTAGAGTAAGTTGATACATGCAAGGGGTGAACTTTGGAAAAATACACCAAGGCTTCCTTTCACGACAGAGACAATCGAGCAAAAGTGATTCTACAGCGAGTTCATTCATATTTGTGTGGACCATTCTTAAAAGCATCCATGGCCAAACACAGGTATTATGTTATATTTGTTGACGACTTCTCTTGTAAATGCTGGATAATTTTCATGCAGAAGAAGGATCAAAATTTCACAAAGTTTTGTGAATTTAAAGCATTGGTCGAGAAAGAGTCTGGCAAGAAGGTTAAATATCTAAGGAGTGATAATAGTGGTGAGTATGTCTCAAATGATGTTAAGATATTCTGTGTAGTAGAAGGGATTAAACGGGAGTTGACGACACCCCATAACCCACAACTGAATGGGGTGGCTGAGAGGAAGAACATAAGCATTGTAGGAGCAATAGGGATGATGTTGCATGCTAAGGGATTACCACTACACTTGTGGGCCGAGGCATGCAACACAACAGTTTATTTGCAGAACCATAGCTGATATCAGATTCTTGGGATGAATACACTAGAGGAGGTTTATTCTAGTAAGAGACTAGATTTTGATCACTTCAAGATTATTGGGTCATTAGTATATTGCCATGTGACCAAAGATGCATGGAAGAAGCTTAAGCCCACACCAGAGTTGGGGATATTTGTGGGGTACACTGATTTTCCTCACAACTATCGAGTGTACTTGTCGACAAACATGATGACAGTGGTTCGCAGGGATGTCAGATTCAATGAGGACAAGGACATGTGAGCTTCCCTCTAGAGGGAGCTTGAGCTACATGCGGTTGTGGAGCTTTTAGCTCCCAAGGTTGAGGAGCCTCAGATTTATGCGGAGCAACCACATGCAGAGGATCCAAGAGTGGAGACATCCACTCAGGAAAAGTCTTACATAGATGTGAGAATGCGCACTAGAGATGCTAAAAATCTATTGCATGATGCACGGGAGAATGTGGGAGCACCCACATCTCAACGCAGGCAAAGGAGGTCACCTGAGAGGTACACTTGATACATGGCTCTTATGACCGAATGTTTTGAGATATAGTCATGTTCCTTTGAGGAAGCAGTGCAACAACCAGTTTTGGTTGATGCCATAGTGGAGGAGTATGACTCCATAGTTCGTAACAATGTTTGGGATGTGGTCCTGAGACCGAAGGACAAGTCAATGGTGAGCTCCACTAGATTTAGAAGGTAAAGCAAGCTGCAGTTGGTAGTGTGGAGAAGCATAAGGCTAGGTTTGTGACCCGTGGCTTTTCAGAGGTTGAGGGGATTGACTATGATGAGACCTTTTCTCCTATCGTACGGTACTCATCAATTAGATCTATATTGACACTAGCAGCATAGATGAGTTGGAAGATACATAAGATGGATGTAAATACAACCTTCCTTAATGGCACAATTGAGGAAGAGGTGTACATAGAGCAACCTGAAGTTTTTGAGACCTTTGATCATGAGTCGCATGTGTGCTGTCTAGAGAGGGCTTTGTATGGGTTGAAGTAAGAACCCTATGCTTGGTACACCAATATCGATAGTTACTTCATCGGGTTAGGCTTCACCAAGAGTGAATGTTATGCTCTTGACCTGCGAGAAGATACCAGAATACCAAATATGTGAAGAAATATACCTAGAACACAGAATAATAAGAAATAACAACATGTATTTTATTATTCAGAAAGGAAAGTAATGTTCACTTGCCTCTTCGAGGGTGCAACCTCCAATAGAGCTGGGCTCAATTAAAAAATAAGAAACAACGCTCCTCAAGGGGAGTCTCGATCCTTTAGATAGGATTCATACATGCAATACCATGGGTCAGTACCATGGTTCTTAATAATACCATCTATCTAATACCATGGTCCATTTGCAACTAACTGTGGTCCCTTCTTTAAATGCGGGTCAACCACTTACAATTATTAATATGGGATTTATTTACTCTTTAACTAACTATAACTATGACTCGACCCTATTACATAAATAAGGGGGTTAGGGTTGGACCATAACATGCCCTACCCCATAAAAATAGCCTTGCCCTCAAGGCTGAAGCTACAAAAACTATTGAAGAACAGTGGTTGGTTCCTAGTTCACATCTTTTGGAGAGGTGTCTTTCCACTTGACAAGGACTTCCTTGATTGTGCGGCCGCGCAGGTGCTGTTCTCGCGTGTCAAGAACCTGTTCAAGTTGGAGCCAGATTGAACCTTCTTCATCCAATTCCAGTAGACTGGTTTGAATTCTGCAATGGTTCCCAACCACTTTCTTGAGGCATGAGACATGGAAGATGGGATGGATTTTTGCAGTGGGTGGTAAGGCTAGCTTGTAGGCTACTTCTCCGATGCGCTGAAGTATTTGATATGGTTCATAGAATTTTGGAGATAATTTTTGACAACCCTTGTCTTTGAGTGATGTTTGCTTATATGGTTGTAGCCTCAAGAATACCTAATCCCCTTCTTGAAATTTGTGCTTTGAATGATGTTGGTCTGCCTATTGCTTCATGCGATTTTGAGCTTGATGGAGATTCTCTTTGAGGTGGGCCAACATGGTTGCACGATTCTGTAGGAGTTGATCCATTGCTTGTACCTTCGAGCATCCCTGGATATAAGAAGTAGGTGAAGGAGGGAGTTGACCATAAACTGCTTCATATGGAGTCATTTTGGTGGTGGCATGATAGTTAGTATTATACCACCATTCAGCTAGAGGTAACCACTGTACCCATAGATGTTTCTTTTCTGAAGTGAAACACCTGAGGTAGGTCTCCAGACATTTGTTGACTGCTTCAGTTTGACCATTAGTTTCGGGATGATAGGAAGTACTGAGTTGTAGTTGGGTACCTTGTAGCCTGAAGAGCTCCCGCCAAATGTTACTGGTGAAGATTGGGTCATGATCAGACACAATGGAAGTGGTCATACCATGCAATTTGAAGATCTGGTCCATGAAAGATTGAGCCACCAAAGATGGTGTAAAAGGGTGGGGTAGGGTGCAAAAATGAGCATACTTAGAAATTCTGTCCACAACCACCATGATGATTGAATTGTTGCCTGACTTCAGAAGACCCGTAATGAAATCCATAGAAACCTCCATCCAAATTGAGGCAGGGATGGGTAATGGCTGTAATGTGCCTGGGGATTTGACTGTTTCTCCTTTGTGGCACTAACACACATCACACTTAGCTGCAAAAGTAAGAATGTCATTTTTCATGTCTGTCCAAAAGAATGAACATCGAGTGCGAGCATAAGTCTTCTAAAGTCCTGAATGGCCTGTAGTGGGAGATGAGTGCAACTCTGCCAAAATGCTACTTTTAAGGGTGGATGTTGGTGATATCACTACTTTGTCCTTGTAGCAAAGAATATCATCCTGCCAAGAGTAGCCCACTGTGGAATTTGGATCTGCCTGCAATTTATTAATGAGTTGGGAGAGCAAAGGATGTGAAAACCATTCCTTGCAAGCCTCTTCAATCCACTCTGGAATGGGAATAGAGATTGCTAGCAGGGTGCTTTCCTCCTCAAATTGGCATGATAAAGCATCTGCTATGACATTTTCTCACCCTTTCTTGTAAATTATCTCATAATCATATCCCAACATTTTGGCTAGCCATTTATTTTGTTGTGGCAAGGATAAGTGTTGCTCCAAAAAATATTTAAGGCTTTAATGGTCTGTGCGGATTTGGAAACGCCGCCCCAATAAGTACGGTTGCCAGGTATCCACTGCATGTAAGATGGCCATCACCTCCTTCTCATAGGTAGATTTTCCCAGATTTATCTCACTTAGTTGTTGGCTAGTGAAGGCCAAGGGTCGACCTTCCTGCATGAAGACAGCCCCAATACCCATACCTGAAGCATCACATTCAATCACAAAAGATTTGGTGAAGTCGGGTAGTGCCAATACGGGAGTGGAACACATGGCATGTTTGAGAGCTATAAATGCCTGTTGCGCTTCATCATTCCAGAGGAATGAATTTTTCTTGATAAGGTTAGTGAGGGGTCTAGCAATGCGACCATAATTGCGGAAAAATTTTTGATAGTAACCGGTGAGACCCAAAAATCCTCTCAAGCTCTTCAAGGTATTTGGTTGAGGCCAATCCTGCATTGCATGGATCTTTTTTGGATCCACGTTGACACCTTCACGCCCCACAATGTGGCCCAAATACTCAACTTCTTCCATGCCAGAAGAGCACTTGGACAATTTGACAAATAAATTATGCTTTCGGAGCAGTTGCAAGAGCAGATCTACATGCTAAAGATGTTTTCCCCAGGTGAGGCTGTAGATGAGGATGTCATCAAAGAAAACAAGGACAAATTTTCTGAGATATGGTTTGAGCAGGTGATTCATGAGGCTCTGAAAAGTGGATGGGGCATTACAAAGATCAAATGGCATGATCAGGAATTCATAATGGCCTTCATGAGTTTGGAAAGCAGTCTTTGGAATGTCCAATTCTTTCATGCGAATTTGGTGATAGCCCAAGTGAAGGTCGAGCTTAGTAAAGAATTGAGCCCCATTTTGTTCATCCATCAAATCATCAACAACCAGGATGGGAAATTTATCTTTGACCATCAACTTATTGAGGGCCCTGATGTCTCGACACATACGCCATTCCCCATATTTCTTGAGCACCATGACCACGGGCGATGAATAAGGACTAATGCTAGGATGAATGATATCGGGTTCCAGGAGTTCCTTGATGATATTTTCAATTTCATTATTTTGGGTGAAAGGATATCTATATGGGCACACATTTGGTGGTTTTGCCTCTGGGACCAAAGTAATGCTATGATCATGTTCCCCTCTCGAGGGTGGAAGCTCATGAGGCTTGTCAAAGACTTGCAGATGGTTGTTTAAGACCTTTTGCATCTAAGGATGAATATGAAGAGAAGTGGGTTGGAAGGCCTGGATGACATTAAATTGGGCTATATCTCCATGGTGGCCCTTTTTTAACAATTTTTCCATCCTTTGTGAGCTGATCATAGAAGGAGCACCTGCCTGGAGTTCGCGAAGGGTATGTGTGTGGTTATTCTGCTTGAAGCTCATATATAACTCTTGGAAATCCATTGTGATTGGGCCGAGTGTGCGGAGCCATTCAGCACCCAAGATAATGTCACACCCACCCATGTTGGTTTGACATTTTCACAACGGCCTTCACATTTCATTGTCCCCCCCATCAGTAATCTGGACCTGGAAATTAGAGACTTCTTTGACAAAACAGTGTACTACTTCCACGACACTTTGATGTATAAAGTTATGTGTACATCCACTATTAATCAAGACTACTACAGGGCTATGCTTAATAAAACCTCTGATTTTGAGAGTTTGGGCAGAAGAAATTCCTGCCAAAGCATGAAGCGAGATAACTAGCTCTTCCAGTGTAGCTGGGAGCTCATTGTCTGGCTGGTTGTCCTCATATTCCTCCTCTGGTCCCTCAAATGGTGGGGCTTCCTCAGATGAACTGTGATCAGTAGCATTAATTTGAAAGAATATGGCTTCCTTGCATTTATGCCCCGGGGAGTATTTCTCATCATAGTAGTAACACAATCCTTGCTTTCTTCTTTCTACCATTTCTGCTGCTCACACCTTTTGAACCTTAAGTGTTTGGGTAGTGCTTGGAGCCTGGGTGGGACGTCCTTTGGCTATGAAATTTGGACGAGTCGACTGGGCCGCTAACGTGCGTTCTACTTCACGAGCTATCTTGCAAGCTGCCAGCCATGAGACTGGGTGTTGTAGTCAGACGTGGGCTTGTATGGCATCTTTGAGACCACTGGTAAAACATTCCAAATAGAATTCATTTGCTAGACCTCCTGTGTGGAAGGCTAATGCTTCAAAGGCTTTAATATATTATTACACTATGCGTGTCTGTCAGAGATTAGTAAGATGACCCAAAAAGTTAGATTCATGGTCAAAGCGATCAGAAAGGGCTTTTGAGAATATCTACCAAGTCAGTGGCATTGCATAGTAGCATTGATGCCACTGCCACCATTGCCATCTTTCTTGGTCCAAGTACAAGATTCCCACACTTAGCTTTGTCGCATCATCTCTGATGTGATTCAATGTGAAATATTGCTCCATTTGTGCTAGCCATATGGCCGGATGAGAGCCATCAAATTTATACATGTCCAGCTTGGGTGGTCGAAGCTGGGACTATTGGTGGTTTCCATAGAAGTGAAGAGAATGGCTAGATTTGCCCTCAAGGTTTTCATTAAAAGCATATGCCTCTGATTGTTCCCTCGACTTGCCCTTTGTGAGTGTGTCAGCTAAGGTCTGGATCTGCTTCGATAATGCATCCAACTTTTGTTCAAAGGTGTCGATCTTCTCATTGGCCATAGCTTGAGCTCTGGTTTGTACCATGCACCGATCCATTACACTTCTTGTTATCGTGAAAAAAAAATGGGACCACCCAGAATTTTGCCGCTGACAAGTGAATGGTACCACCTTGCTCAGCCTGTCAACCTGATTCTTATGGACTAAGTCTCCTATAAGCATCCCGGGAGGATCTCAAACTTTTTTTTTTAACTCCGAAAGGAGTTTTACTCCTCGCTTAGGAATATTGCAGTAGTTGATTCCCAAAAAAGTTGATTTTGCCCAATGTCCTACGAGAATCACGCCCAGGTATAGGAGCCACACAAATAGTCAGATCTGTCAGCGAAACCCTCCACTGTAGAGTATGAGTAGGAATGTGGTAGTGATCGAACCCATGCTGCTAGATCTGAATGGCGGATCTGATTGTTGCGACTGCTACAGAACCCAAACTACTTGATCTGAATGGTAGATCTAATATATCTAATTGGTGGATCTGATAGATTTGAATGGTGGATCTGAGATATCTAAATGGCGGAACTAATTTTTGCGGTTGCGACAGAACCCAACCTGCTAGATCTAATCTGGAAAAGATGATGTGTGATCTAGAGAGAGACAAGGGAACTGTGGTCTCAAGGAGTTTCAGGTGCTACAGATCGCAATATACATAAGGGTCTGACAATAGTACTCTGCTCAATCTTTCAGGGCACTAACCAAGGAGGAGCAACCATACCCTTAGTCGTACAACCCGACTACCCTATTGTATGTGCAAGTAATCTCCTCAAGTGTTGTTATCTGTGTACTGTAGCAACAAGATGGCCAACGGTTTATCTATGGCGAGGTTTCAAGAGAGCCTATGAGGCTTTCGATATACTTAGATGGTACTTGGAAGACAGTCCGTGCGCGGTTCTATCTAATGCGCTACTACTTGAAGGGGTACCCACAGGGGTTACAAGGGAGTCCAATAAGCGTGACCACCTCTTGTATTTCCTACGTGCATGCATCCCAAAATTCGAAGCTTTATGCGCTCAATGACAGATCACGTGGTTTAAAGACGCTGAAACACGTCTCTAGCCAAAAAAAAAATGTGCTAAAAATGGAGATCCCATTGGCCCTGGAAAGTGCTGTGATACCGCTTGTTATGCTTTTGACTTGCGAGAAGATACTAGAATACCAAATATGCGAAGAAATATACCCAGAACATAGAACAATAAGAAATAACAACATGTATTTTATTATTCAGAAAAGAAAGCAATGTTCACTTGCCTCTTCGAGGGGGCAACCTTCAATAGAGCTGGGCTCAATTACAAAATAAGACAGGACGCTCCTCAAGGGGAGTCTCTATCCTTTATATAGGATTCATACATGCAATACCATGGGTCAATACCATGGTTCTTATTAATAGCATCTATCTAATACCATGGCCCATTTGCAACTAACTATGGCCGCTTCTTTAAATGCGGGTCAACCACTTACAATTATTAATATGGGATTTATTGACTCTTTAACTAACTATAACTATGACTCGACCCTATTACATAAGTAAGGGGGTTAGGGTTGGACCCTAACAGTGAAGTGGATACGAACCCATACCACATAGTAGTGGAAGGTAAATTTTTGATCATTATGTTATATGTCGATGATTTGATTTTGAGAGTTGATGATCATCTGATCAGGTATCTAAAGGAGGACCTTGCAAGAGAGCTTGAGATGAAGGACATGGGGCTCATTCATTACTTTCTAGGCATGGAAGTATGGTAGGGTGATGGGTAATTTTTTGTGTCTTAGGGAAAGTATGCCAACACGATACTCAAGAGGTTCCACATGGAGAGCAACAAACCTGTTGACACTCCTTTGGCAGGTAATTGAAGGAAGGAGGATGATACTTCAGGGGAAGTGGTGGAAGCTATTATTTACAGATAGCTTGTGGGGTCACTCATCTATTTGGTGACCACATGACCAGATATGTGTTATGCAGTTAACCAACTTAGTCAAGTGATGGTTAGGCCTACCAAGTTGTATTGGAAGGCGACAAAGCACGTGTTGAGATACCTCAAGGGAACTACTCAGTATGGATTTTGGTATAGACGGACAGAGGGAGTGAAGCTTCAAGGCTTCATCGATGTAGATTGGGCAAGGAATCCATTCGACAAGAAGAGCACATTAAGAGGGATCTTCAATATTGGCCCAACAATAGTTTCTTGGTACAACAGGAAACAAAGATTGGTTGAACTCAGTTCGACAGAGTCAGAGTACATGGCTGCAAGTTAGGCATCATGTGAGATCATCTGGATGAGGAAGATTCTGGTTGGTTTGTTTGGTCAAAAAATGATCCAACTGTGATTTGCTGTGGTAATAAGAGTTTTATCGAATTCTTTGAAAATCTAGTTTTTCATGATCGGTCCAAGCATATTGATATCTGATATCATCATCTTCGAGATTGTGTATTGAGGCAGATTCTGTTGTTGGAGTACATTCCCACGAAGGAGAAAGATGCTGGCATTTTGACAAAGGCATTGTTAAGATGTAAATTCAAGTTTCACAAAGACAGGATTGGGGTAGCTGATAATCCCTTTCTTGTTTAGATTGAGTGTTGAGAAATGGAAACAAGAAATTATAGTTTAATTTGTCGTTGAATTAACTGTGAATTAAAATTGAATTATATTCTCATAACAACTTTTATATACTTAATTAAGTTTAATTGACTTAATTAGCTTAGGAATTTTGAGTTGGAAGTATTTTTGTAGTCATCTATATGTTCTCCCTAAATTTTAGGGGTCTAGGATGAGTTTATTTGAGTTGTAATTAGATAAATTAGTTTGAATAAGTTATAGACATTTAAACTAGTTCTAACTGTTGGTGGAACTAGAAGAGGTCTAGTAGTGAGTTGGTGCATAGTGCATCCTCAGTGCTACTCTAGATAACTGAAGATTCCCTCATGAGAAAATCATGCATGTCAGTTCAGAGAAAGACACACTTGAGACTAGACTGCAGGGAAAATGTACTATCATTTGTAGAATGATCTGAGTTTGACAGATCATGCATGAAATTAGAAGAGGACCTAGATTTGGATTGCACAATTATGGAAGAAGGAATAAATATGTGCTATTCCTCACAGGAATTGCGCAAGGAAATAGTGGCTTCAAGAGCAGTAGAATAGGATAAGGTTTGGCTTGAGCTAGCTTGTGAGTAGAGAGTTGATTATACTTGTGCTGGAATTGTGCTAGTGAGAACAAGCTTTGTATTTTCACTCAGATTTCTGATTAATGCAATATAGATAGTAGGGGTTTTGAGTAGTGGATTTCCCTGGATAAATATTGTGTTATGTTCCATTGATGTTCTTCTTCTTTTTTATTTTTTTCATCAATTACTGGTTTCCGTTGTTTAAAATAGTAGAGTAGATTCTTGTCTTTTGTTTTAGTACATTATGTGAGCTGTGAATCTATATGAAAATGTACATGATATTATATATCCTTTAGTTATTATTATTATTTATTTATGTATAATATTTGAGATAACTTGTGTCTTTATCATTGAAGTTAAAGATTATGTTGTTATAAAATTTGCATATAGAAACTACTAGCATAATACATATAAATCATACTATAAAAATTTAAATGGGTATTAATATAATATGGAGAAGATGATATCACATCAAGCCTTCTAGGTCTTGTTAAACAGTTTGAAGCAATTTTGCGGAGGATTTTCATTCTCATTGATAGCACATTCAACGAGAGTTTTTCGCATTTTAAAGGGAACACAATGAGGTTGCTAACAAACTTTCCAAGGAGGCTAAGACACATCCCAGAGGCTTGTGGATGATACAGGAATGGATTGGTGCAAAACAATATCAATACTACCACCGACCTTACATTAATAGGGCATATACTAGGGCGGACAGGCCCTAATTTTTTTTTTATATTTCAACTAATGCACAATTTTACTTTATCTATATATTTATAATTATATTTTTGTTCACTAGACACACCGAGCACACCCTACGTGGTGAATATGTACAACTATTTTTGGAATGGCCTCGGCCATAACTTATTATGTTTGAACACTACATGAATGGCTACATCCAACAGTTATGCACATGCCAACGACATCTACTATATGTAATTTTCAAACTAATGGAAAGTTATGATTTTTCCCGGGGAAGAAAATATGGAGAAGATCAATAAATATGAAACGAAAATTAATTATTCTATGAAATTGTTTTACAAAGCATATTTGTATTCATATTGAGAGAAAATTTTTCGAGTTTAAACTGTGTAAAGGACTTTTAATCATGTATTCATATTTATATGAAAATGTCTGACACTTTATATTTCCCCCAAAAAAATGAAAAATGTTACAATTCAATTATGTAGTAATTTTGGTAGCACTTGTTCAAATCACAATTACAATATGTGTACATACAACTAAATGGTTGTCACATTCATATAGATCCGAATTACAAAATTGTTTAGTATAATGCACAATTACATAACATTGATCAATAATACACAATTAATAATGTTTATCAATTTAACATGATTATATATTATAACAAAGCTATTATATCAATAGATTAAATTCTTCATATTTCACATTTTTATAGGGCTTAAATCAATCTTACATTTATATTTATTAAATATATATTTCCTTTATTAAATATTTTTATTTTTAAAAATTTAGCATCCATAAATTATAACAAAACCATTATACCTATGCATAGATACTTTATATCCAAAATATTTTATGTTTTTATAATAATATCAATTATTAATATATTATTTTTATAAATAACAAATATACATATTTATCCATTTATTGATTTATAATTAAATTTAAGGCGCATTAGCATGGTGCATCATTATGGTTTGTTCTGACCAAAGTTTGGAACTAAACTTAGACTTATTTGGAGTAGGGTAAATGAGGCGAATTAGGTATACAGTTTTTTTTAATGAATTTTGTACTTTAAAAGTAATCAATTTTATTTAAACAAATTAAAATAATGATCAAGGAGTGTATTTATCACTTGATTTTATCTATAAATATCAACTTAACTCATTTTCATTTAAAAAATAATCACATGTCTTAATTTTTTTTAATAATAATTGATAAAAACATAGATTCAATTTTTTTTTACTTATTATGAAATTAACCAGAATTATAAATAGATGTGACATACAATTCTTGTGAAAAAAGTTATTGTCTAGAATTCAAATATATCTACCTCCAACATTTTTCAATGCACAAGAATACCACCTCATATGCCAAATTGAGATTGAAATGTTTGGACTCGTACACACAATGTGAATGCTGATGGTGAAGAGGAATTTGAAATAACTAGATTCTTTTATTAGGAAAATAGCATGTTCCAAGGGTTCTATTGTGGTGGGTATATGATTTATTAATCCTTGGTGTTCATTAATAAATTACTTCGTAAATTTGTAACATATATGAATGTTCCTTCGATATTGGATGTCCACTTGATCAATAAATTCAAAGGCAAGGTCTTTTGGGGGAACGATAGAATTCAAAAACTTAAAGATAATCATATGATAGATAGCTATAATAATTTTGATTATTAGTTTTCATCCATATCATACCTATTTAGATTGTATTCTTCCATCAATTATTAAGCTTTACCATTGTCACTAATTAATTATGAATTGCTCCTTTTTCATATAATTGGTTGAGGGTGGGATGCACACCATTTTTACATCGTAATCAGTATTTGATTGGATAAAGGTATGAATAGAATAATGTATACAATGTTATGGTAGGTTATCATGACAAGAGGTATCTAAATTGGTTAAAGAGATTCATTGTAATCAAGTTTGATTCTTATGTAGATGAAAATTGATTTAGCATATGGTGTAAAAGATAAAAAGGAAAGCATATTCCCCCATACTTTTAGTTAATTTCCACTATACTAATGTATGTGGTCTACTTTTTCCTAAAATAATGTATGTGGTCTACTTTTTCCTAAAATATTCACATCTGTAAATATGTTTATTAATTGAAAATGTATTTTTTAAGTGTTGGGCATATTGTAGTTGAAACACCACTATGTTATTTTGTCCAATAGCTATAAATTTCACATTAATAATTTGGATGAAAAGAAGAAACCTCTTATCGTGGGATAACTATATAGTGTTTCAAGTCACTAATATTTCCTCTAAAGTGAAAAGCATCCAAGGTATTTGAAAATAGATGCTATGGACATTTGGAAGATATGCTTGAGTGTGACTTTAAATGCGTTAAATTCATCATATTTTAAGCATGACAATGAGTTTGCCATGGTTAATACAAGGATAGTTGAGTTGTGAACATATGCACATGTTCTTCCATGCCAATGTGAGTAGGTATTTTATTCAGAGGATCTAGATAGAGTGGGTTGGTCATATATTGTTAGATATGATCAAGGAGGAAAGCCTATAAAGTATAAAGAACCATAAGAATATTGTGTTAATGAAGAAGGGATGCAAAGATGGAGCAGCTAGATGTGTTGGATAAAGAAGTATAAGTTCTAGAGCTAGCTAGAGATAACAATGTTATCAATGATGATATAAAAAATGAAATTGATGATGATGTTGCTATGTTCAATCCTTTCAACATCGATTTTAGGATTGATGATGTATATGTGTAGTTAGATGAAGAAGAAGAAGTATAATGAATTATTAAACTGTAGGAGCTATCATTTAGTAGCCATGATATTTTTTATCTAGATGTTTCTTCCACTCTTTAGACCAAAGAGACAAAGAGACCAATTCAAATTGCGAGACTGAGAGACCAAATGAATGTGAGTTATTTTCAATCTTGTGTTCGAAGGAATGGTTTAGTAAAAGATAAATAGCATCATTTCATCACTGTGACATCAAAAGTGGGAGAAACATGTTATAGTATCCTTAAGTTTGAAGGGGTTACTTATTGTTTTCTTCAAGAAAAACTTAGACAATCTCGATCTCCAAAACCTTACTTGGGATTAGAATTCCAAAATTTTTAATTCATCAATCGAATAAGGAGGTGTTGAGGGTAACTAGTAACATTACATTAAAATTCATTAATTTTTATAATAATAAGTTTAATTATGCTTTAAAATGTTATGTTTATATTATGGTTTAAAACCATTGGGAGTGAACATAGTAAACCCATTTTAGCCTAGTAAATAAACTAAATCTAGGTCAAACTAGTTGACTATCATTCACTAGTTAACCATGTGTTGTAGCAGCTACAACCACCCTCCAAAATTTTTCCTATGCTTCGATTTTGTAGCCTTCCTTACTATCCACAACAACGCATCTCACACTGATCGAAGTATTCATGCTTCGATTGAGACTTATATTTTCATTTTTTCTTGTGTTTGTTAACTTAGCTGATTCTTCTAAGTCACAAGTTGATCTCCCAACTTGGTCTCACAGTGGCTCTGGGCTTGCCTCCAGAAACTGCGTAATCCTTGAGGGAAAACAACCTCGATGATGGGAATTGCGTAGTACCGACTGCTAGTGAGCCTTGAGCTCATAAAATACACAGTCATGAGAGGTAGCCCAACATTGACCCCAAAAATTATGCAACCTTCATTGAGCTCTAAAACTGCACGGTGCATTGAGCCAGAAAGTTGCCCAGTTCCCATAACTGTGTGGTCTTCCAAGACACTGTGCATGAAAAGTTTCCCTAGAAAAAAGAAAAAGAAACATCCATAGAAAATAGGGATCTATTTTTAGTATCCCAAGGGGGGCACTTGCACTCTTTTTAGAAATTTACACCATGTGTCGCTTTTTCCCTGATTTTAGGCATATGCGTCATAAACCCTAATTTGTGAAATCTATTTAGTCGATGCTTCTAGATCTCATTTACACATTCAGTCTTAGAGCTCTAACATTCCCAAGGAGATCAAGGAACCTTTAGTACAATCATCGATGCTTTTCCAGGTGAGTTTTTCTTTTTTCTTCTTTTGTCGATTTTTTTGTTGCTTTTTATTGTTTGGCTTGTGCAAGTGTTGTTTCACTTGTTTCTATTCATGTTTGTTGGAGTTTTAACTTGTAGAAGTGTTTTTTTAAGTTTTAGATTGCCTTTCCCAAGTGTCGCATTAGTTTTCCTATTTTTGCACCAATGGTCGTCATTACGGTGACCCTCCTCACATACTTTGTTTTCCTTTTGTTTGATTAATTGTTGCACTTGATTCACATGCATTTATCTACACTTAGTCATATCTGCACTCATCTTCACACTATCTCTCAGATCTTCTTGTTTTTACACTTCCCTTGGGCATATCTCGGTTTCCCTTGGCTAGTTTTCACTTTGCATAGATGTCATTGCACAATCCTGAGGCTCAAGCCACAAGCTTGGCCTCTGGAATTACGCAGTGCACAGTCCAAGTTGGCTCCAACTGCGCACTGCGTAGTTCTAGGAGCTATCCTGTCATCTTAGCCACTAAGACTATGCAATGTGTAGTGTCTCCTAGGCCTCTCCCTAGGATGAATTGTGCATTGTACAATTTCAATCATCAAGCTTCCACCTAGGTTGTTGGGATTGTGCAATGCACAGTTCCCATAGGAATCCAATCACCCTTTTTAGAAAAAATCGTGGATTCCTCCCCATCTAGTTCCCGGTTTGCTGCTTGAACTTTCCTTGTAAGTTATTTTGCTTTAAAAATGACAGTTGCTTACGATGAGTGTCCTTTCTGTCCCACAGGTACAATAGTTATTGAGAACCTCTCCAGTAGTCACTGTTACCATGGAATCTAAGAGAGATGCATCAAAATAAACCACTAAGAGCAGTATTGGGGAAGAAGTTGAGCAAACATCAGTGAATTTACTAGTGTATGCAAATACTCAGTTGTTTCTAGAGAAAGGATCATCACTTTCCTTTTGTGTTATTTTCATGATCTTATTTAGTTGTGGCCATTTAGGTAAGTGTGATATATATATCTATAGATATATATATATATATATATATATATATATATATATATATATATATATAGAAAGTCTAACATAGAAATAATGTTTACATTTATTTTTATGTATCTTGCCATTAAATTAATCCATTTCACATTTTTGTATGACTAAATCCCAATAATTATTAAATATGCATATTCCTAATTTAATGACAATCTTGATTTCTTCTTTAAAATGTTGATCACTGCTAAATCTTGATTCTTTTTCTTAAATTAATAGAATTCTTTCATTTTCTTTTCATGTAATGAGATGACCATGCATTAATGTGAATTCCACATTTCTATGTTGTTGATATGTTATAAAATCCATGTACTTGGACAATAAGAAAAATGGATAAATGTAAAATCCATGTAAGAAAATTGGATAAATTTTAAACCTTTATCAAAGTAAGAGTTAAATCTTAGAGCGATAAACTCTCACGAATTAGAATTTTTTTTTAGCTCATAAGATAACCCGAAATAATTTTGGGACCCACTTAGATGGATAAAGCTTTGAAATAGATTTGTAATGGTATATGGATGTCCCAAAATGGCCTCCTAGATCACAAGTTATTTCCAGTCAAAGTTTAGTACCCCAAAGGTCAAAGTTGTGGAGTTAAATTTGTGAAGGACCCTTTTGAGCAAGTTAGTTTCGCAACATTGCCAAATGTAGTGGAGCGGTTCGGCAAAGCGGCTATCCAAAGTGTCGAGTGAATGTAGCAGAAAACAAGGCAACAAAAATAATTTTGATTGGTGAACGGTGAGAACCCATAACACTTTAGCTCGACAGAGGTATCCCAGAAGGAATTAAAATTGAGTGTAGAAGGGAATCTCATGATGACATTAGGCTACGTGGATGTGGCAGAATGGTAGAGTTGGCCCAATAGAAAGGCATTCTAGTGTGGCAGAGCACAATAATGTGAAGAACCAATGATTGGGGAGTCTAGCTAACATGGAAGTTGACAATGTAAAAGATTGAATCTCGTGGTTTGTGCTAATAAAATTTAATAAAGAAATTGGTCAAAAAAAAAGGCCTGGACTCATTTCTCTCTCCTCACAAGAAGAAACATGGAGAAAGGTGATTGGCTCATGGATGCACATGTGGATGATGACGTCACCATGATGTATACACATGGAGGCATGCATTTTCAACATTTTCTGTTTGTCAAAGAGGCCAAATCCGAGTGACACATGTCACCACGTGGCATCGGTGATGTAAGCTTGATGTCATCCCAGACTAGACACCTTAGAAGATTTATAAGTTGCATAGGGAGGTATCTTCAGGATGAATAGGCACTAGGAAGAAGTGGCAGTTGTAAGAGACAAATTATCCCAACATTCATTTGATTGGTGCATAGGTACAAACAAGTGTCCCATCATGACAAATCATCCTAGAGGCATTGCCCAGAAAGAAATAGAAGGTGCAACAGAGGACACCCTATGGGCTGACAAAGCTCTGGGACATGACGATGTACATAGTAGAGCCAATAAACAATGGAAAAGGCACAATGGTGAACCCACTTGACACGTGATCCTAGAGGGAAAACCCAGGGCTAAAGTTTAACGCCAAAACTTGGTTTCGTATGATGGTGAAGACCAAAGGCGAAAGGTAATTCTAAAATAAAATATGCCCTTAGGTCTTAAGGCGAAATGGGCCCAACAAAGTTGTATGTGGAAGTGTTAAGAACTTTTAGCCTATGTTGAAGGCTTAAGTATGGACAGGTCCACATCACAATTTTTGGCGTTATACACCATATTTGGATAAATGAGTCGAAAATCTTGGAACGTGAAGTTTACTCCAAATATAGTAGTGCAACACTAAAATTAACATAAAGGTATGAGAGATTTGACATCAATATTTGGAGGAACAAACAATTAAGAGACCTTGATTTGGTAGTCTAACTAAATTTGGTGATGCATGAGATTTAGAAAATCTTAACTAGATATTGTAACTTACTAGAATGGAGGAAAACAACATTTTAGCTTAGTTTTACTTGCAGAAACAGGTATGCAGTGTTAGATGTCTTCAAGAACACATTCAAAAGACTTCATTGAGTAGGATAAAAGAAAAAATAACATATCCATTTAAGAAAAGACTTGAATAATACTAAAGTTCAATAACCAAAAATATAGGCCGAAAATTCTTTATAAGAAGAATTTGAGCAACCAAAAAAGAAGAAGAAGAAGAAAAAAGGTAGGTGAAAGGTTGTTGGTGGAACAATGCAATTGTTGGTGGTGTGTATGGTGAATTGATCAATAATCAAAGGTTTTTGAAGGTGTTTGTATGGTGGTTTTGGTAAGTGATTGAGGAGTAAAATTTATTTGTTTATGTATGGAAGAGACCTTCACCATTTGACTATGAAAATTGAAAGAAAAATAAATCATTGAGGTTATGCAAGTAATAGTTTGAACATCAAGGGTTGTAGCTTGTTCTAGTGTTTTCGGTAAATACTTAGGGGTCAAAGCTCCTTTCAGTGGTATCTAATAAACTTAGGGGTTGCAACTCCTTTTAGTTGTAGATGATAAATCAGGGAATAGAAGCTTCCTGCTGGTTGTAGCCAGAGAAGTTTGTAACATCAAGTAGGAGCTTTCTTTGTGGAGAGATTGAAGATTATTTTTTAAGAATTCACGTGTTCTCTTTGTGTTATTCATGTTATTTCTTGTCAAACTCATATGAGTTAATTGCTATAAATTTAAGTGGTGTCCTAGTGTTATTGTAAGTAAAATAAAGTTTTGACAAATAAAACATAATGTCAACTCAATTAAAAAAGTAACAAAAAATAAAAAGTAATACAAATAATAAAGAGACTTTATTAAATTTGTTATATTGTAATTTTGTTTTATTAATAAAATTGCAAACAATTTTAAATCACATTAAAATAAACTTAAATCATAATGATTCATATTTGTAGTCATGATATTTCAGAAGATATAATTAACAAGCATAGATCCATCTGAGGTCTACCAAGAGTCAAGAGGAATCAAATTCTTCAACATGAAAACTGGTTTTTGAGTGCTTTTGCGTGCAAAAATTAAGGAAACGTTTGCATCTCAAGAGATTTTATTCCCCATTTTACTTGGTATATCTAGACTTAAATGGATTCATGGTGGTTATTAATAATATTATTTATATTTTAAATAAATTTCACATCTCTATATATAGAAATATCCTTATTTTTAATTTGCTCAAAATCTTGATAATACATATAATTACATATATATGTGGCATTCTTATTTAACATGTTTAACATTTTTTTACACATAATGAATGTCAACAAAAATTGAAAAGAAACTTAGACTCAAAATGACCAAGCCTTTCACTTCATTATTTCTTTTCTGTATCCCGAATTTGGCATAAAAGAAATTGAGACAGGTCGTGAAAAGGCTTTCTTTCTGTTTTGTGATATAGAAATGACATGATTACATATATAGATTGAAATTGAACTTCATAACAATACAATTCGGAAGTTTTGGGGAATAGATCTATTATCTCATACCATACCTCTAGTGGTGGCGAGCGACTTCGTTATCAAACTAATCTTGGGTGGCTGGCTTTGAAAGCTTGTTGCTTGCTGGCTTTTAGTTCGTGACTGGCTGAACGTTACTTGCTTCGTTACTTGCAAATGAATGATCGATTGTTACTGCTGGCTGATTATATTACTGCTTGCTTATCATTATGGCTGTGGAGGGCTCATAAATAGAGTCTTTCCGCTGCGTTAAAGAAAACACAAATAGAAATGGATAACCTAATCGGTGATGCATCAATCACTTAATAGACCCGCCCCAATGGATAGAGAAAAGAGATAGCCCCCGTCCCTGCCCGTAGTCTCTGTCCCTGTTGCTTTTTCACCCTACCCTTTGATTACTCAATTTACCATATCTTCGGCTGGTGGGCAGCGCCACCTTTTCTATTTATCATTTACCACCCCAGGAGAGGTCCAATGGTGCTTTCCCTTCACAGGCCACCTTTGAACTAGCGAACTACCTTGCCCTATGAAGGGCAAGACCTATTGGACCTTGATAGGTAATTATTTACTTTTTTTTCCAAGGTCCGGAGGGCTTGCGCTTCTGAGGGCAAGGGAAAAGCCACCTTGAAGTAGTGAATTTATAAGATATCCAGGTGTGTGTATGGCTGGTATCTTCTGGAAATGTTTATTCTAAAAGAATCCCTGCAGCCTTTCCATGCACCCGTCGACATAAAGGAAGGAAATCATTTGCTTGCAGGTCTGGGTAACATCAGCGGATAGGGGTTGTAACTAAAAGTCTGCCAAAAGCACCCTTCAAAAGAAGCTCGAAAGGCGGCGCTAAAAAAGCCTCTTGTAAGTCAAATTGAGCGCGCTTCCGCCTTCCGCTGGCAATGGCTTCAACTTTTCACGCACTAGGGCCGCCATCGCCTTTAGGCACTTGCTCGACCATAAGGTAGAGAGAGGAAGGGGAAAACCCTTAACTGAATGGAATGCCGGCCTCACTCCGATAGGATAGGAAGGTACTAGAATGAAGCAATGAAGCCGGTCGATCTATCTCTAAAATAATAGTTCCCCAGGCAGGCACCTTTTTTTGAGCAACTCCGGCAACGTAGAAGCAGCCTCCCTCCATGCATGCGCTCTTAGATGGTGGGTACAAGCCTACTTACAAGCCGACTTATTGCAGTTCTACTCTATAAAGGCAAGCAGTACTACTCTATCTAAGTGCAAACAGTACTCTAACACTGGGAAAGCAGTCAAGTTCGAAGTAGGAAGGTGGTTCCTAAAATAGGTAGGTTAGGTGGTGGGCTGGGCTGGCTGGTTCTCAATCTTGCTTTTGATCCGCTGTTGGTGCGACTTTATTAGATGCAGGGTCCATTGTATCTGGAGCTGAAGGAGAAACTCTGCTGTAAGGAAAGAGAATAACCCAACAGCTACTTCTTTTATTTATAGTAT
Source organism: Pinus tabuliformis (assembly GCA_031772625.1). NCBI lineage: Eukaryota > Viridiplantae > Streptophyta > Pinopsida > Pinales > Pinaceae > Pinus > Pinus tabuliformis. Next base: position 1,794,737,992 of record CM062818.1, read on the forward strand.
GCATGTGGGTTATCCGCCGATGAAAGTGGTATGTGAGTTGGGTTGTTAGATCGGGTTTCAGAAGGGTTCGGCTTTCCATGCATGCATTATAGGGTGGGTTTAAGACGGGGTTATAGAGAGAATCGCTAGCACAATTATACATCTACCGTGTCGAAAGGAGGAGATAGTCATATAGGAGGGAGCAAGCCTGCTTATCTACGTGAAAGCTTGTCAAAGTAGTAAATTCAATAGGGAAACGTGGCCTATCGAGTTCTCTTACACTCACCTGTCCTTGCCCTATGAAGGGCAAGACCTATCGGACCTTGAAGTGGGAAATTAAGGTCTTTCTGTCATAATCCGTTGAGTTGGGCAGCAGTCCATTAGGGGCCTGTTCCACTTTCCCCTAATAGTAGAAATAAGGGCGGCCCCTACTATATCTAAAGGGACCCTCACTATATAATAACTTCGCCTCATGAAGCAGGAGCACACCATTTCCGTCTATTCCCCCTTTCTATATAAATGGGATGGCATCAAAGTTCCCTTATTCTTATTATTGGCGGCACAACTTCATGAAAAACATACGAGCCGCTTTGCTTATCAGGCAGGTAGGGGCCAAGGAAATAAGTCACTTCCAGTACCTTTAAAGGTCCTTGCCTGATGCGGACAAGCGGCTACGCTCCTTGTCCGATGCGGACAAGAGCTAAACGCACCTTTCATTTATTGAAGGTCAATACTTGACTTGTCCTTATTAACAAAGGATAGAGAGTGAGGCAGGGCAGTTAGAGCGTGCAACGCGATCCTCTTAGGCAGGGCAGAGAGCTTAGAGGGAGGAAGGACAGAGTGAGGCAGGGCAGTTAGAGGCTTAGGCGGGACAGAGAGCCTTAACCTTCGCTTTGCTTTGGTTGGGTTTGCTTCAGGCAGGTAAGAGAGCGTAGAGGGAGGAAGGATAGTGAGGTCTGTTTCCCAGAGCATCGTAAGTGAAAGAAGGGTTTAGGTAGGGTTCGAGAAGGCAGGGCAGAAGCGAGTTAGGCAGGGCAGATAAGGCACTTGGCTTGAGGGATTTTGTGCTTTCCCGCATCGGGGAAGGGATGGGTGACGGGCATCAGGTAGGTACAATGCATGTCGAGTTAGATGTTTATGCCGATTGGCGTTGGCAATAAATAGCGATGGAAATGAGCAATTAACGATGGAAATAGCGTTGGCAAGGGCAAATATACACATGAAACTTTCTGTTTACCTGCCCAGCTCGTTCTATCCGACTACCCAAGTACAACATGGCTATTGAGCAACGGTGTAGCATCAGATCCTAAAGATGTGAAGTACTCCAGTCAGAGAGTACTCTCCAAAAATTCTATACGGAACTGAGATAGTTACCTTGCAAAAAGACTTTGATTTGGACAATCAATCTGAAGTATAGAAAGAGATATACTTCATCTTTTTGAGGGTAGGAGAAAAGATAGAACCTGATCATTGAATTGATTGGAAGTTAAATCAGAAACTCATGTCATTGACTTTTTTTGGTCCTTTGGTTAATATGAACTCCCAATGAATCATCTCCAATTCTTTGGAAATTTTGGTAGAGGACTAAAGAATAGTGGATTGAGCCGTATGAGGTAGGAAACTCTCAAGTACGGTTCTGAGGGAAGAAAACTTTTCCAAGTTTACCTATCCCGACCGAGGAGAACAGGCCATTCGACAGGGAGATCCTGAAACTGCGGAGGCTTGGTTCGATCAAGCTGCTGAGTATTGGGAACAAGCTATAGCACTTGCTCCGGGCAATTACATCGAAGCACAAAATTGGTTAAAGATTACAGGACGCTATGTGATATATATATATATATATATATATATATATATATATATATATATATATATATATATATATATATATATATATATAGATATATATATATATATATATATAAATATTGAGTTTTTGTATGCTTATGAATTAAATTTAAATATGAATCATTATTTTAATTTATAACTACTATTTATATTTTATATATTTCACATTTGAATAGTTAGAAATATTTTTAATTTTAATTATACCATTATTAATTAAATTGATTAAGTTTTTATATATTTATTAATTATTTGTTTCTAAATATAAAATATAAATCATTATTATTTAAATTTATTTTAATGTGACACATATTATGTTTTTTTCCCAAAATAATTGTTTGTAATTTTATGAATAAAAATAAAATTCTAATATAGCAAAATAAATTGAATTAATTTATTAGTTTTTAAATTCAATGTTGCCTCCATATTAAGGCAACCTTTAAATGTCTACATCCTCAACATACTGAGTTGTAGAGTGCTTCTCGGCTTAATGAAGAACCTTACATATTATACAATGGATGGCTTCAACTCTATGAAGTGGATTAAACGCTAATGCTATCATGAGAAGTATTAGGGCCAATAATTGAATTTAAAAATGAGTCTTATCGATACATATAAGGTTCAAACCTAAAGTAGAATATAATTCTATATATATATATATATATATATAACCTTTAGATATTGATATTAGTCACTGATAAAATATGATGTAGAATATTATAAGGAGTTTTGTATGATGTGAATATTAATAAATTTAGTGGATCAATGCTATAGATAATATAACACATGGATATAAATTACTTAAGTTAATTAGTAATACTAAGGTTGTTACACCATCAAACCACCTACTCTTAGAGATGGAGGCAAAAATGAGTGGCAAGAGTTTGAAAGTCTAAGTGTGTATTCGACAGAAGGTAAGTGTGTATTCGACAGAAGGGTGAGTGATGTACCACCATTACCACACTACCCACCCTTTAAGAGGTGGAGGTGAGGATGGTTCACAGGGATTTGTACATGTCTGAATATTTTTACTCAACAAAAGAGTAGGTTATGTGTATTCACACTTCAAATCCCCTATCACCCACCTTATCAATAGTGGAGGAAAGGGTGGATATCGGGAAGTTATGGTATTTAAACTTACCTCACATACACACACACATATATACAAGGCCCACACCCTCTCCAACGAAGGGTGAAGGTTAGACGTACGTGTTTCTATAAAGGGTAGATGATGATGTTTGGAGGTGGCCTATATAACTAATGAATATACACACACCTTCCTCACGTATACTCATCATGCATACCTCCAATCCTAAAGCAAAGATTGTCCATGGGGATTTGAAAGTGCACATGTGTATACCTGATGAATAAGTGATAGGTTAAATGCATACCCCCATCTCTCCATCATGAACCAAACTAAGGCTAGAGCTGAGGGTGGGTGAAAGGAGTTTTGAAGGTATGCACACCTCCTTCACAAATTCCCATATGCACACTTTAAACTTCCACTACTCATAGAAGTGGTGGGTGAGGAATTGTCAGTGCACATTCATGTAGAAGGTTGATAGGGGATTTGGATATGTACATGTGTTTATGGGCATGTCCCTCACAAATGCAGATATATCCACATATGCACCCCTTCAAACCTCCACCACCCATGATACACTTCAGGTGGACTAGAGAGGGTGCGAGTGAGGTTTGAAGGTGTTATATACAAATGCACACATCTAGTCATTTGAAGAGTGGTTAGGGGAGGGAATCTAAGGATGTACACCTCCAAACCACCGCCCCTCTTTACACATCGATTGACCACCCAACAGCCCAATGATCAATAGCGAAGAGGCTAGGTGGGTGGTGGTGAATTAGAATGTGCATTTTTATACAGACATATTTGTGTGTGCCCTTTGGTTAGGGGTTGGTGGCATGTAATGATGTCAAAGGGGCACATGTAGATGGTGGAAGATGAAGGTGCGTCTTCTATATATAAGCACTCGTTTGTATAGTCCTTGGTGAAGGGTTAAAAAATGTCCACTATTACTCAAAAACATACTAGGATGTGGTCTAAGTATTTGTCCACTCAAAGTTAAATTGTGGGAAGAAGGTGTGCACACCCAAATGCACACTTGGAACCTACCATCACCCACCTTCTCTCAAGGATGGAAGTGTATAATATAGTTATTCACTTGAAAGTATGTGGTGTATGTATACATCTAAAACATCTATTATTTACTTTCTTAAAGACAAAAGTGTCCACTATATACTATAAATAAAAAAAATATACAATAAAAATATTTAAAAATATATATAATAAATAAAATAAATGAAAAAGATAAATAATAAAGACAATCACAAAATGCTTTATACAAAATAAAAATTTATAATGTACAAATCTTTGTAATATGCAAGGTTGTGGCTTAACATTGCCTCTTATATAAAAAGTAATTAATAGTGTTAAATAATAATAATAATTGTACTCATATATATATATATATATAACATACTTTAATATAATTTTTAAGTAATATAATATTATAAATTAATATAAAAATTAACATAATAAGAGCTTAATAAATTTAATACTGCACTTGTTAACATATTTTTGCAATCTATTTTTTTGCAACTACTTATAGTGCACCATAATTACATGTTTAAATTATGGTGGGAAGTAGCTATCTACATTGAATTGTTTTGTGGAAAATTGCAAAACAATCATTATTATGAGACATGACTTTTTTTTTTTAAATTAGATTTTTATTTTTTAATATAATTTTTATATGTTATTGTTCAATTAAAAAACACATAAAATTACTCATTAATTAACTAATTTACATTTTAAAATATAAAAAAATATTTTTTATTTTTCAAAATATTAAATTAAATATTTATTTTGAAAAAAAGAAAAGAAAATTAATTTTCAAAATATTAAGTTTAATATTTATTTTTTAAAAAATAATTGAAAATCAAAATTTTTTAAACAAAATAAAAACCAATACAATCTGGTAGGCAAAATTTGTAATATACATAGCTGTATACAAAGTGATAGTACATATAATTTTCATTGTAAACCTTTGATAAAAAATATAAATATAGGTGGGATAGGGATATCATTATGAAAGTAACTTGAAATGACAATGTGGATCACCTTAAATATGGACATTGGTGGGAGAGCACAAGCTGCCAAATATGATATTAACATGTACAGCAAAGTCAAGAAACTTGGTACGATAGGAAAATCTGCCACATGTAAGAGTACCATTAACATATGCAGGGAATCTAGTCGATGTGATAATCTAACGTGCGCAAGTAGTGTCTGGTCATTAACACAAAAGATTTGGCGAGACCTCTCCACTTTTTGGTGAGAGTGATTGATATTTAATACAGAAAATTACCGACTTTTTGGTGAGAGTGATTGATATTTAATACAGAAAATTACCGACACTGGAGCGAATTCCAGATTGTTCTGCCCTTTATATTTGGGAGTATGGTTTTTAATTTAATATAACAGTATCAGTTTTGTCAAATTGAAGACCGCTCGTAGCCATGACAGATATAAGCCAGTGTATCAAGTATAGTAACTCGGCCGGCATCATTTAATAGTTTCATTGTCAATTTGAAGGCTGCTCGTGGTCATGACATATATATAGCAACTCGTCTGGCATCATTTATTTTGGGGACAAAACTCCTTTGTAATGTGACCATCATGGGCCCTTGTCCCCTTAATAGTTTTTTTCCAGGCTACTTGTATAGTTGGTAATATAAAATATAGTAGCGGTTCATGTTATTTTTTTTGTAAGTTTGGTAGGAGTATCTTTTTATTTTCATCATATTTAATATATCAGTTTAATGGAGGCAGTGAATTGAACTAGTAACTTCATATCAACAGCGAATTGAACCAATAACTTTGTATCAAGGAGTGGCTTAATATAGCACCCAATCACTATCTATACAAGACCTTGTAGACAATGTTTATGGATATTTGATTTCTCTAATATTAAGTAAAACAAAATGTGATTATAAGGAGAAATTGTGCAAATAAAATATGGAACACAAAATTTGAAGACTGAAAAAGAAATTTTGCGAAATTTTTATTTTTTATAATATTATTATTATTATTATTTTTTAAATCAATTATTTTTTTTATTTTGATCTATTATGTATTATAATATTTTAAACAAAGAATGTTAACCCTTTTTTTAATACTATTATAAGTAAAAAGAAAGGAAAAGTTATGATTTCTATACAATAAATTTTCCCTGTTATGGAGCTCATGCACTAGCTATTATTTATTTAATGAAACTACATTTTAATAATAAGTATTGGAGATCAAATGCATTGGTTGTTCTTGTTGTTTATAGAAGAGAAATATTTCCAATTTGAATCATCTTCCCATTCTCTAGTTGTTTGGGTTTAAGAAGAAGGGCACTTACACCTATCTTTCAATGGTTCCACCTATGGATCTTCTTTATAGTTACCTTGCTTGTATTTATTGTGTGCCCTACTTGCTTGGAATTATGAATAGTACCTCCATGTCTTCTTTATTCCTACTCAATATGAAGATAAGGAAATCCACACTAAGGATCACATTAGATTCAATGAACATTTCATTCTTTATCATAGCAAATTTGACATTGAATAAATAGTATTCAATTTAAACATTCATTTTTGCTAACAAAAAATAATGTTAGTTATGTGTCTCTTTGGAGATGGTATTTTCCATCATAATATACATGTGCTCCAATTATTGAGCCTACAATTTTATGGCAAAAGATTCTAATAGGTATTTTTTTTTTCAATTAGGCATTGCATTATATAGAAAACAATATTATGTTTTGATTTCCTTTAAAAAACTCATTATAATTTCTTACGATGATTGGATTGATTACTATGTAACAAATAAGAAAGCATTCTTTGTATCTTGAGGATCTTGGGATGAAAGAGTAAATTGTCCCATTGAACTCTGATATAGATTCTAAGACTAGTGAATCAATGCCACCTAGGCGTGCTCTTTCAAGTGTACTTAAGGTTTTGGTATGAAGACAAGACTCGTTGTTTGAGGTCTACACAACTTGACAGAGTAGGAGGTGTGATGTGTGAGGTACCCATGGAACCATAAAAGATTTTTCACCTTCATATGAAGGAATAATTTATGTTAATTTGTGAATACTAAAGAGCTAAAATATAGTTAACTCTTCAAATTGAAATGTAGCCATTCCATTCAAATTTTAACCATGTCGCCATGAAACTATCATTGTTATTGTCCAAGTTGTTTGAACAACCATATATCAAAAACCTACATGTATAACCCACGCAGGTTATCATTATAATGAATATGTGCTGAAAGTGAATAAGATGGACCAATGGTTAAATTTAATGAGTATTTACTCTTTTTTCCCTTATTTATGCATATATTATTGATGTCTATTTAATTCTTATAAACCCCCCCCCCCCCCCCCCCCCCTCTCTCTCTCTATATATATATATATGTATATATATATATCTATGAAAATGATGATGATAAGGAATATGACTAATATGATCTAATATGACCTATTTGAAGGATAAAGTGGCAAAAGAAAAATGAAGAAAAAGAGGAAAAACTATTCGTTAATGATTATCCAACTCTAGCACCACATGCTCACATTAACTGAAACATTTGAATATATTTCTTTCATGAGAATTCTAAATAAATTCATTTATCATTCCCATCCTCACACTCAAGTAATAAGATCAAGATTCGTTCGAAAGAAACAAAAAATCTTGAAATACCTTTAAAAAAATAGAGTTATATATTGTTTTTACATGTTTTTATGTAACCAAATTGTAAGAATCTATCCATGTAGTTAGAGCATTGTTAAAAATAATATTGGTAGGAAGATGCACAATTTTTATGCCTCTTAGCATTTTAATAAAAGAGGAAAATAAATGCAAAATGTACTCTACATTTTTAAGTTCTATAGAAAAAAAATGATTTATTACAAAAGGATTGAACTCAGACCTCCCAAAAGAAAAGGTTCCTTAACAACAAGGACTATACCAATTCAAGTAGCCATCAAGGCTATTAGTCATGGACTCATCTCGTGATTTCATCGAACTATATTGATGTAAACCATAATAAATGAAGCGAATGTCAATTTGTAACACCCCTCCATTGTATCTAACACTCTATTGACCTAGGCTAAGAAAAGTTAGGTCTGATATGTAACAATGAAAGTGAATATTTTGTTATTAAATAAAATAATTTAATCACTTGGAAAAGTGAGACACCAAGAGATGGGATTCTTGCTAAATCCAATTGGTGAATGAGAATGGTAATTCTTTCATGACAAGACATCTAGATCCAAATCTAGATAGGCTTAAAGGATTTGGAGATAAATATCCATTAAGCTACTTAGATGGAGAAAGATGCTAAGTTAAGAAAAAACATAAAATCCTTGCGGGAGATAAAGGCAAACTTTTATGAGGGAAACCCTCGTGGGAGATAAAGGCATTCTCTTGGAAAAGCATAGGAAAATTGATAAAAAGAATCCATAAAAGCGGGACGTCGATAATGGAAACCATATCATGAAAGAGGGTATTAAATACCCATTGAAGCAATCAACATGAGGCATTTGATCCATGACAAGAACTCTCCGTTCGGGGGTGAATTGGAAGAATCAGTTCTAGGTTGGGTGGCGGTGCTCGATTCTCCAAGTGACATAGTTTCCAATTGCTCTTGTCTGAATCACTTGCATGGCATGTACTGTATGTTTACTCACTTTTTATGTTGTTGAATCTCTCAACATATGTGCATAGTTGTATGGGTTACCTTTATTTGTGAGGATGATTAAATACTTATGCATGTTGAATCCAAGTGTAGCTTTGGTGATGGGAGCATAGTAGGTAATTATTAATATTGGTTAAGGAGCTATAGAGCACATGTGACTAATGGTATAATTTGCATGTGACCACTAGGAATGAGTAGAATTCGTTGTGTTAACTTTGTTATGAGATGATTATATAAGGATGCATGGGATAACTATTGAATCTAAATTTAATCAAGATTAAATTTAGTGTCATCGTCAACTTGTCCTGACGATGAACCACACTAGTTGGTTCAAAACGCGTCAACGAATGGTATTCTATGTGAATTTCGCCGAAAAATCTCTCACAAACTTGATATGGATCACAAAAGCCTGAACTCTATAATGTTATGTGGTTATTAATATAGTATCAAGGAGGTATGTGCCAATAGTATGTGTTTTTTTAAGAGTTGTCGAGGGGGTATGTGACAAATGGTATCAGAGCATTTAAGTTCAAACATTGTGGCCTAAGGGCCAACCCACCTCTGTATGGTATGAATGACTTGTAGGTCCTTAAATAGGTCCTAAACGAATAAAAGAGATTTCACTGAAGGGTTTGGTCATAAAATATATTCCGATGAGTTCTAGAGTAGTGCCCTAAGGCATTAGAATCCATAAAGAATAAGACTAGGAGTACCTTGAAATCGAAGGTAATTTTGAACTGATGGTTTCTTTAAAATTTGTGACTTGCTTTAGGATTTGTAATTATGTCTTTAAGCTTTGCAAATTTCATAATCAGTGACTCATGTTATCTATGTTGCATGTTATGCATCATGGTTTGAATTGCATCTACTGAGGCTCGTCTTAGCTATGATATATATTATTCACTATGATTAGTATTGCATAAGATATATGTCAATACTACCTTTGACTTGGACAATAGGACTATATGGCAATACTAGATACAATGTATTTATGATAAAGAACAGTGAGTGACAATTTACCCATTGAATATGAAGTGGTGGTTTATATGGAATGCATTAATGTTTATTTTGGTCATCAAAGGAATGAAATCAAAATTCCTAATCTCACTATGTTAAATGCCTCCAGATATAATGTGTGCATATAAAATATGAAGTGTTTATGTGAAACATAGTAAATAAAATATAATAATTTGAACCTAAAAGTCCACAATGTGTTGGAAATAATACTGAGGGGGTGGGGGGGGCCGCGTTGAATCAATATTGGTCAAGTCAATAATCTTTTTCTTTTCATACTCAAATTTATATATGTTACTTCCATGTGGGTAACCTGCGTGTACACGCAACTATGTTTAAGGAAACAAGCGTATATCCAACAAACTAATGATTTATTTAATTCATCATATGTTGATCTTTAATCTGTGCATTGGTACTTTATTAAACATTAAACAGTAACCATATGCATTTACTAACAGAGTGAACCATCACACATAAGAAACACACATGAACACCAAGATTTAAGGTGGAAACTCATTGTAGGCGAAAACTGCCTGCTGATGTTGTCTCTGTCTTCTTTTAATAATAAGAAAATCTATTTACAACATTGTACTGGTGCACACTCATACCAGTACACAGGTTTCTACCTGCAAAAGGCTACTACCTTCTCTCGTTCTCCAGCTTCTACTGGAAGGGAGCTACAACCCCCAATCTCTTGTACTAGCCGATATGTTTACTAGTACGTAGGCGCCGACCTACAGAAGGCTACAACCTTCTCTGTTCCTCCAGGGACCACGTTTCATAAATTTTCAGACTGGATGCTCCTGGTCCACAATAATACACATGAAGGCCTTATTTCATATTATTTTGATACTGGACCCATTATCAACATTGAAGATCAAAATCAATCACTACTGCACTACAACCATCAAAATACATCTGCATTAACCAATAATTGAAACTCAAACATAAATCTCTGAATCACCCACAAATGAATCAGTGAAAGCCCATCGACACTAAAAAAAATCACAATCAATCAATCTGAACATTCAGTCTACTGTCATCAAACTACAATCACCAGAACACAGAGTAGAACCCATAATTCTGAAACAACAGTTAGATCCACCTGTAACTTCAAATATCATATTACATAATGTATATGCTACTTAGATGTGTTGAACTAGCATGTATACGTGCTTTTATCAAATCCAACCCGCGTATATGTCTGTAAATATTAATTCATAACTTCGCAGCTATTCCAGACCTCTGTCATACCCAGGCCATAACATTTACAGATCAACACATGCGTCAGTATTTAGATCTAGACTATACATGATCAAACCATATAATGATAGTTCATTTCAAGCCTTAAGATCCTGATTATCATTAGATCTTATCCCTCATCAACCTCTAAGGTTCATCCTTGGTTCAGATCAAACAAAGAACCATAAGTCGATAACCTGCATACTGGATCTCACACTTCATTAGATATTCAACACTTTCTCACTAGGCCTAATGATCTTCTCCTCCTTATATAATTTTAGGCCTTTCTCAATACCATGGACCAAAACCACTTAGGAAAAATACCTTGGACCAAATACCTAGGGTCAATACCTCAGACCAAATACCTTGGACCAATACCATGGATCAAAATACCATGGATCAAAATACCATGGACCAAATACCTCGGACCAAAAACTTAGTTTTCCAAGATATACACACTTTTCCTTCTGTGAAAGTGCGTGTGTACATTATACACTCCTTTTGTTTAGTTAACCTGGGTGTATATGTAGCTTGGTCAAGGTGAACCTGTGTATACCTCTCTTTCTTCATTCTTTGTATTTGAACTGTAATTCTTTACTGTTGTCATGCTGTACTGTGATCTTTCATCTGAGTGAGTTTCCTTATGAACTGATTCCTTGAAACTGCCCTGCATTTCATCACATCTGTAAACACTACTCTCATTAATTCTGTCACATCTGATATCACTTTTGTAGATTCATCTAGTTACCATATACAAGTGAGTTGTTCCGCTACAAGTGGGTTGTCATCAAGTACAACACATGCATCATAATGCCAACACAATGTTGATTGAGTACAGCTACTATATATATATATATATAGTTAGAATACATATTTCAATGACCATTGTAGTGAATTTTAGAACAAATTATTGTATGGATAGAGCACTAAACAATAGTGTGGGTTAAGAAAAGAGTTAGAATTTTTAATCAAGTATGGTGATTGGAGTGTTCCAAAAAAAGCATATGTACTATTTTATATAGATATGATATTATTATATCAAAGGCATCACTAAGTAATGTTACAAAACCTCTTTATCAAGGTTCATCCTGTACTATTAAAAGAAGCATATTCTAACTCATAAAGTGCTTATGACTGATAAACATGACATGAAGTTATGGTGGTTTGAGCATATAAAATGAAATTGTATACGTGAAGTAATCACCACGTGACTTTGATTGATATTTAAAGACCATGCTCAGGATAAGAAAAACGATGTAAAGTAAATTTCTTGAAGTGTTGCAAACTACTTATGCTCCTTTCTTGGCTTGGCATGTTGAGTGTTTGATCAGACTTTGGCTGATGCGTTGGACTGATTTACGATTTGGAATATGAACCAAGGGATGATGGGAGAAACCATAGAAGCGGGTCAAACCGTGGATGCTAGAAACCCAGGGCTGGGAAGAATTGAGGATGGATGAAGAGATGGTAGCAGGCTTTCTCTCACTTGCTGGCTATTTTGATGCGCGTGTAGCTGGAGGCGAGGCTCGGTGCACATAATGAAATCAATAATCTTTATTAGCTCAGTGAAAACATATGATTTAAAGCCAACGACACTTTTTCCAGCTTAATGGTCAAGGAAAAGCTACTTATCAACTAATGTTCCCTTTCAATATTGCATTGCCGATTTCTTTTATCCATGGATCTAGAGTGGCAACTGATGTTTCCCTCTCAGTTTTCCTTATTCGCGGAGGTGGAGGTATCTGAATGCGGATTAAGTTGCCACCAAATAATTTGGTGGATAATGGTTATCCAATATAAGTTGGATAGTGTTTATCACTACCTACACTTGGACAAGTTGAAGTGAGAAAGGCTCGGTGTCTATTTGATCGATTATAATCCTCGTATTTAATACACCATACCTCTTCCTTGGTTCTAAGCTTATGTGTCATCCTAGCTCTTTCTTGCCTACCGTGTTGTGTTCCTGTTGGAATTTCTCTGGTGGGTCTTTAATGGCTGTAGAGGGAGGGAATGAAATCTCAAATTTGGGCGACCAAATTGGATAAATCTCTGAAAATAACGAAGGATAATTGGCATCTTGAAGGACAAAGTAGTAGAGTGCAGGGCCTCATCGCCAATCCATGCGACCATAGTGAGAGCCACAAGCCACCGGGAGTCCCCCACGCAGGAGAAACACGTGGAGGCCATTCTCTCTGCTTGCTTGACCTCCCAAGTCAGGGTGTCACCCTACGTGGCTGAGCTGAAGAGGTAGCTAAGAAAAACCTAGAACTGGGCGGTGGCGCTCAAGTCGCTCGTTAGTACTAAGGTAAATCAATTGAAGATAGAAATTGGTAATCAACTGATAAGGGATCAAAATTGTTAGAACATGCATTATAGGTATAACGTTAGAGGGGAAAGTAAAATCCGTAGTGATTGAATCTACCAAATTTTCTTTCATCTCCCTGCATGGAGTAGGTTTAAAAGGAAATTGTGACCCTGGAAGTAGAATCAAGTAAAAGCATGCAATTGGGGTTGGCTATATCAAATACAACGCGACTATAAGAATTTTTGAATTCTGAAGAGTAAAACAACTTAAAACATGTCTAGTGCATGCATTCCTCCATTAAATGTTATAGAGTAAGTGGTAGTGGTCTTAGGTTGAACAATAATAAATTGCTAGCTAGTCAGGTGATCCAGGTGGATATTGGTGGCCACCCACCAATTCCACTTGGACCCCCACCATTGCTTCTTTCAGTTTTTTAGTTTCCTTAATTGGAGCATAGTTTACTATTTTTAGCAGTTTTTCGGGTCCTAAACTTTCGGAGCCGTTTTGAGGCCATAAACGACGTTTTTTGGAAATCTACCGCCAACGATTTTTTGTCTAAAATCGCATTTTCTGTCCTATTCCTCAGAGATATATTTCCAATGGGTTATCATGCACATCAAATGGAGATAATATGACCAAGTTGCAACCTCAGGAAGTTAGCTATCCAACTCACCCCAACGGGGACCATAAACTCTTGGTGTTACATCTCCTCGGGTTAGGGTTTTGGTAGTTTATGGTTTTCTCTTATTGTTCAATAATAGAAAGGCCCTTGAGCCTCATTGTAAGGGAGTTCAGAGGCATGTAGCTGCCACATCTCTTCTTAGAGATAAGCTACCATCGCCCTAGCTGGTTTATTTCCATTTCTGTTTGTAAGCATATTTCAGTATTTTAGATTAATGAAATGAAGTATTATTTCCACTGCATCTCTGTGTTTATGGTTATATTTGTAATTTGTTGCGTTCCTGTTTAAATCAGGATTAGTGGTATTAGAGTGGTTTGCTTTTTTTCTCTATTTTTCTTTACATGTCCCCAACGAGGCCGAGACATAAGGAGTTAGGGCTTGATTTGGTCGAACTTTTGCAACACCAGCCTCGCAAATCCCGATGGCCTCCCATGGCGGATTTAAAGAAAGACGAGGGGCCAGGAGATCCTATCAAAATATTGCTCGAAGAAGCCCTTGAGTGACAAAGGAACACGATGATGGACAACTTTTCCCAAATCCTTTAGCAGCTACCCAGGGGCGACGCATCGACTTCCAACAGCTACTCTAGAAACACCACACCATTTAAGGTACAAGTTAATTTTGAAATCCCCATATTCGAGGGTTAGATAGACATAGATGTCGTCGATAAATAGTTAAATCTTCTAGAGGGTTATTTTTCTTTTCATGATTTTTCCAATCGGGAAAACATTATTTTTCTCTTCTCAAAGCAGCCCCCCACGTCAAGGACTAGTGGGAAACCTACTGCGAGGAGAAGGATGAAAGTACAGGCTCACTATTTTAAGCCACATTGACTTGGAATTAATTCCGGGATGCCATCAAGGAGCAGTACTACCCTCTCGGAACCTATGAGGATCAATACATAAAGTTGACCACACTACGACAGGAAAGGGACCAAGACGTGCCAGAGTTTACCAATATTTTCCATACCCTTCGCACAAAGTTGGGTATCAAGGATTTGGAGCAGAATTTGGTACTCAAATACTATGGCTGCCTACCCAAGTACATTTAGGAAGAAATAGAATTCATGAACATCTCCTTGCTCGGCACGGAATACCAATATGCCGTTAAGGTTGAGAAAAGGTTTAAACAGAAGAAGTGAGATTTTGGATCTATGAATCAAAAGCAAGCGGAAGGTACCCCCAAACCGCAAAACAAAAGACAAAGCTAAGGCGAGGTGGCCCAAGACAACCCGCCAAAGATGAAATGGCTGGGCTTACTGACCATATCACATCCACAACCGTAAACCATCGGGTGGCTTCACCAAGGACAGGATCTTCATGTGAGCCAACAGTGTCGCGTTCCATACAACATCAAGCCCTTCACAAATGAGGTATTGTGTGACATTGCTCCCCTTGAAGTTTGTGATGTATTATTAGGACAACCATACTTGTGGAAGTGACATGTTGTGTATGAAACAAGGCCCCGTGTTGTTATTGTTACTTTGGGAAATAAGTTGTACAGGATAACAGAGGTAGCATTGCCTATCACCATCTCTTTGGTTACTGCAAAACAATGCAGTAAGCTCATTTCCAAGATCGAGAATTTTTTTTCCTGATGATATGCCCTCAAGGAAAGAAGAAGACGACGACCATTACGTCCAGATAGGGCCCTTATGCACGACAACTACAGATGGACAAGGTCGTGGAGGAGTACGAGGACATATTCACTTCCACCGCAGGGGTTCCTCTGCACTGTCAAGTCAAGCACTCCATCAATCTAACCTCAGGTTCGCCACTGCCCAATGGACCAATCTATTGGTGCTCCATTTTGGAGAACGATGAAATCAAGAGGCAGATTCAAGAGCTACTGCAGAAATGTCACATCCATCCGAATTCATCAGCCTGTGGGAGCCCGATCGTGTTGGTAAAAAAGAAGGACGGGACTTGGAGACTCTGTATTGACTATTGGGCATTGAACGAGATCATTGTTTGTAATAGGTACACGATCCCACGATTGATGACCTCCTTGACCAACTGAAGGGGGAAAAATATTTCAGCAAGATCGATTTAAAGTTAGGATATGACCAGGTACCAATCGAACCCTCCAATGTCTGGAAGACTACCTTCAAAGCCAAGGAGGGCCTTTTCGAATGGTTGGTTATGCCTTTCGGATTAGTGAATTCTCCTGCAATCTTCATTGGGCTAATGGATGACATCTTGTGGCCATTCACCAACTCATTTGTTGTGGTATACTTGGATGACATCCTGATCTTTAGCCGTAGTTGGGAAGAGCACCTCCACCACATCTGACAGATTCTACAAACACTGCGGTAACACAAGTTATGTGCCAATTTGGAGGAATGCACTTTTGGCATGAACCAGGTTCAGTATCTGGGATATATTATTAATGAACAGGGGGTGCATGTGGATCTAGACAAGATCCAAGTCATTCGGAATTGGCCATCCCCAACTACTCTGACAGAGCTTCGCAAATTTCTAGGTCCTGCCAAGTTCTACCGCAGGTTCGTGTTGGGATTTTCTCATATCACTTGGCCCTTGAGTCAAGTCACCAAGGGAGGAGCAAAAGCAAAATTCTTTTGGTCTAAATCTCAACAGAAGGCATTCACAGAGTTGAAAAGTCGCCTCTACTTGGCACCAATGCTCGCATTATCAGACTTACAACACCAATGCTCACATTATCAGACTTGCAACAACCATTTGAGGTCGAGACAGATGCCTCCGACTATGCTATTGGGGCAATCCTTACTCAACACGTGCATCCAGTGGTATATCACAGTGAGACACTTTCAGACATAGTATGGAAGTATTCCACTTATGACAAAGAGATGTATTCCATTGTGCAGGCCTACCGACAATGGAAGCATTACATTTTGGGGAAGGAAACGGTCATCCACATAGACCACTGACCTCTGTAGTTCATACAGACCTAAGGGAAATTACAGAATGATCGCCATCAGAAGTGGTCCACATACCTACAATAGTTCCATTTGAATATCAAGTATAAGAAGGGTAGCACCAATAATGTTGCAGATTACCTCAGTCGACCACCGATCATGGCGTTATCCACCGTGCTCAACTCTTGTGGGCACGAGACTTCTGATTCGTCACTTCTCTACAAAAGCAACCTAGAATTCGGCCACACATACCAGACCTTCTTGGAGGGTCAACATGTTCCAGATTTTCACCTCCAGGATGCCTTGTTATGCCACCTGGGTCACTTTTGTGTTCCTTTAAGCGAACGTGCCAAGATGATTTGGGAGCACACTACAGTCGGGCTGCTGGGCATTTCAGGGTCGAGAATATGGTGGTAGTACTGTAGAAGTATTTCTATTGGTCGAATCTTGGATAGGATGGCAGTAAGTACATCAGATCATGCACTCCCTGCGCCATTACCAAACCGACGATCAAGAAGCAAGGCCTCTATACCCCATTGCCTACCCCTAGTCGGCCTTGGGAATCCATCTCCATGGATTACATGTTAGGCCTTCCTTCCAATAAGCATGGAAACAAATGTGTTTTTGTGGTCGTCGATAGTTTCTCAAATATGGCCATTATGGTGGCTTGTAAGAAGAATATCACAGCAGAAGCCACTACTAAACTCTTTTTTGAACGAGTGTGGGTAAACTTTGGGATCCCACAGTCTATCAGTCTATCATCTTAGATCGGGACAACATGCACCTCAATACCTTTGGGTCCAGTCTCTGATCAATGCTGGACACCAAACTCACTAAGTCCACAACCTTCCATCCTCAAACTGATGGCCAGATAGAGGTTGCCAACATGATGATTGTACACATTCTATGCATGTACAACTCAAAGCATCCACACACATGGGACGAGAGCATCCCCTATGTTCAGCACACCTACAATCGGGCTGTCCATAGCTCGACTAGCCACAACCCTTTTCAGGTGGGCTTGGGATTCCAGCCACTATGTCCCATTGATGTGGCCATGCCATTTGCAGCTATTCACACAGATTCGGCTCATGTCCAGTCTGAAACATATAAGGCAAACAACTTCATTGAGCACATCCAACATATTCGCCAACAGGTCCATGACATCTTGGAGAAATCAAATGCCAAGTACAAGCAGTGACATGATCGACATCAGGTGCCACACAAGTTTTAGGTGGACAACAAAGTCTAGTTGCATTTGCAAAAGGAATGCCTTACCGGAGCCTATCGAAAACTCAGACCACTCCAAAATGGTGCTTACACCATTACCAAGGTTGTGGGAGACAATTCATTTAAGCTCAGCATTCCCCCATTCCTTGGCTTGCACCCAGTGTTCAATGTGGACTGCCTGCGGCCTTACTTTCCACCATTACTAGACACATCCGACATTGCAAAACAGCTCACACCCACAAATTTAAATCCAAATTGCATGGAACAAGTTGCAACTGATCGGATCATGGACACACAGATCAAGCACACTCGCCAACAGAATATCCAACTCTATCGAGTTTTCAAAGTAGGCTAACTCCTTCACCAAGGCAAGTGGCTCACTAGGGACCAAGTTTAGCAGAGGTTTCCTCATCTCATGGAGGAGCTCAACATATTGGGGACCATTATTTCCTAAGGGGGGAGGAACGATCCAAGTGGATATTGGTGGCCACCTACCAATTCCACTTGGACCCCCACCATTGCTTCTTTCAGTTTTTTAGTTTCCTTACTTGGAGCACAATTTACTATTTTTAGCAGTTTTTCGGGTCCTAAACTTCCGGAGCTGTTTTGAGGCCCTAAACGAGGTTCTTTTGGAAATATAACACCAATGATTATTTGTCTAAAATTTTCTTTTCTGTCGTAGTCCTCGGAGAGATCTTTCCAATGGGTTATCATTGGTGTCAAACAGAGATAACATGACCAAGTCATGACCTCAAGAAGTTGGCTGTCCAACTCACCCGAACGGGGCCCATAAACTCTTGGTGTTACATCTCGTCGGGTTAGGGTTTTGGTTGTTTAGGGTTTGCTCTTATTGTTAAATAATAAAAAGGCCCTTGAGCCTCATTGTAAGCTAGTTCAGAGGCATGCAACTGCCACATCTCTTCTCAGAGATAAGCTACCATCGCCCTAGCTGATTTTTTTCCATTTCTGTTTGTAAGTATATTTTAGTATTTTACATTAATGAAATGAAGTATTATTTCCGCTACATCTCTGTGCTTTTGGTTATCTCTGTAATTTGTTGTGTTCCTATTTAAATCTAGATCATCAAGAAGACTGAGCGAATGAACAATTAATTAAAGGTATTTTGTATGAACTGGAGCTGAAGACAAAAATTAATAGATTACTATTAGGCAAGTCTCGGGTCGAACCAAGCACTAGGAACTCTGTGCATAGTAATTATCTGTAATAAATGAACATAATGATCTAATTAATGGTCAAGCTTCCACCAGATTTTGCACAATGCAGTAAAAGGGAAGGAAGGGAATACCGATATGTAAATATTTCTGAAGAATAAGAATTGACAACATTCTGAATACCTACAAGTAAAATATGCAAATCTACAGACTGAAGGTGATTTGTAACGCTATAAGGAAACGATAATGATGTAAATAGTTAATCAAAAAATTTCGCAGGTTAATACTTATGCTAAGTCATCGTTTAATAATGAAAGTCAACACCTTATTGCTAATCACACTATTGTTTAGTTGCATGTTTTATTATAAACACTATGATGTGCCTAAGTCAAACATTCATAGTTGTATATATATGCCACCATCCTTATGGTAGTTGTAGATGCACAACTATACAAGTATTGTATGTATGCATGAAGACGATGCCACACATATATTATTTTGTTCACGTTAATATGTGAAAAACACCAAAACAGGTGTAACTTGGTTGACATAGATGCCATGGTTTGCTGCAATATTTAATTGAAATTTCCTTTCAGATTATTCTGCATAATTATTATTAAGCCATCAACACAATATTAAATGATGTGTGGGGACTTTGTTTAAAATTGGTGTTAGTTGACAACAAGCTACACAGATGAGTGTGTACAAGTTTATATGGGCTATATGGTTATTATGCATCCCATAAGAATGTGAACACTTTCTCCTCAAAGTTACGTGATTAAATTATGCTGTGAAGGTTGTAAGTTCATCCTTGTTTTATATATAAAGAACGTTGGGAATGAATGAGGATAATGCCCCAAATTCAATGAGGTGATTACCTATATGGAGGTTTAAATTTTCACTATTCATGTGCTTATCTACATGAATGGCTCAATTGTGTACTTATATACATACATGGCTCATTAGGTGCGTACTGTGAGCTGCAATTCTATGGCTCACTAGGTGCGTACTGTGAGCTGGAACTGTATGCATGAAAACATTGTGTGTTTTCATCCATGGATGGTGCAAATTCCCACCATTTACAGTGATTTAAAAAATCTTACAATGGGTATAGCCAAGCTTGATGAATAAACCAGAAGGTATTTAATCCTTGCACATATATCAAAATTATCAAATCTAAGTATTGTGGATAGGTATAGTAGCATTAGGGGGAGAAAGGAACCGTGAAAGGTTATAGGGAAAAAAAATTCTACAATAAATAACATAAAACCTTGCCATGTTGTAGTGGAATAGAGAATATTGCAAAGAAATGTCAAGAATTAACACATTGATTATTTCAAAAAGTAGAAAGGGTCAACCATAAATTGGTTACTATTTTATTATGCTACTTATTGAGTGTTAGAAAGTACATACAATTAAGCGGAATGTTATACCCACAGTGTTAATAAAATATTCAATTAAATAACATGTAGTACATATGTAAGAAGAATATATATCATTGAAATTGAGGTAAAAAAAGGCTCAAATACTAAATGCCTGGACATAAGAGGAGTAAATCATATAACCATCTTTAGGAAGAACAATGGATATATTATGTAATGAAAGTTATGAATAAAAAAGGGCGGGGAATAAGTAAGTTTAAAGTATGGTTAAAATCTTGATGATATGGTCATCATGTTATTTTACTTATAGTAAAATCAAATTATGAGTTGTATGATTGCTATGCAAGGGCATAACTTAATAAAATTCCAACTAATACTAGTAAGGATAGTCCAGTCAAGGACATCACTTAATGGAATAAAGTTTATGATTATAGAGATCCTAAGAAAGGAGGATATATGAAAGAGGAAACGTTGAACTCATATAAGGTAACTCACAAACAAGAATAGATAAAATGTCAAGTGTTTTTTCTTTCCATAGATCATGGCCAACATGAGGAAAAATAAAAAAAGAATGAAAGTATGTAAATGGAAACTATATAAATCATCAGGAAAGAAGTTCATGACATACTATCAACATTAACAAAAGTTGATGGTTAATTAAGTGGGTTTTATCCTAGAACAAATTATGAAGGTTTTATTTAATGATATCTATTCATGAAGGTTTCCATGAAATATCGTTAAGCACATGAGACTAAGTATTTTTAAAAATTGTCTATCGATTTAATATGGTTGTGTTGATTAATAATGCAATCCATTTTGGAATGTGGTTTTGCCACTAGTTGAGCCGTTAATTCACTTTATTGGGAAAATGCTTCAAATATACACTATTGAATGGAACTAAGTCTTACTAGGTTATTATTCAATATGGTATTTGACATGCATAGTTTGGAACGTACAAGTTTGTTTTGAGTAAAGAAAATCTCAAGGTAATTGTAACTAAAGCTGATAAGAGGCACAAATTAGATTCCAATCTAGAGGAAGCTAGGGTCAGAATTGAGAAGTAAATGCTCAAATGCAATACAAATCACTGTATGCATGTGGGAGAATACATCATACATTAATAAATTATGACTCTAATAAGAAGTTCAATGAGATTGACACTAAAAGTACATCTAGTGTAAATACATAACGAGAGTATAGAAGCAATTATGGGGTTAATAGCACAAAGACAGTAATAAGCTTAAGAGCACCTTCCCCATAGTTTCCTCAAATTCTAATGTGTGAAACTTTGCAACTTAAGATGTACCTTAATGTACATATCCATCTAGATATAAATGGGGTTTTGTGGGTAACATCTCACAAATAGGAACCTTTCCAATCTGTAGAATGATTGGAGATCTTGAAAATGTACTTCTTGTGGGAAGTGATAAGAGTAAAATGATCTGTGTGCTTCTAATTTATATAAACAAAATATATTTACAGACTAGATATGGTGGTGCTTGATGCATTAGAGCAATGCATAGTAGCCTAATGAATAACAAAAATTGTACACTAGATTCATAACATGATTGTCCAAATTAATAAGCAAATTCTTTGATAAAACCAAAATGTTTTCTCATTAATACGACCTATGATGATCTAAGATCTTATGCTAGTAATAAAATACATGCACCAAATGGGTGACATATAAAAGTTTCTAGAAAGGGAGAATAATAAACCATACAACAGTTTGATGCTTTAACCATATTTAGTGGCTATATGATACCGGTAAGTTAGATTGTTGTAAAAGGAAATTGTTCTCAATAAAGTGATATCTAGCAAGTGTCAATCTGGAAACAAGCAACACGGGGAAATTTTGTTTGTCAAATTGTATTGATAGTGTTGTGTGGGTTTGAATAGGACATCATGAAAAATTATTGCATAAACAATTTGATTTAAGGAATTTAACAATTGTTTTGGTTTCCAAGAAAATGAATTTCATCCTACCAAGTCACGATCTAGTGTTAAGGTGGGTTATCCACATGATAAGGAATCAAGCTTACACCTTGGTATACAGATTACCGTGGAAAGTAAGAGATTGGGGAATGTGAAAACATTATAACCTTCGGTCCTGACTCTTGTATAGGAGGTGTATGTATTTACATACTAATTGTTCGATTGATTTTGAATATACACTGAATTATTCATGACCAACAAGGGGTTGGAAGTGTTGCTAAACAACAAACGAGAAATCATATGACATAACCAGTTTATATAGGTAAAAGCATGTTAATGTATATCACTTTTTCCCTTTTTTGTGGCAAAGAAGTTTTATAAAAATAAATGGAGTTGGAATGCTTACTCTTAAATTTACAAAATCATCAGGAATTAGGTGGTGGTAAAAGAAGACAAAACATGTCAATTTAAATTTAATTTCATGTCATATTTTTTCTAAAATTTAATATACATTTTTTTCTCTAATTTACTCATTTTCTTTAAAAGATATTCATTAATATTTTACATAAATTTTTAAGTAGTGACAAAACTACGACCCCCCCATTTCTCTATTGATTTATGTTTTTTAATTCCAATTTATTTAAGAGATGTGTTGTAAACATTCTAAAGATTGCTAAACAAATTTAAAAATAAAAAGTAAACATATTTTTTAATTATTATTAAAATACTAGTAAAAATGATAATCTTTTTGTATATATAAAACCGCGACCCAAAAAACTACCCTTTCAAGTTTATAATATCAATTTTTTTAATATAAATTTGAAAATAACATATAACAAAATGTTAAAATTATTTTTTGAAAATTTTTAAAATATATTTTAAATTTTTTATAATAAATTTTTTAATTATGATTATAATAACATATTTTATATTATTCAAAATATAATATATAAAATTATTTTTTTAGAAATTCTAATTCTATTTTTATATATATTTTTAAAGAGTTTTAGCATTTCATTTAAGTTTACATATTTAAACCTGCAAATTTAAAAAAAGTTATTTATATTTTGTGAGTGATTAACCATAGTTTTTACCAATATTTACTATCAGTTGACTTATTTACCAATTTAGTATTTACTTTTTATAACATTATTTATATTTTGAACCCATTAAATAGGTTCACTATAGCTTTTACCAAAATTTATTGTCAGTTAGCTTTGTTACAAATTTAGCATTTATTTTTTATAATTAACAAGTATGAAACTCAACTCATTTAGTTGATATTTTTATATTGTTTTTTTTTTTTAATCTTTTTTCATTTGAGTACTTTTTTGCTTTTGCCATATAATGAGACACATTAACATGCTTTTACCCATATGTGGAGTACTTTTGAGTACAAAACCATTATTTTTTGTATAAAGACAAAGGTAAGGCTATGAGACTCAAATATAAAATTGAAGTCCATACTAGACTAACTATCATAGTGAATAGTTTGCCTTATCATTAAGCAGAGGTCATATTATGATGTTATTAAAACCTTGTATATGGGATAGATTCAATCCCAAAACTCAAGGTTATTGGTTTTGTAAAGTTGTATTATGCATCTATGTTATCATTTGCTGAAAATTTCCTGCAACCACAAGATACATAAAAAGGATTAGCTAAGTAAAAGCATTTGAATACTTTGACAAAAAAATCAGTTATGCTCTAGTTGCAGAAGTTGAACAGGTCCATGAATTCCTTATTCTCCAATCGACAAACCAAACATGGTTGATAAGATTTGCGTAAAGGTAATATGAATAATGGAAGGAATTTTTGGCATAATACTAACATGGTTGAAAACATGTGGACGAAGTATATGTCATGCATGTGATGCTATGGACATTGGTATGGTGTACAAGTTGTACAGGTGGTACTGTGTACAAGCAGTACATATGGTACCGGTATGGATTCATGTAGTGCATGATGATATATGACATATATAGCTGTATGTGTGCACTACACACTATGTGTAGGTACGCATGGTTGAAGAGTAGGCACTAGAGATTTCCAGGTGTGGCAACCGATCTAGAGTGCAAAAGAAAGACAAAGGTGAAAACTAAGAATTGGTATTGGGAACTAAGGATAAGTACCCATATTTTGTTACAGTATTAGTAAATATATGACATATGATACTAATTTATGATGGTTACATGTGGGTTATGATGTTGATGGTTATGTGTAAGCTAATCTGATATGATATTTTATACATGTTGATTGGTCAAATGTGCTAGTTTGACTTGTTATGACTAATGCAGGGGAGCTGCCGGAAGCAAGTGTTCGGAAGAACACAAATACATTGGAGAAACATGCATTTCTTCCTATTATTTAAATAAGCTGGAACTAAGTAATCATAGCTAAAGGGTGGGAAACATTAACCCGTAGTTACTCATGTAACAAAGAAAAATTGAGTTTCTACATCTGAAAATATCTCACAAAATTGATTGAAGCAAATGCACAGGTAGCTAGGGAAGGATATTGTTGGTAGAACACCTTTGTATCTAATGTATTAGAAAGTATGATTCAGGTGGAAAGGTCATGCGAACCTGAAAAATTAGAAACAGTTACCTGTGAACGAGGAAATAAATGAAAAGATGCAGTAATACACCAAGGACACTGTAAATTTAAAGGGGGGAGTATGTAACACCCCTCCATTGTATGTAACGATCTATTGACCTAAGCTAAGAAAAGCTAGGTCTGATATGTAATAATGAAAGTCAATATTTTATTATTAAATCAAATAATTTAATCACTTGGAAAAGTGAGACACCAAGAGATGAGATTCTTTCCAAATCACATTGATGAATGGGAAGGTACAATTCTTTCATGATAAGGCTTCTAGATCCAAATCTATATAAGTTTAATGGATTTGGAGATAAATATCCATTAAAGCAACTTAGCTGGAGAAAGATGCTAAGTTAAGAAAAAATTTAAAAGCCTTACGGGAGATAGAGGCAAGATTTTATGAGGAAAATCCTCGCGAGAGATAAAGGCGATCTTTTTTGAGAAAAGCCTTGACAAATGGATAAAAAGAATCCATAAAAGCGGGATGCCGCTAATGGAAAACATATCCTGAAATAGGGTATTAAATAACCATTGAAGAGATCAACAAGAGGGAGTTGATCCATGGCGAGAACTCTCAGGTTGGGGGTGAACTGGAAGAATCAGTTCTAGGTTGGGTGGCAGTGCTTGATTCTCTAAGTGACATAGTTTCCAACTGCTCTTGTCTGAATCACTTGCATGGGATGCACTGTATGTTTTCTCCTTACTTTTTATATTGTTGAATCTCTCAACATATGTGCATTGTTGTATGGGTTACCTTTATTTGTGAGGATGATTAAATACTTATGCATGTTGAATCCAAGTGTATCTTTGGTGATGGGAGCATAGTAGGTAATTATTAATATTGGTCAAGGAGCTATAGAACACATGTGACTAATGGTATAATTTGCATGTGACCACTAGGCATGAGTCGAATTTGTTGTGTTAACTTTGTTATGAGATGATTATATATAGATGCATGGGATAAATATTGAATCTAAATTTAATCAAAATTAAATTTAGTGAAGGAACATATTATGTGGTTATTAATATAGTATTAAAGAGGCATGTGGCAATAGTATGTGTTTTTTTAAGAGTTGCCGAAGGGGTATCTGACAATATTGATTTTTTAGTAAAGTGATTATGTTATCATTACCTTTTCCAAAATTTAAATCTTTTCATATTAATGTTTCCTTCATGTGGAATGTTGCATTTACCAAAACAAACAAAAATTGAGGTCAAGCAAAATTTCTTGAAAAATTAAGAAAAATAAATTCCTCCAATTTTAAAAACTTAATCAATATATTTTTTCATAAACTAATTTGTTCATATTCATTAAAATTAATATCTTTATAAAAAATAAATAAGATAAATATCAAAACCCCTTTAGTTTTTCTATTGTTGTAAACAATACCAATGATTTAAAAAAGCACACTGCAATATGATTTTGGTTGGGTTGTCAATGAAAGAAAGATAACATTCAATTATATGTAATAGATGAAAAAGACAACATTCATATAATTAGAGTTTTTCTATTATTGAAATTTCCAATTACTTTATTTTCAAATATTATACACATTCTATATCCTTTAGTTCATGTTTAATAAAAACATATGCCAAAAGGAATCCAATCTTAAGAGAGTAGGAGTGTTTAATTAATTGATATTTATTACTGTCATGATCCTACCATAGACATAATTTTTTTTTATTAATCTTTACCTTCATAAACTTTACCATATCCCTTTTAATCCGCATACACACTGCCACATCATACAGCCTACTCGGATCATCAAATATCGTTAGGGGATATTCGGATCATCGTAAGTCTAATCAAATGTCTTTATTTATTTTTTTGTTTGTATGCATTGGATGTGTTTCTTGGCAACCGGATAAATGCGCTGGATGTTTGCATGGTGACCGGAGTCATAATCCGGCGTTGAGTTGTTGATCTGCATTAAATTTTAAGGACAGTTGTTTTATTACTCTTCAGTACAACTGGCCTGCCTTTTCTGCTCGGCCATGTGATCGGGCAGGGCCCCGTACCCTCATTCCCCGCGCCTTTGGTTCCCGCTCCAATTCAATGGTGCGGATCAACAGATCTGGATCCGAGGGTGGAGGTTTGCTAGAGGGTTTTGGGGTTCATATTAAGTTGTTTTGAGTCTTCGTTCGGCTCATTTGGACCTGGCGCCGCTCCCAGGTTTGGCTTGTCTCTCTGCGCACAGGGGATTCTCCCATTCACTCATCCACTGAGGCTCCATCCACTGCACAAGAGTTATTCAACTGTTTCCCGGGATTTACCTGTGCAGGTAATGGCATTCTCTCACAGTCAATTTCACGGTTGTTTCTATTATGAATACTCTTTCCCTACAGGTCACACCGATGAATTTGTATGTGTTAATGGTTTTTGTATTTCTTTGTTGTGTGAAGGTGGACGCTACAGTCATGGAATTTTCCGATATGCAGAACGATAGGTCCTCGGCAACCTGGCCTACCTCGCCGCATATCAGGTAGGCATCCCTGTTCGATTGATTCCTGGGTGCGGGTATTTGGGTTTTCCTTTTTGACTGCTGCTGCTACGGGATTTATACATACTCGTTTTTCTTTGCTTGCTTTCAGATTTCCATAATTTGACAGAAGTACCCAGGACAGGGTCCTTGGGGTTTGCCTCCGAGGCTACTCGTGGTTTTATTACTCTTAGACTTTGTTGTCTCGACTGGCCCTAATTGGGTTGTGAGGAAGTAGTCAGTTCTTTTCAAACAGGACGTGCCTTGGCAGTCCCCAGTTGTTTAAGTTATCTCAATTTCCTTTCTGCGTTTCATATACCATTTATCCAATTGTAATTATTTAAGAATTAGAGTAGTAAAGACTACTAGCTTGGACCGGGTTGAGGATTATGGGACCTCTCTGTTTTTTCCAATGAATGTTATTGTTTATTTCGGATTCGCAGCTCCTTGGAATGATTACTTAACTCTGTATATGTAAATTTATTTCTTGGGTTCTTCAGGAAAGTTTAATAGCAGATTAATCTTTGCTCTTGAGAGCCTTGGCTCCGGTACTTTGTGAACTCGACTTTCTGCAAGTAATTTATGTGTTTATAATATCATTACAGTCGTTTATATTCTCATAGCTCTATATTACGGCGGAACTGCCATTGTCTTTAAAAAAACGTAGGCATTTCTGTTCTGTTTTCGACTTAATGTTCTTCTTCGAACTGCTAGGGTTCCTTACTATTGAGATGTAATAGTTATGATGAAATGGTTATGTTTATCATGGAAAATAGATGTTCAGTTGATTTCAAATGGTAGATTTCCATACTGCTGTCGCATTTTGCTACTGTGATTATGGTGGTAACATACAGTTTTGCAACTTCGATGTTTAATTATATAATGATACAGTTAGGGTCTGGTTCATTGTTTTTTTTTTCGAACCTCCCCCTTAGGATTGCTCATCCCTTCGCTGTCTACCAGTTACCTCTGTCTAGCGGTATGTATTTTTTGTTTATGTTATATATCCGCTCTACAGTTTGCTTTTTCGTGCATACTCCCATACATGGTAAGAATTTCGTATGGTCTCCCGATCTCTTTTAAATGAACATCCACTCTGTGGCCGTTAAGGTTATTAGTCCTGATGAGTTTTTCTACCACAGTTCTGGGTAATCCCGGCTCGGGACCCGCTACCTTACCCTCTGCTATAGTTAACAGACTCATCTTCATCGAAACTTGCTTATTTGTTTTCTTTATATGTGTAAATTAACTCTTTAGTATTCTATACAGTGATGATTGATCTCTGTTTTGTTTTTGAAGTACCAAGAACTGTAACAGAATTAGGCCCTTCTTAACAGTCATTTATTGGCACCTCTGTAATATTTGTTTTTAAGCAGATAGCATCACAGCATGCATAATAATGATAAGAAGAAATGTATATTTTCAAATAACTTCACTGTTATTCTACTGTATTTTTGGCTACTGTAATTTTCAGTTGACAATAATATCATGGAAATATATTCACTATTGAAAATAGTTTCACCAGAAGCTTCTACTTACCTGGTCCGCCTGGGTTTGTAGATGCGCTACAGAAGTTCACCTGTATCCTTTGTTTACTCTTGACCACCCAACCATGAGATCCGTCGCCAGGACTGGGATCTCCCCCCGAGCTATCTTGCAGGCCCACAACCCTCAACAAGATGCATGCAACTTGTGCCTGGTTATCTGGTCCTTACCAGACTTAACCAATTTCTTTTTTTTTTTTTCTTTCTGCCTGTCCTTACAGCCCAGAATTTTGCCTCTCCCTTCCCTTTTTCCCTGGAAGCCTTTCCAGTTAGGGAAGGTAGTTTTTGTGCAGTTTTCACAACTGATTTCCTTTTCCAACTCCCTTTCAAAAGTTGCCAGCATTTCAAGAAGTATATTTTTTTAATATATATTTTAATTCACAAATAAAATAAAAAAAATACTATTAAAGTTTTTAAAACAGTCTTCCAAATTCTGTCTTTTACCACAGTAAAATTCCAATATTTACATTCTCCGGGGTCATCACATCTCCCCCTCCTGAGATTGGACATTGTCCCGATGTCTGATTTTCACAAACAATTTCGGGTAAGCTTTTTTTATGAGCTCTTCATCTTCCCAAGTGGCCTCATTAGGCCCATAGTGCTGCCACTGCACTTTAACTTGGGTAATAGCTCGCTTCTGCAGCTGTACTTCTCTCCGGTTGAGGATGCTCAGCGGCTCGACTAGAACCCCGCCTTCCGGTTCGACCTGCAATCAGCAACATTTCCATTCATTTCCTTTCGAAAATAAACTTTTAATTAGATCAACCGGATTTAGTCCTTACCCGTATGTCCTGCCATTTGATCACATTTTTAGGGTCGTAAATGTATTTTTTTAGTATAGAAACATGGAAGACATTGTGGATTCTAATGTGGCTTGGTAGGGCGAGTTGGTAAGCTACCGGCCCAACTCTTGCCAAGACCTGGAAAGGTCCAAAATAGCAGGGTGCAAGCTTGGCACAACCGCTCCATTGCAGGGTACTCTTTCTGGCTGGGATCCTCACATAAACATGGTCACTGACCTGGTATTCTTTGAACCTTCTTTTCCGATCAGCAAAGCTCTTTTGTCTGTCCTGAGCAGCCTTTAAATTAGTATGTACCCTTTTCACCATATCCTCCATTTCTTTGAGCATTTTTGGCGCCAATCTTAATTTGTCCTCAGATCCACCCCAGCTTGAGGGTGTACGACATTTCCGCCCGTACAAGACCTCAAAGGGGCTCATTTGTATTGACGTGTGATACCCGTTATTATATGCGAATTCAACCAAATGTAAATATTCCTCCCACTGTGTTGGTTTCTACATTATGCATGCTCTTAACATGTCCTCCACCACTTGGTTCACTCGCTATGTTTGACCATCGGTCTGGGGATGATAAGCTGTGCTGAAATTCAGCTGTGTTCCCAGTTCTGTAAACAATGCCCTCCAAAAGGTTGACGTGAATTTTACATCACGGTCAGATATTATTGTCTTCGGAAGTCCATGCAGTTTAAACACATTCTGCATAAAAATGTGGGCAATTTGCACAACCCTGTAGGTGGATTGCACGGGTATAAAGTGTGCTGCCTTACTCAGTTTGTCTACCACTACCATAATAGAATCATTGTTCTTCTTTGTCTGAGGCAGCCCTGTTATGAAATCCATAGAAATAGTTTCCCATTTCCATTCCGGAATGGGTAAAGGTTGTAATAACCCCGCTGGGTGCAGATGCTCTGCTTTGATCTGTTGACACTCCAAACACCGCGCTAAATATTCAGCTACATTCTTTTTCATTCCTGGCCAATGGTATTCTTTTCGAAGTGCGGTGATCATTTTTTGGTACCCTGGATGTCCCGCATAGTGGCTGATGTGAAACTCATCCAAAATCATATTTTTAAGACTGTTTTTACTAGGTACATACAACCTCTTTTTATAATGCAGCATTCCAACATCATCTAATTCATATCCCTGCTGATTTTTTTCGCTGGAAAATTGTTGTACCTGCTGTTTTATTTGCTGGTATTCAGCATCTTGATCTGCTGCTGTTTTTATCATTTCTTTCAAGGGATTCTTCCATTTACTGGACAAAATTTCATACAAACATTGCACCTTCTGACTTAACACGTCGGCTACACGGTTTTCCTTCGCTTTCAAATGCTTAATATCAAAATTAAATCCCCTTAAAAAATCTGCCCAGCGGGCTTGCCTCGTATTTAAGGTAGTCTGGCTAAAGTAATTTGTCAGACTGTGGTGGTCTGTTAATAACATAAATTTTCTCCCCATGAGATAATGCCGCCACATTTTCAGTGCGTGTATGATGGCTGCTAATTCTAAATCGTAAGCAGAATATTTCTGCTCATGCTCCTTTAGCTTTCTTGATTCGTAAGTGATCACTCTTCCTTCTTGCATCAACACACTGCCCACACCCTCCTTACTTGCATCAATACATACCACGTAATCCTTATTAGGATCAGCTATACTCAAGATGGGTGCTGTGGTGAGAAAATTCTTAAGTTGCTCAAAGCTTTGCTGACACTCTGACGTCCATTTGAATGCCCTTCCTTTTTTCTGTAAGGAGGTGATAGGTTATGCTACCCTTGAAAAACCTTCCACGAATCTTCTATAATAATCGGATAATCCCATAAAGGACCTGATGTCTGCCACATCCTTTGGTACGGGCCATTCCATTATGGTCCTTATCTTTTCAGGGTCCACTGCAATCCCCTCTTTTGTGATTATATGGCCTAAATACTGTATTTCCTCTTTGAAGAAATCACACTTGCTGAACTTAGCATACAACTGGTGTTCTCGGAGGGTTTGTAGTACTAACCTGAGATGCTCCTCGTGCTCCTCCCTAGAACGAGAGTATATCAGAATATCATCGATGAATATCAGCACAAATTTATCCAAAAATTGATGAAACACGTTGTTCATTAAACACATAAAAGTGGCGGGGGCATTGGTCAACCCGAAAGGTAGCACTACAAACTCGTAGTGCCCATACCGTGTTCTGAAAGCTGTTTTAGCGATGTCTTCCTCCTTAATCCTAATCTGGTGGTAACCTGATCGCAAATCGATCTTAGAGAACACTGTTGCACCCTTCACTTGATCGAAAAGTTCATCGATCCGAGGTAAAGGATATTTATTTTTGATTGTGAGCTTGTTCAGCTGACGATAATCTATACACATTCGAAGAGTTCCGTCTTTTTTCTTGACAAATAACACTGGGGCGAATATAATTTTTGTCTAGCAGCTCTTGTAGTTGCATTTTTAATTCTGTTAACTCAGGTACGCTCATTCTATAAGGTGCCCGCGATACTGGTGTTGCCCCTGGTGTCAATTCGATGGTAAAGTCTATATCCCTTTTAGGTGGCACCCCGGGTACATCCTCTGGAAATACATCTGCAAATTCTTGTATTATGGGAATGTTATCTAGCGTGGCTGTTTTATCCTTTGAATTTGCATAGCCTACCTAAATGGCATAAATTTGACATATTTTTCTGATAAATTTAGCTAGTTGGGATGCAGTGATCAGCCGGACCTGCACTGGGCACTTAATCCCATGCATTTCCTGCTTCTCTCCAAAGTCATCTTTGTAATAAATGGTTTTCGTCTTGCAGTTCACTAGTGACCAATGCTTTTCTAGCCAATCCATCCCAATCAGAACATCATATGAACCAAGAGGGAGCACATTCAAATCTGCCACTACTGGCTGTCCCGCTATTGTTAAAGGGCAGTTATTAATTTTTGCCAACACTCGTCTCTTGGCCCCCGTAGCTAACTGTACTAGCCATGGATTCTTGAATTTTTCAGGTTGTAGCTTACAATGTTCTACTATCTTTGGGCTAATATAACTTAAAGTAGCTCCTGGATCAATTAGAACAGCTATAGAAAGATCTGAAATTTTACCTTCAAACTCCACCATGGTCGGCTGGTATTCCACCTGACGATCGTCCAGGGCTGCGTTAATCCTTGGCATGCTACGTCCCACATCGCCAATGGTCGATGCCTCATGGATCTGGGATATCTGATCAGTTCCCTTCCGCTGCGGGCAATTTTTGACGTAGTGTGGTCCTCCACAACCCCAGCATTGAACTGGGGGTCTGGCTATTCCTTCGCCCTCCAGCCTGACAGACTGTTCGCTCACTCTGGATTCACTGATTGGCTTGGACCTGAATGAACCTCTTTGTACAGTTCTGTTGTTCTGCCCCTTACTAATTCCCTTACCTCCACTGCTACGACTTCCTTTACTGTTCCCAACTATTTTATTACCCCTTTTTTCATTCCATCTTTTTTTGTTTGAAGCATCTCCTTTCTGTTTATTCTGCTGGTAGCAGATTCTGGCTTTGCGGATAGCTTCATACGTCGTCTTAGGATTGTCAAACTCAATCCTTTCTTGTATGTATAGGGGTAAACTACTGACAAATCTTTGCACCTTGGATTTTTCTTCTTTAATATAGGGCACATAGCGAAGTAGGGAGGTGAAACGGTTGATAAACTTGTCCATAGTCTATTGTCCCAACCGTAAATCGTGGAATTCCCTTGCCTTTTCATCATAGAAGTGCTTAGTCAGATATCTTTCTTTGAAGTACTTCTGAAATTTCTCCCACGTTATGGTTCGTTCGCTTACTCCCTTGACGATCTTAACTTCCTCCCACCATAGGGTTGCTTTTCCTTGTAACTGAAAGATGGCCAGTCGTGCCTTCAGGTTGTGGTCATATTCATATAGCTGAAAATATTTGTTCATGTTAATTAGCCATGCTTCAGCCACTTCCTCCTATTCCCCATCAAAGTGTGGGGGTTTAATTTTTCGAAATTCTCCCTATAGTTCCACTCTTTGATGTTTTGAAGTCTGCTGTTCGGATGCATTGTCAGAATGGTCCTCCCCCTCTTCTGATTTTTCAGGCTCTGTTTGATAGTTTCGTTCTTCTGACATCCTCTGCTATTCCGCGCTGGGATTAGCTAGTGGTGGGTTTTGCCTGTCAGACAAACTCTTTAAAATTCTTTCTTGCTCCACCGTCAGTCGTGCATTATCCTCTCGTAATTGTGCCATCTCATTCTTCAATTCCTGTACTGTCTCTAATATTGCAAGGTTCGTGCTACATGTCTCCTCGCCAAGTTGTACCCACAAGTCTAGGTTATCCCTAGGATTTATTGCAGGTTCCTGACCTGCTATCGATCTGTGCGGAGCGCTGCCAGCTCTCTGCATACTTACTGTTACTGTCTATTGTCTATTGTCTTGTTGTTGTTTTCTTTTGTCTCAACCTAAGAAATGGAACCAGAAGAGGAGTTAGCAATATTAGTTGTCTTTCTTACAAATATAATAAGATGGTTAACTGTACAATGCTTGTTTATTTTTCCTCCAGTTTTTTTGTTTAAACTTCTTTACATGTTGTCCCAGAGGTCACAGTATTGTTCCTTGGCTCTGATACCAATTTGTCACGATCCTACCATAGACATATTTTTTTATTTTATTAATCTTTACCTTCATAAACTTTACCATATCCCTTTTAATCCGCATACACACTGCCACATCATACAGTCTACTCGGATCGTCAAATATCGTTAGGGATATTCAGATCATCGTAAGTCTAGTCAAATGTCTTTATTTTTTTTTTGTTTGTATGCATTGGATGTGTTTCTTGGCAACCAGATAAATACTTTGGATGTTTGCATGGTGACCGGAGTCATAATTCGACATTGAGTTGTTGATATGCATTAAATTTTAAGGACAGTTGTTTTATTACTCTTCAGTACAACTGGCCTGCCTTTTCTGCTCGGCCATGTGAACGGGCAGGGCCCCGTACCCTCATTCCCCGCGCCTTTGGTTCCCGCTCCAATTCAACGGTGCGGATCAACAGATCTGGATCCGAGGGTGGAGGTTTGCCGGAGGGTTTTAGGGTTCATATTAAGTTGTTTTGAGTCTTCGTTCGGCTCATTTGGACCTGGCGCCGCTCCCAGGTTTGGCTTGTCTCTCTGCGCACAGGGGATTCTCCCGTTCACTCATCCACTGAGGCTCCATCAGCTGCACAAGAGTTATTCAACTGTTTCCCGGGATTTACCTATGCAGGTAATGGCATTCTCTCACAGTCAATTTCACGGTTGTTTCTATTATGAATACTCTTTCCCTACAGGTCACACCGATGAATTTGTATATGTTAATGGTTTTCGTATTTCTTTGTTGTGTGAAGGTGGATGCTACAGCCATGGAATTCTCCGATATGCAGAACGACAGGTCCTCGGCAACCTGGCCTACCTCGCCGCATATCAGGTAGGCATCCCTGTTCGATTGATTCCTGGGTGCAGGTATTTGGGGTTTCCCTTTTTGACTGTTGCTGCTACGGGATTTATACATACTCGTTTTTCTTTGCTTGCTTTCAGATTTCCATAATTTGACAGAAGTACCCAGGACAGGGTCCTTGGGGTTTGCCTCCGAGGCTACTCGTGGTTTTATTACTCTCAGACTTTGTTGTCTCGACTGGCCCTGATTGGGTTGTGAGGAAGTAGTCAGTTCCTTTCAAACGGGAGGTGCCTTGGCAGTCCCAGTAGTTTAAGTTATCTCGATTTCCTTTCTGCGTTTCATATACCATTTATCCAGTTGTAATTATTTAAGAAATAGAGTAGTAAAGACTACTAGCTTGGACCGGGTCAAGAATTATGGAACCTCTCTGTTTTCCAATGAATGTTATTGTTTATTTCGGATTCGCAGCTCCCTGGAATGATTACTTAACTCTGTATATGTAAATTTATTTCTTGGGTTCTTCAGGAAAGTTTAATAGCAGACTAAACTTTACTCTTGAGAGCCTTGGCTCCGATACTTTGTGAACTCGACTTTCTGCAAGTAATTTATGTGTTTATAATATCATTACAGTCGTTTATATTCTCATAGCTCTATATTACGGTGGAATTGCCATTGTCTTTAAAAAAAAACGTAGGCATTTCTTTTCTGTTTTCGACTTAATGTTCTTCTTCGAACTGCTAGGGTTCCCTACTATTGAGATGTAATAGTTATGATGAAATGGTTATGTTTATCATGGAAAAATAGGTGTTCAGTTGATTTCGAATGGTAGATTTCCATACTGCTGTCGCATTTTGCTACTGTGATTATGGTACTAACATACAGTTTTGCAACTTCGATGTTTAATTATATAATGATACAGTTAGTGTCTGGTTCATTGTTTTTTCGAACCTCCCCCTTAGGATTGCTCATCCCTTCACTGTCTACCAGTTACCTCTGTCTAGCAGTATGTATTTTTTGTTTATGTTATATATCCGCTCTATAGTTTGCTTTTTCGTGCATACTCCCATACATGGTAAGAATTTCGTATGGTCTCCCGATCTCTTTTAAATGAACATCCATTCTGCGGCCGTTAAGGTTATTAGTCCCGATGAGTTTTTCTACTAGTGTTCTGGATAATCCCAGCTCGGGACCCGCTACCTTACCCTCTGCTATAGTTAACAGACTCATCTTCATCGAAACTTGCTTATTTGTTTTCTTTATATGTGTAAATTAACTCTTTAGTATTCTATACAGTGATGATTGATCTCTGTTTTGTTTTTGAAGTACCAAGAACTCTAACAGAATTAGGCCCTTCTTAACAGTCATTTATTGGCACCTCTGTAATATTTGTTTTTAAGCAGATAGCATCAGAGCATGCATAATAACGATAAAAGAAATGTATATTTTCAAATAACTTCACTGCTATTCTACTGTATTTTGGCTACTGTAATTTTCAGTTGACAATAATATCATGGAAGTATATTCACTATTGAAAATAATTTCTCCAGAAGCTTCTACTTACCTGGTCCGCCTGGGTTTGTAGATGCGCTACAGAAGTTCACCTGTATCCTTTGTTTACTCTTGACCACCCAACCATGAGATCCGTCGCCAGGACTGGGATCTCCCCCCGAGCTATCTTGCAGGCCCACAGCCCTCAACAAGATGCATGCAACTTGTGCCTGGTTATCTGGTCCTTACCAGACTTAACCAATTTCTTTTTTTTTTTCTTTCTGCCTGTCCTTACAGCCCAGAATTTTGCCTCTCCCTTCCCTTTTTCGTTGGAAGCCTTTCCAGTTAGGGAAGGTAGTTTTTGTGCAGTTTTCACAACTGATTTCCTTTTCCAACTCCCTTTCAGAAGTTGCCAGCATTTCAAGAAGTATATTTTTTTAATATATATTTTAATTCACAAATAAAATAAAAAAAATACGATTAAAGTTTTTAAAACAGCCTTCCAAATTCTACCTTTTACCACAGTAAAATTCCAATATTTACATTCTCCAGGATCATCACAATTACTATTTTATAAAATAGCATTTATACTTTCTTTCGTACCTTTTTATTGGTACCTATAAAATGTAACATACTCTACAATAAAATTGCCACTTACCTGACTATACAGTGTTACTTAGAATCGTTTATAATTTTGTGGTTGATGTGGCCTTGATCCTTCTCATTGGTGCATGTGAACTACTATCTTCTAAAATACCATTTGTACTTTCCTTCGTACCTTCTTATTGGTACCTATAAAATGCCACTTACCCTACAATAAAAATGCAACTTACCCTACTCTAAGGTGTTAGTATCGTTTATTTGGAAATTTTGTGTCAAATACTTAATATGTACTTTTATTTGAGAAGGTAAGGTATCACATTTTTATTTTAATTTGTTGTTGATATGGTAATTTTAATTTAAAAGTGGTTTGCCATTTATTAAATGCTTTTGAGTACATTTAATTTTGTTTGTTTTTTTCAATTTTTTTTTAAATAATCATATTTATTTATTTTATTTGAAGTGGGAAAATTTATCATAACTTGTTAAACTAGCTAATCATCTCTAGCTTCTAATCTCTAATGCAGGCTGACTCATCATCATTATTCAAGGAAAACCATGCTAGTTGGAATAACTCACTAGTGGTAGGGGGCAGGTTTTCACTCTAACTCATCATCCTTATTCAAGGAAAACTATGCCACCTGAAATCTTGTTGGTGGTCCGTAAGGGGGCAAGTTTTCACTCTTTCGAGATGTCTCTGGATCTTGGGCCTTTAACTTGTTTTTTTTGAAGACGAACTCTTAACAAAACAAAAATAATTTTAGAGCATACTCGAGAGTTTTACACTTATATTTTTTATTATACATTTATCTTACTTTTATTTTAGTTTTCAAATTATTTTTATTATATGATTAATTATAATATTTTTTGAAAATAAATTTAAGAAAAACTTATTTATTATTTTTTTGATAATATATATATATATATATATATAACATAAATCTCATTCGAGTAAAACGTATTAATTTAATTTTTCTACGTGAGAGTTTATCGCTCTGAGATTTAATTCTTACTTTGATAAAGGTTTAAACTTTATCATTTTTCTTAAATGGATTTACGTTTATCCATTTTTCTTATTGTCCAAGTACATGGATTTTATAACATGTCAACAACGTATAAATGTGGAATTCACATTAATGCATAGTCTTCTCATTACATGAAAAGAAAATGCAAGTATTCTATTAATTTAAGAAAAAGAATCAAGATTTAACGATTATCACTATTTTAAAGAAAAAATCAAGCTTGTCATTAAATTAGGAAAGGCCAGATTTAGTCATACAAAAACATGAAAAGATTAGTTTAATGGAAAGATACATAAAAATAAATGTACACATTATTTTTATGTTAGATTTAATCATTATACATATATCACATTTACTTAAATGGCTACAACTACACAACGCTGCGATGCAACGGGATACTTGCCGATTAACATTGCTTTAAACGAAATATTTCAAGTATTTGATAAATGGCTTTAAAGTCGATGAATGAGTTTACTATGGATTCAAATTTTACACCGAGTGTCACTGTAAAGAGATGTCCAAAGCTATTAACATTGCAACCAACTCTTTATAATTTTATATGCATCCTCATATAAGCTATTTACGCCGTAAGGTGTTTCCCTCTGAAATCAACTTCCCTTATTGTCTACCTGTCACCCTTAGATACCGTTAGATTATAGGTTAGACGATTGAGAAAGGCTGAACCGTTCTATCACAAAAAAGTAGTTACGAATTGTTACCGGTAGGTAGGTATTCGATTCGCATAGGTAAAGACCTGTCTGCGAACTCAGGCAGCCAACTCTTCAATGCGGTTGTCGAGAAGGGAAAACTGAAGGAAGAGGAAGCAAAAACTATTTTCAGCAGTTGATTAGCATGGTTGATTTCTGCCACAGTCGAGGTTCATATCACCAGAAATTGGAGAGCTAGTTTTTAAACGAAAATGGCGATATGAAGGTCACCGACTTTAGCCTCAGTGCGTTGTGGGAGCAGTTCATACCGGATGACCTTATCCACATAGCGTGCAGTGCACTGTCATACGTTTCACCGCAGGTGATTACCAAGAAGGGATACGACGCAGCCAAGGCCAACATCTGGTCCTGCAGAGTTCGTGCTCCTGGTGGGCTACCTGCCTTTCCAGATGCGAATCTAATAGTGATATATAAGAAGATTTGAAGGGGGATTTCAAATGCTTGACCTGGTTTTCCTCTGAAGTCCGACGTTTGGTTATCTAGCTACTAGACCCTAACCCTATGCTTAGATCTGAACCATTACACTTCAGAACCTTCTACAATCTTTAGACGTGCCCAATTTTTCTAGATAGATATTTCATAACAACTGTTTCATGAATCAAGGTAAGCTTTCTCTTAAAATTTGCAATGCAGGATACAAGAATATATATCTTAGGACACAAATTCCACACAACAAAGAGAACCCATGACACAGAGTCTGAGATGTTGATGTAGATAACAATTTTGTTTGCCAACGATGAAAATACTTCTAGAAGGGCTTAGATAAATGATTCAAGCAGTTACAACAAGGATACAAACGTTTCTTTACATAGGGTTAATTTTTCCTTCATTTTGTTCAACCTACAAACTCCATAGATACTTTCATTGAGTTCAGTCCTTATTTTCCACCACAGGGATGAAAAATGTTGCCTTATTTCATATCATAATGTACTGATATTCAGTATATAATGAAAATTGTAAGCATTTACCATGTTTTAAATATGCATTCATTTTTAAATTTATGGTAGATTATCTATGCTTTTATTTAGCAGACATGTTGCTCATCAATCTAGGGTGGAGACTAATGAGCATGCATGACCTTTGAGTCTATATAGACCATACGTATGAATCATGATTTGAAATCTTGGCATTGTAGAAGAAGATTACCAAAGTTCTGTGATTTTTAGGT
Source organism: Pinus tabuliformis (assembly GCA_031772625.1). Classification (NCBI taxonomy): domain Eukaryota; kingdom Viridiplantae; phylum Streptophyta; class Pinopsida; order Pinales; family Pinaceae; genus Pinus; species Pinus tabuliformis. The sequence continues at coordinate 1,794,778,284 of CM062818.1, forward strand.
TATCATTAGATAGGTAAAAGATGGACAAGATGTCACAATGTGTTTTTAAATTATGTTTTGGAAGAGGTAAAAGTTTTGAGAGCGTTTTCAATTTACTTCAGTTTTGATAGTGGATATGTGAGCTGGGCTATATGGAGATAATTAGAGCTATTTAATCCTGCTCATTGTTTGGTGAATTTGAGATTCAAAGTTTGTCTACCAAATGTTTTACAGCAAATTGACAACATTGGCTAGCTTGCTGCTTGAATCTGCATCAGCTCTTGAAACTTCACCACTTATGGATTACCAACGGAGAATAATAGCATATATATGGTTAGATATTTTATTTTTCTTACTTATATTGTTACTGGTCTTGATGGTGTTGTTTTGGTTGTGGCGAATTTTAAGAAGAATTGATCACGCTCCTTTGGAAGTGCCAGCCTGCCAGCCCTTTATGCTCAGCTGTGATGTAAAATATAGGAAGATAGAAACCTTTGCATTGTTGTATTGATAATATGTTGTTTTTATTGACTTTTGGGACTTGAAAAAACTTGTCTCCTTCACTGGTGAGAATATTAGAAGGATAATCTATGACAAATAGTACACGGGACATTGTTTACACAAAATATTTTGCTTATACTACCCTTCACTCTATTTTTTGCTATCTCTGAAGGCATTTATCTATCATCTGTATTGAATAAGGTACCACAGGGAGGTTGGTGTACCTTCCTAATTGCAACAATTTTTCTGACCATAATGTTCTCTTGGAACTATGGAAGGCAGAAAAAGTATAAATATTTAGCACGGAGAAAACTCAGCATAGAAGGTTTGAATGGATTGCTTGCCAGGGTGAATTCACATGTACCAGGAATTTGTTTCTTCTGCAGTGACCTTATTTCAGGCCTACCACCGATTATTGAGCCTTGTGTAAAGAAAGTGGGGTCTCTGCTTGAAGTTCTTGTCATTGTCACCATAAGAAGGGTTCCAGTCAAGAAAGTGCTTTTGTCAGAGAGATTTATGGTTGGAAAACTAGAGCCAAAGGGTGTATATAAATGCATAACCCAATATGGTTACAAAGATGCCCCAAACATGGAAGGATTTGAATTTATCGACTAGGTTGTTGAAAGCATAAAATATTATCTCAAGCTTAGAGGAACTCATTCCTCCTCACATGACAGAAGTTATGCAAGTAGAAATACAGTGGCAGAAAGTAACTACTGTGTAGATGAGGAATTGCAATAGCTTAAATTGGCAAAGAATACAGGGGTTATCAACCTTAAAAAAAGCAATGGCAAGCAATTCATGCGCCTTGCATCCGATACTATATTGAAGTTTTTCAGTACGTAAAATGGTGGAAAGGCTATCAACTCAAAGACAAAGGAATTGCTTGAGAAGAGTGCAACGACTTAGATTTTCTTTTTGATTGTTGTTATGATGGGCACCTGTATGGTGATTGGCTGGAGCGTTGACTATTGAAATATCAGGCAATGCAAATTGGCAATGCACATGGTAAGATGATACACGAATGCGAAGTAGACACTATTATCTTGGCTTCCATGAGTATATTGGGATGTAATCAAGTTTTCCAGTATGGGTTAGTTTATTTGAAGGAGGGATGCAACTCCCTATCATAAACATGATATCATTTTTGTGTATAGTGTGAATTATGGCATCCCACTTCCTGACATAATTTATGTTATCGTATGTTAACTCGTGCAGGCGTTGTTGTACTCGTGTCATTTTTTTATCCTGTTACTACTGTTCCTTTTTCAAAAACTTGGTACAAGTAAAGTTAGCTTCATGTTCTCACCCATAATGATTGCCTGGTTCGTGACCAACATCATGATAGGACAGTATAATATTGTGAAATATTATCCTGGAGCATTCAAGGCATTCAACCCATATTATATATATTATTACTTTCATGAATATCACTAATAAGGATGGGTGATGCTTGGAGGTGTAGTCTTATGTATAAAAGGTATTGATTATTCGCATGATGATATGTGTCTCATTTTATCATATAATATACTTGGAACTGTTTTCTAACTCAATCGATAAATCCATACTAATGATTTTGTCAAACAAAATTCATAACTTCATCCCAATTATTTATGCTAAAGCTATACAAATAGAAACACTAACATTAGTTCTTTGTTCTGACTGGATCCCGGTGTCGAGGCCATGTTTACAGACTTGGGCCATTTCAACAGGAAATCAATCCAGGTCTAAACTATATGTCAAGGACAGAATTATTAGTATTTCATCATACCTGTGTGCTTCATCCTCCTTAAGTTTTAGTACCATAATGAGAAATTTGGGTTTTTTGTTGCAGCTTGCTTTCTGTGTGTTGGTTTACCCATCTCTGCTTATCACATATACGAGACAAGCGGCTTATTTGATAAAAAACCCAGGGGACATAGGCTCTACATTTTACAAAGCAATACCACAGCCTGTGTATTGGTCAATGTTCATTGTTGCCACTTTAGCAGCCATTGTAGCCAGTCAAGCATTGATTACAGCAACATTCTCAATCATAAAACAGTCCATGGCTCTTAGCTGCTTCCCTCGAGTGAAGATTGTGCATACCTCACAAAATTACGAGGGTCAGATCTATTCACCTGAAGTTAACTATGTTCTCATGGTTATCTACATTGCAATTGTCATAGGATTCTGGGATGGAACACAAATTGGCAATGCACATGGTAAGAATATCCAAATTTATATCTGACAACAGAATTTGGTAGTTTTTATGGATTCTTTTGAGTTTCCAAGGATAATTTTAGGTATTTGGTGGTGCAGGGGTTGCAGTTGTTGAGGTTATGTTCATTATGACGTGCATAGTAACCTTGGTCATGCTTGTGGTTTGGAACATGCATGTTTTGCTTATACTACCCTTCACTCTGTTTTTTTGCTATCTTTGAAGGCGTTTATCTATCATTTGTATTGAATAAGGTGCCATAGGGAGGTTGGTGTCCCTTCCTAATTTTCTGACCATAATGTTCTCTTGGAACTATGGAAGGCAGAAAAAGTATAAATATTTAGCACGAAGAAAACTCAGCATAGAAGTTTTGAATGGATTGGTTACCCGGGTGAATTCACATGTACCAGGTACTTGTTTCTTCTGTAGTGACCTTCTTTCTGGCTTACCACCAATTATTGAATATTATGAAAAGCATGTGGGGTCTCTGCATGAAGTTCTTGTCATTGTCCCCATAAGAATGATTCTAGTCAAGGCAGAGCTTTTGTCGGAGAGATTTATGGTTGGAAAACTAGAGCCAAAGGGTGCATATAAATGCGTAGCCCAATATGGTTACAGAGATTCCCCAAACATTGACCAACATCATGATAGGACAGTATAATATTGTGAAATATTATCCTGGAGCATTCAAGGCATTCAACCCATATTATATATACTATTACTTTCATGAATATCACTAATAAGGATGGGTGATGCTTGGAGGTGTAGTCTTATGTATAACAGGTATTGATTATTCGCATGATGATATGTGTCTCATTTTATCATATAGTATACTTGGAACTATTTTCTAACTCAATTGATAAATCCATACCAATGATTTTCTCAAACAAAATTCATAACTTTATCCCAATTATTTATGCTAAATCTATACAAATAGAAACACTAACATCAGTTCTTTGTTCTGACTGGAACCAGGTGCCGAGGCCATGTTTGCAGACATGGGCCATTTCAATAGGAAATCAATCCAGGTCCAAGCTATATGTCAAGGACATAATTATTAGTATTTCATCATACCTATGTGCTTCATCCTCCTTAAGTTTTAGTACCATAATGAGAAATTTGCGTTTTTTGTTGCAGCTTGCTTTTTGTGTTTTGGTTTACCCGTCTATGCTTATGACATATACGAGACAAGCAGCTTATTTGATAAAAAACCTAGGGGACATAGGCTCTACATTTTACAAAGCAATACCACAGCCTGTGTATTGGTTAATGTTAATTGTTGCCACTTTAGCAGCCATTGTAGCCAGTCAAGCATTGATTACAACAACATTCTCAATCATAAAACAATCCATGGCTTTTCGTTGCTTCCCTCAAGTGAAGAATGTGCATACCTCAAAAAATTACGAGGGTCATATCTATTCACCTGAAGTTAACTATGTTCTCATGTTTATCTACATTGCAATTGTCGTAGGATTTTGGGATGGAACACAAATTGGCAATGCACATGGTAAGAATATCCAAATTTATATCTGACAACAGAGTTTGGTAGTTTTTATGGATTCTTTTTAGTTTCCAAGGATAATTTTAGGTATTTGGTGGTGAAGTGGTTGCATTTGTTGGGGTTATGTTCATTATGACATGCGTAGTAGCCTTGGTCATGCTTGTGGTTTGGAACATGCATGTTTTTCTTGTACTACCCTTCACTCTGTTTTTTTGCTATCTTTGAAGGCGTTTATCTATCATCTGTATTGAATAAGGTGCCACAGGGAGGTTGGTGTCCCTTCCTAATTTTCTGACCATAATGTTCTCTTGGAACTATGGAAGGCAGAAATAGTATAAATATTTAGCACAAAGGAAACTCAGCATAGAAGTTTTGAATGGATTGGTTACCCGGGTGAATTCACATGTACCAAGAACTTGTTTCTTCTGCAGTGACCTTATTTCTGGCTTACCACCGATTATTGAACATTATGAAAAGAACGTGGGGTCTCTGCATGAAGTTCTTGTCATTGTCACCATAAGAATGATCTAGTCAAGACAATGCTTTTGTCGGAGAGATTTATGGTTGGAAAACTAGAGCCGAAGTGTGTGTATAAATGCGTAGCCCAATATGGTTACAAAGATGCCCCAAACATTGAAGGATTTGAATTTATCAACCAGGTTGTTGAAAGCATAAAATACCATCTCAAGCTTAGAGGAACTCATTCCTCCTCACATGACAGAAGTTATGCAATCAGAAATATAGTGGCGAAAAGTAACTACTTTGTAGATGAGGAATTGCAACAGCTTGAATTGGCAAAGAATACAAGGGTTGTGTATGTTCTAGGAAACATCACATTGAAGACTAATAAGAGCAACGGTCCTTTTGAAGGATTACTGATTGGCAAGCTCTACATATTTCTCCAAAACAATTGCAGGTTGACTCTGTCTACCTACCATATACCACTTGCGCATTTATTTCAAGTCGGAATGGTGCAAGAAATTTACATTTCGTTCACACAAAACCTATTAGAAGACAATGAAATCATAAGCTTTTACTCATAATAATCAGAAGCTTTTACTCATAATAAAGCTTTTAGGGCCGTAAAGTTCCTGATCACTGGAAAATAGGATATAATTTTGTACTATTGTTACTATTTTAATAGATTTAGAATATTTCAAAATGCGAATTTCCGGTGAGATCAAAAGAAATGAGAATTGAGTTTTTTACCATCTCTACAATAAATCATGCATCATTTAGAGTGAACTCGTACATACATGTTTTGTGACTCTGGTAGAATGGAAAAAAATGATAACAGTTCATTACTTTTCAGTTTCAATCCTTCTTTTACAGTAAGGCTCTTATCTTTTGATGAAATGCAAAGCCTAGTAAATTAAAATTTTCAAGAAATCCTAGGTAGAGTTTGTTAAAAGGGTATTTTAAATTTTAATAGTAACTCCTTTTTATCCTTTGTCCTCTGAAATTTGTACACTCTCGAGTTGTCTGGGACTAAGTACCAGTTCATGTGTTACAGGCCCAAGCCACCAAACAACACTTTTCCCATGTTGGGTCCCTTCAAATTTTGAATCTAAGAAGCCCCATAGGAGCAACAAAATGAAAATGATACCTAGAAAATCACTCTTCTTGCCTAAGCCACCAATCCTAGCAAGGCTTAATGAGGACCAATGATAATTATAAGGATCCCATGTTTCCACTATACTCTCTATTGCTTTATGATCCAATATGTTTCTCATCTTATCTTTCCATTTTGTTTTGAATGTGGAGTCTTTACAACCTGCAATATAGTATGCTCTAAGCCCCTGTAGCAATATTCAAAATGTGGCTACAGTTGCTCTACAATATCTGTAGATGAGGGTATGCCCCTTTGTCTGCTATGGCCGAGAGTTGGGCTCTTGCCATGAGTACCTCATAAAACTCACCCTCATATGTCAGTTGCAGTGTCTTATTTGGGGACAAGAACATAGGTCCTTGAGTTGCGGCCATGGTTTTAATACCAATCCACTTTTGACTTCTTCCTTGCTTGGTAGCAATTTACAGAAAACATTGTACCCCAACAACCAGTATGTTCGAAACCTGTTCGGATTAGACACTAATATATCCAGGGTTTTCAAATGGGCATCTCTGAAATTTTTAGAAAGAAATTGAAGCATTTGGCAAGTTTTGGCCTACTACTCATAAACATCAATTTGAAAAAGAGGTATGTGTTGTAGTATTTGTAAATGAGTAAACATTTAAAATTTAGTTTTATATGAAAAAAAGATTTAGTATGCATAATGATTTTATATGAAACATTAAATTAAAATAATAATAATAAAACAATTTAATTCAATTTATTATATTAATTTTTCTTTTTTATATTAACAAAATTATAAACAATTTTTTAGAAAGGAATCATATTATTAATGATTCATCTTCATAACCATCAAAATTTCATATTAAAATTTAATTAACATGTTTTAAATTTAATCTAAAAATTACTATAATGGATATATTGTACTCAAGAAAAAGGGGTCTGGTCGAGTGACCATTCCCATTCTACCCAACTCGTAGAACAATGGAGTTGTGTTAGGACTTCATCTGTAACACTGGGTAATTGGGTCTCTCAGCTGACACATTTACTGTATATGATATGTGGCCTTTTTTTGGAGTTGTGTTAGGACTTGATTTGTAATATTGGGTAATTTGGTCTCTCAGCTGACGCATTTACATTTACTGTATATGATATGTGGCCTTTTTTGGTCTGTGACAGGTAGGGGAAGATAATATTTGTATCGTACGTTCTGATCTATAATATTGGGTAATTGGGTCTCTTGACACATTTCCGTTTACTTTATATGATATGTGGCCTTTTTTGGTCTGTGACAGGCAGGGGAAGATAATATTCGTATCGTATGTTCTCGGATGGGGTCTTTTCCAACTTATTTCATCGAAGCAATTTTGTTAATGGTAGGCACTTTAACAAAATGAGTGGGTAGAGGTTGTCAGTTAAGCTTGTGGTTGCTACTTTCTAGAATTATTTTTAATTATCTTTGACAAAAGTGTATCTTTATGATACATTTCAGCCATCATATACAATCAGAGGTATAGATTTTCGATGATATTTCGACTTGTTATTTCATGCTAGTTGCTCTTTCTTGGGAAATCTCAGTATTGTCAGAGGGGTTTAGTTGAAGACAGACAAGTTGACAATTTGACAGCTATCGCAAGTGTTTCTGCTAAGCAGGACTTGCTAAATAATGTAGATATAATTTTCATTGGTTGTCCTGAGCTTGTTTTGTGCATATGTTCCTTATAAGTTGTGGTTTGAACCATAATTGTTCTGTGCATATGTTCCTTATAAAGTTGTGGTTTGAACCATAATTTGCATTTCAAGCCCTTAAAAGCGAGTGTTACAGAACATGAATTGGGATATTAAAAACACATTCGAGGTTTTATCCAAAAGAAATTTCATGACATCTCATATGAAGTTAGTAGTGAAAAATGTTATTTTAATAGAGTTCTGGCAAGTTAAGGAATTTGTGCATCCCTATATTTACGAAAATTTCATCAAGAGTTGAATTGGGATATTAAAAACACATTCGAGGTTTTATCCAAAAGAAAGTTCATGACATCTGATATGAAGTTAGTAGTGAAAAATGTGATTTTAATAGAGTTCTCACAAGTTAAGGAATTTGTGCATCCCTATATTTACAAAAATTTCACCAAGAGTTTGATTTCAGTGAGGAGTTTGATGGCATTCACTTGTATTTTTGGAAACCCCTAGTTGACATAACCATGTAGTAGGAAAAGAACATTTAATTTTTACTCTCACGATGGTTTGTGATAGCTAGCAACCTTGTGTGCCCTCTTTAAAAGTGACAATTCATTCTTAAATATGTAACATATGGAAATACAAAATCTCCAAATACAAAAAAAAGAACTTAAAATAATGTACAAAAACATGTTCACATAAACAACAACTGCTACATGAATAATGGATAGCCTCTATATGACAATAACTATAACTCATTATCATCCACCCTTGCTTTCAAGAATGTCCATTCACATGTTGCTATTCTTCCACACACTACTCTTACTTATCCATATTCAAAACACACATAACTAATAGTTTCAAGTGTAACTCAATATCATCCACCCTTGCTTTCAACAATGTCCATTCACATGTCACTATTCTTTTACACACTATTATTTACAAAATATCTATATTCATCATACACATAACTAACAATTTCAATTGCAACTCATTATCATCCACCCTTGCTTTCAACAATGCCCATTCACATGTCCCTATTCTTCCACACTCTATGCCTTACAACATTTCCTTTGCAACATCATGTGCAAATGCGAGTTATTATTTTTTTGCACGTTCGTGTCTCGATAACCATTTTGAATTTCATTGGAGAAAAAGGCATATATTTCTGTGAAAGAATTTTATGTTATAATTTTATATGCATCCTAGTATCAACTATTTATTATTTTTTTATGTTTTGATTAACATTGCTTTAAACAAAATATTTCAAGCCTTTGATAAATGGCATTAAAGTCGATCAATGAGGTTACTATGGATTTAAATTTTACACCGAGTGTCACTATAAAGAAATGTCCAAAGCTATCAACAGTGCAGCCAACTCTTTATAATTTTATATGCATCCTCATATAAGCTATTTATTATTTTCTTTCATGTTCGTGTCTCGATAACCATTTCGACTTTCACTGGAGAAAAAGGCATATATTCATGTGAAAGAATTTTCTGTTATAATTTTATATGCATCCTAGTATCAACTATTTATTTTCTGTGAGCCAAAATGAATGTAACAACAACGAACATAAATTGTATTTTAGAGATGTAAAATAAAACAAATTTAAATTTTAAGCAAAAAAATTGTAAATAGTATTTCACAGATGTAAATATTTAAATTGTAAGCAAAAAAAATTGATTTCACCCATAAATTTTAGGAATATTGATACTAGCTAGTGAAAGTAGTGAAAAGAGTTGGTGTTGTTGGACTAGTGTTTATAAACTGTTCATCTTCCCATATGAAGTTTCTATGATGTGAGGTCGCATTTGTTGTATTCAATAATTAAATTTAAACCAACCACTATACTTTTTTAGAGTATGAAGAAGAGCATTATTACTCTGAAATACAAAAGGCAACAAGAGAACATAAATAAAGAAGAGAACATAAATACAAAATATAACCAATGAAAATCTGGCGAGCTTCGACCATGAGGGCTGCAACCCATTTAAAATACAAAACAAAAATAGAAACAATATAAAAACACATGCATAAAAACTTTACGAAAAACCTAAAACGAACAACCTAAAAAACTAAAACTAACAAAACAAGATGACTCTACACCAAATACATTTCCCCCATAAACCTAACACCTTCTTTTGAAAGCTTGCAAAACTGCTTCAATCTGTGAAACTGCCCCTCGATTACTGTTCAATTCCTAGCAGCATCATAAAGTAGTTCCTCTAATGAATGTTCTTTCATCATAAAAGGATTATTAAAAACATAGGGCATGAGAAATATAATACATTAAACTTGTTGGATCCCTTACCTCACTCTCTCTTGGAGCACTGCACCTGGCGAAGTTATGCTCATCACATCCCGACCTGTACACAAACCACCGTTTGTCGATCTGGTTTTAATATAAGTAGTTTTAACTAAGGAAATCAATGAAAACTCTATGAAAGAAATTTACCTGCCACAAATCCAATCACCAGATTTTCAACCGAAGAAATCTAAAGAAGACATAAGAGAAGTTCATGGAGTGGATTATTTCCAGAAAAGTTAGAGGAAAATGGTAGGATTGTTGCACTCCAGTGAGGTTGGTTAAGGAATTAGAATTCCAACCAAGCTAAAGGCAATATTTATAGAATTTGCACCTGGTATTGTCTATTCTACTCGGATGCAAAAAAGTGACACAAATCATTGATACTAGTGTTCCATTACAAGTCATTGAGAGAACAAAACATAATAGCCAAATGGAAATATCACAGTGCTATATGTTTAAATTGTTTACAGATAATTGAGAGAACAACACGTAATAGCCAAATGGCAATATCACAGTACTATAGGTTTAAACTGTTTAAACTATGATATGGAAAGTTTACTTTGGTTATTGGATAAACACACTCAAACTTTGGCTTTTGAAAACCTTGAGATAAACAAAAACCCAAACTTTGGCTTTTAAAAACTTTGGGATAAAGGTAAACTCAATAAATTTCAGTTTTTATCAACTTTGGATAAACACAAACCGATAAACTTCGCTTTTAAAAACTTTTGATAAAAGCAAAACTTCTGTTAAAAGCAAGCTGGACATTTACAATAAGACCCCAAAGCTGAAATACCAATGAAAACCATCGAAAAATTATTTAAATGATTTTAAACATTCACTTTTTTGCTTAAAGCTTTGGTTAGCAGTTGATATTTAAAATTTCAAACGAAATTAATTCATAGTAAAAGCCATATCGATCTCTATATACTTGCTACTTTCGGCAGGTATAATAAGATCATGAAAATAACACAAAAGGAAGATGACTAATAAATTTTTTTATGTTTAATTTTGTATATTTGAATGAGAACCTACAACAAATATCAATATTTATACAATGTTTTTGTTGAGATTTTCTAATATTTTAGACTCAGAAACTTTTGATTTTATTTAGGTTAAAAATGAGGACATTGAATAAACGAAATATACATATTTATTTAGTTGAAATTTATAATCTATACTTTAATATAAATGAAGTTAAATTTTTTAAAATCAAACACAACTTTATTTTCTAAGTACCACAAATGAAATTTTGCATTCTCACTCAACAATTTAACAAGCATATTAACCTCTGTTAAATTTATTTTCTTTCCACCAAAAAAAGATAAGTTCAATGACACGATACAAAATATAACACATTCCAGTTCAATATAGAATGGGGAATTTTTACTCTTATCTAGAATTCATTTGATAAAGAAAACTAAATACATGTAGTTATACATTTGCAAACAAATTTAAGTATTACTTTAATATTTATTTAAGAATTTAAATTTGCTAGCAACTAAGGAAGGAAGAATTCTTTTTGTCCTGATTGTAGGCCAACTTAGTAGTTATATTTCACCATTGTCCACCCTCAAGCTATTCTTTGACACTGCAATAGAAATATAGACTTCACTTAGCTAGATTTAGGAATGGGGGGATAAAATTCTTGTGTAGGGCCTTAATAGTAAATATTTCCCTCAATCTTTTGGATCACCATGAGTTTGGTGAATTTAACAATTGGCTTCACAACATCCTAGTTGGGCGTTATGTTCATTTTTTCTTAGTTCCTTATAGACACCAATACATACACTATGTGTGCTTAGTAGCTTTGAAATATCAATAGTGAACATCCATGTAAAATTAGTGTTATGAAACCAGCTCACAAAAGATAGAAAAGATATATGAACGCCTTAGAAATAAGCCTCTTCGAGGGGGCAACCTCCTTAACATTACTCAAATTCGGAGCAGAGGTTTAGACCAATTTCTTCTCAAATGGGTTTTTGTTTTAGCTTCTAAAACTTTGTATCGAAATAGTTATAGTGAAAATCACACGATGACCCGTTTTACATGAAATTCTCGATCTTGCAAAAACCCTAACTTCCTCAGATCATATCTCCAAAAATATAACAAGACAAGCTCTGAAATTTAGACATGAGGTTTAGCACGAGTTCGTCTCAAATGGGTTTTGTTTTTCGCTTCTAACACATCAGAGAAAGAAAGTTATAGCGAAAATTCCACGATGACCTATTTGGAGCAGTGAAACCCTAGAATCCAAAGCTCTGATACCAAATGTTATGAAACCAGCTGACAAAAGATAGAAAAGATAGATGAACGCCTTAGAAATAAGCCTCTTCAAGGGGGAACCCTCCTTTACATTACTCAAATGAACAATTCTTAGATGACAAGACCTCCTTTCTATATATAAGAGTCTAAGGGGTCATAATATAATGAGATCCAACTTAAAAATAATAATGCAAGGGCATAATAATAACAATGGTGGGCTTCTATGGGGCACAATAATAACAATATGGGGACTACATGGGTACAACATTATAATAAGGGGGTTGTACTAATAACAATAAGGGGTTACACTAGTAGTATAAGGGCCTAACAATTAGGAATTCTCCCCTAATTTCACAATTCCAATTGTGGCCTTGCTTATTGATTTTTAGATTTTTTTTCCCTCTCATGGTTATATTCTCTCTTCCCCTGGTTCACTTTATTTTCCTACTCACTTCCTCCCTTGAATTCTCTTTTATTTAAATAGAACTGCTTTTCCCATGTACATAGACCACAAAAATGTTGGCCATACATCTTTCAAGGTGTGTTGACAACATCACTTATTTTCAGACAATGTGCCAAAAAATCAAAATTTATGAAAAGATGTTTTGTAGACCCTTGCCAATTTTTCACCTTTGTCAATGTTTTCAACACTGCTTTCAAGAAAGTACAAGGCCCATGTTTTTCATTGACTGAAGCGGAGACTTCTCAACCACCTCACTCCATATACATTTAATTTAAAGGAAGTTGTTTTCAAAAAATAGGGTCATAATTAATGCAAGTGGGGATGAGGAAAAATGGGTAAAAGTAAATTTTAAATTAGAAGAATTTTAGATGATGGGTTAGATAAAAAAGTGATCTAGTTAGCTCACACTATAATCCCAACATCCTCTCAATTTTTGGATTATTTTTTTGTTAATTCACTTCACCATTTACTTAATGATTTTCCATTAATCAAAATAAAGTATTTACATAATATTTAACATTCATCACTCATTACTCTCTGGAGAACAATGATGAACTATTTTTAGGGTTTTCTTGATATTTTGTTGGTTGATCTTCAATGGTGCCCCCATGGGGGGAGGTAGACCCTTCTTTAGAGATGTAGTTGTAGGCCTTTTAGGAAACAATGAAGTTGACTCAATGGTTGTGGCTCTAGTAAGGAATAATCCAAAGTGAAATGGATCAAATATTATATGGGCATAAAAAACAACATTTTTGGAAATACCAAGGGATAAAATAGGTGCAAATGTTGAGTAAATGTGGAAGAATGTCGTTATTTGCAAATTTTTGGGTGTGTTGCCTTTGGAAAAAATCCTACTTATCTACATTAAGAAGTACTGGACTCTAAAATGGGACCTAGATCTCAAACTAGGCTCCAAAGTTTTTTTCACAACCATATTCAACAACATTTAAGACAAAGATGAAATATCCCATCGAGGCCCATATTTCATGAATTATGTTGGTCTCTTCATGAAGCATTGGATTCAAAGATTCAACCCAAACAAAGAAGGTTTCTCTTCAACTCCTATTGGATTGACCTTTATCCCCTTCTCTAGGAATTTTGGGGTCTAGAGCTATTAGAGAGTATTCAAAATACCATTGGGAACTTTTTCATGATATTAGACACCACTAAGCAGGGTCGTTACACTTCTTATACATGCCTCTATGCTCACCTCGATATATCCAAACCCCTTCTAGCTAGCATTCAACCGAGAAATGAAGATGAAATTTGGGAGAAACCAATATATTCCAAGAAAATCCTATTCATATGTCACAAATATCATGCAAATAGTCATCTATTTATGGAGTTCCTTGACAACCAAGTTCATCAAGAAACTTAGGAAAATCAAACTATTGAAATGTGGCAACAAGAATATTCAAATTTTAATTTGTCCTTGAATTAAAATTCGAATTTAGTATCACCAACTGCTTGAAAAATAATTACTTAATTCATCTTGAGTTAACTAGTTGGAGAAATTCAAGCTAGAAGTATTTGTGAAGTCATGGAATAGTTATCCCTTAAATTAAGGAGTTTATCCCTTAATTAAGGAGATAAGGATGAGTTATATTTGAGTTGTAATTAGTTAGCTCAGTTAACTGATTAAGTCTAGTTAAATTAGTTCCAAACTGTTTGAGGAGCTAATAGTGATTTTAGTCAGTTAATGCATGCATGCATCCAACTAGTGTATTCCAGATAACTGAAGATTCTCTCGTCAGTAACTTATGCATGTCTATATAGAGAAAGAACCAGTTGAGATTAAAGCCTGGGACAATGTACTATGAGTTGCATAAATTTTCCTATAAACAAAACTCATCCATGCAGAAGGAATTCATTCCTTGAGATTTGCGCAGTTTTACAGGGTGTAAGATCAATGTGAGTGATCAATGTTACTCTTGGTAACAACTGGATTACCCAGGAGAAACAACGCAAGGAAATAGGAGCTTAGAGGGCAGAGGAGAAGGCATATGAGCAATCTATTTTGTCTATGAGCATTAGTGAGGGATTGTACTGAGAGCTGGCTAGCTGTGAGAGCTAAATCTTTGTGTAATCCTGATATATTTCCACTTGTATGATAATACAGATAGCGGGGTTTTTTAGCTGAGGCTTTCCCCAGAGTATTCTTTTGTGTTTCATGTGCATTGATTCTTCTTCTGGTTATATGTGTTCCGCTTGATCTTTCTCAAATCTATTAAGCTTCCACAAGTTTGATTGTAGAAGTAGATTAAAGTATTTTTCTTTAGTTATATTGGATTATCAGGTTAATATACAGTCAGAATTTCTACATGGTATCAAAGCAAAGGTTATCAGAGCTGTGAATAGTATACTGAGGAGAAAATTTGAAGTTTCAAGTTCGGGGTTGCATATTCAAATCGAATTCATCTCATACTTCAGGTTGGTCAATGGCATTCTATGGGTTGAGACTCGAGTATGCCATGGAAGGCAGCTTGAGTTACATAGCATGGAAAGATAGAATGAAAGCTATATTCGAAGACAATGGCTTGAAGTATTTCATTAATCAAGAAATCACAAAGCCAGCTGCAGCTAATGCACAAGAATTGGCTCAGTGGAAGAAGTGTGTGGCGAAGGTGAGACAGATCATCTTAGAAGGAGTTCGAGACCATATGGTCTCGCGTCACCATGGGAAGGATACTCCATTTTCAATGTGGAAGACATTGAAGGACCTCTACCAGAACAGCAGCGACCAGAGGAAATTGGCACTCAAGGATAAGCTTCGACAAATCAAGATGGAGAAGGGCGATGCTATTTCCACATATCTGAATAAGCTCACCACCTGTAGAGATGAGCTTGGTAGTGTGGGAATAACTACTGTTGATGATGATATGGTGATCCTCGATCTCCTTGACCTTCTAAAAAGCTGGAATAACTACTAGGACTCTGTGAATGGAAGGGTGAAACTGTCGGATTAGGGATGATTGTGGTCATATCTGATGCAGGAGGAGATCAAGAGGAGTACAAGAGATGGTTCTTCATCCAAGAATGATGATGAAGAAAATCTGACCTTAGCAAGTAAGGCAAGGAAATGGAAGGGGAAGGCTTCCCATTCTAAATCGAATTCTTCTCATGGAGGGAATAATTTCGACAAGTCTAAGGTGAGATGCTTTAATTGTCACGAGATGGGATGTTATGCAACTAATTGCCCATCGAAGAAGTCCAAGAAGGGATCCTCGAAAGGATTGGAAGGTGAGGCATTAGCCTCTCAGTTCAAAATGGAATTTACCCTCATGGCATGCATGGTGTCATCGATGGTAGGTTGTGTTTGGTATCTTGATAATGAAGCCTCATTCCACATGACAAGAAATAAAAGTTTATTTAGTACCTTGGAGGAGGAAGACCTCAAGATGTGCATCGATATGGGTGACAATGGAAAGTACAATGTTTCACGAGTGGGCACGGTTGCTTTTCAGAGGGAGCATGGAGCTCCTCTCACCTTGACAGATGTGAGTTATGTGCCTAGACTGAAGAAGAACTATGTCGCGATGTCGAAGGACAAAGGCTATGATGTTGTCTTCAGTAAAGGAAAGGCATTCCTAAGACACATAGCCACAGGTCAAACTAAGAGGATTGGGATTTGAGTGAAGAATCTCTATAAAATAGAGGTGGATGATTGTGTAACGTTGAGTTCAAAAGTAGAATTGGTGCAAAGCCAAGACATTGGCGAGTTATGGCATAGGCGGTTGGGCCATTTGCATCATTGGGCCTTGAAGAGAATGCAAGAGATATCTACAGGACTTCCCAAAGGTAAACTTGAGCAAGTTGACACATGCAAAGGTTGTACCTTGGGAAAGTATGCCAAGTCTTCCTTTCATGATTGAGATAGTCGAGCAGAAAGTGATCTTCGAGCAAGTTCATACTAATTTGTGTGGACCATTCTCGACGGCATCCACAGTGAAGCAAGGGTGTTATGTGATTTTCATTGATGATTATTCTTGTAAATGATGGATTTATTTCATGCAGAAGAAGGACCAAACCTTCTCAAAGTTTTGTGAGTTCAAAGCTTTGGTCGATAAAGAATCAGGGAAGAATATCAAGGCCTTGAGAAGCGATAAGGGGGGAGAATATGTCTCTCGAGAGTTTAAGGACTTCTGTGTAGCGGAAGGAATTAAACGAGAGTTGACGACACCTCATAAACCACAATAGAATGGGGTGGCCAAAAGGAAGAACATATTGATTGTAGGGGTAGCTCGAGCAATGTTGCATGACCAAGGCCTACCACTTCATTTGTCGGCTGAGGCATGAAACATAGCGGTCTATTTGTAGAATAGAAGCCCGCATCACATACATGGGATGAAGACACCAGAGGAAGCTTTCTCTGGTAAGAGACCAAATGTGGGTCACTTAAGGATCTTTGGCTCATCAATATATTGTCATGTGACAAAGGATGCACGAAAGAAGCTTTAGCCAACAGCCGAGTTGGGGATACTTTTGGGGTACACTGATACACCCCACAACCATCAGGTGTACTTGCATACTAGTTGGAGGACAGTGGTTTGAAGAGATCTAAAGTTTGATGAGCAGAAGGCCAAGTGAGTTACCCTTGAGAGGGAGCTCCAACTAGAGGCTATGGAGGAACTGTTGGTTCCTAAGGAGGAGGAGCCTTAGACTGATGTGGAGCAGCCACATGCAGAGGATCCAAGAGTGGAGACATCCACTCAAGAAGAGTCTTCTAGAGATGGACGAAAGCGCACAAGAGAAGCTGACAGATTATTTTCAGATGTGAGAGAGAATGTGGGAGAACCATCTTCTCAGCATAGACAAAGGAGGTCACCTGAGAGGTACAATGGATACATGGCCCTTGTTGGGGAATGTGTTGAGATCAAGCCATCTTCCTTTGAGGAAGCTATGCAGCAGCTGATTTGGGTTGATGCTATGGTGGAAGAGTATGACTCCATAGTTCATATCAGTGTTTGGGATGTGGTTCCAAGACCGGAGAACAAGTCATCTATGAGTTCCTGTTGGCTTTATAAGGTAAAGAAAGCCGTTGATGGTAGTGTGGAGAAGCATAAGACAATATTTGTTGCCCGTGGTTTTTCACAGGTCAAGGGGATCAACTATGATGATACATTTTCTCTGGTAGCAAGGTACTCATCTATCATATCGATGTTTGCACTATCAGCATAGATGGGTTGGAAGATCCATCAGATGGATGTGAAGACTACATTCCTCGATGGTAAGATTGAGGAAGAGATGTACATAGAGTAACCAGAAGGTTTTGAGACCTTCTATCATGAGTCACATGTGTGCTGAGTCAAGAGAGCTTTGTACGGGCTGAAGTAAGCACCTCGTGCTTGGTACACCAAGATTATCAACTACTTCACCAAGTTGGGCTTCATAAAGAGTGAAGCGGATGCAGACATGTACCACATCATGGTGAAAGGTAAGAAGTTGATCATTGTAATTTATGTTGATGATCTGATATTGACAGGTGATGATTAGTTGATCATGTCTTGCAAGGAGGACCTTACAAGAGAATTCAAGATAAAAGACATGGGTCTCATGCATTACTTCCTTAGCATGGAAGTGTGGCAGAAGGATGGGGAGTTGTTTGTGTCTCAAGGCAAGTATGCCAATGAGATACTCAGGAGATTCCACATGGAGAAGTTAAAGCCCATGCAGACTCCTCTAGCAGGTAACTGGAGGAAGGAGGATGCTACTTCAGGAGAAGTAGTAGAGGCTACTTTGTATAGACAACTTGTGGGTTCAATTATGTACTTAGTGAATGCACGACCAGATTTGTGCTATGCTCTAAACCAACTGAGTCAAGCTATGGTTCAGCCTACCAAGATGTTTTGGAAGGCAACAAAGCATGTATTGAGATACCTCAGATGCACATCTCAATATGGATTATGGTACAGACGAACATAGGGAGTGAAGCTACAGGGCTTCACTGATGTAGATTGGGCAGGGATTCCATCAAATTGGAAGGGCACATAAGGAGTAATTTTCAACCTTGGGTTAGCTGTAGTTTCTTGGTACAACAGGAAACAGAGGTCGATTGCACTCAGCTAGGCAGAGGCTGAATACATGGCTGCAATCCAGGCAACATGTGAGGCCATATGGATGCGGAAAATTCTAGTTGGGTTGTTTGATCAGATGATGGATCCAACTGTGATCTATTGCAATAATCAGAGTTGTATCAAACTCCCTGAGAATCCAGTATTTCATGATAGGTCCAAGCACATCGACATCCGATATCATCATCTCAGAGACTGGGTGGCGAAGAGGATCATGTTGTTGCATTATATTTCAACCGAGGAGCAAGATGCTAACATTTTGACAAAGGCATAGTCAAAGTGTAAAATCGAGTTCCATAGAGACAGGATCAGGGTGGAATATAATCCCTTTCTTGTTGAGAGAGTGTGTTGAGATGTGGCAACAAGAATATTCCAATTTTAGTTTGTCCTTGAATTAAAATTGAGAATTAAAATTCTAATTTAGTCTCACCAGCTGCTTGAAAAATAGTTAGTTAATTCATCTTGAGCTAATTAGTTGTAGAAATTCAAGCTAGAAGTCTTTGTGAAGTCATGTAACAGTTATCAATTTTTTTAAACCCATTTTGGATAAGGAGACAACTGTTCCATTTGATCTTGATAAAGTAGTTTTCTGGAAATTTGAGGAGAGTTGGAGAGTAGACGTGCAGCTAGGGTTTCTGAGAGTCATAGAGCTTTCTCCTAATGGAGGGCCGCAGAGGAGGGAGCTCCACTCCCTCCTACAAGGACGTTGTTGCCAGCAGAGGCAAGTCACCACTGGGTAATGTCAGAGGATCTGGGGAAGAAGAAAAAAGAAATAATGAAAAGGAGACAGATGGGGCCAGACCCAAGGAAAATGGCAGCACTAAAGATAAGGAGGAAGAAGACAAAAGCTAGGGAACAAGGGACAATAAACAAAAGGGACCGTGCAGACCCCAAATGGAGATCACTCCTAGAGTAGTGTTAAATGATCCTGCACTACAGGCGCACGGGGAACATATGGGGACTTATGCTATAATCTGCAAATTCATGGGATTATGATCCACTAAAAAGGATTTATAGATATGGATTAAGTACCACTAGAAACCCAAAGGAAGCATTGATCTCCATCTTGGGTCAAAGGGATTTTTCACTGTGATGTTCACCGACATCGAAGACAAAGATAGGATATTCGAAGGAGGACCCTACTTTTATGTAGCAGTTGGCCTCTATATGTGGCCTTGGATGATGAACTTTATTCCAGAACAGGAGACTTTCACTTCGGTACCTATCTAGGTAAGGCTCTATTCTCTACCTCTTGACCATTGGCAAACTGGATCGCTTGCTGCCATTGGCAACAAACTAAGCCGTTTTTTCAAAGCTTCGGAAGCCACAAGAAGGGGAAAATACACTTCCTATGCAAGGATTTGTGTAGAAATGGATCTAACAGGAGCCCTTCTGGATGAAGTCATCCTGGAAGTTTTTGATGAGGAAGGGGTGCAAACTGTGGACTATGATCACATCTTGTTCAGATGTCGTAAATGCCACGAACATGGACACTTGTTCAGAGACTTCCCTCTTAGTAAAATAGACAATAAGAGAAAACCTAATACAATGAAGGAGACAAAAAGCTTTCAGAAAGTGGTAAGTAGAGGAAAAGGAGGTAAAAAAGGACCAAAGCAATAGCGTAATGAGGGGCAAAAGGGCAGTCAGAATAGGTTTCAAGTGCTAGAAGAGAATGAAGAAAAGGCAAATGAAGACCAATCTATGGAGGATGGCCCTAAGGAAAAGGAAATGGAAGAAAACTACAACACAACACAAGAGATTGGTAACAAGAAAGAAACTATGTAAGTGAAATAGAACTAGAGATGGGCTAGGAAATTGCCCAGAGTGAAACAGATTTGGTGGACCATGAACTTCAGAAAATTCTAGATAAGGAACACCTAGATCTGGAAGGGTTCTTGATGCAGGGAACCACGGGAAGGATATATTCACTACCCCAAGAAGAATGCAATAGAATACAGCAGTTGTTTTTATGGAAAACATAGGAAAGGGGGTTATATAAAGGAAAAACCATTGACAAGCAGGAGTACAAAGGTGTGAAAATAATGAAAGCAACTCCAGGATTAGCTACTAAAAATGCAAGAAAGAAGAGGGTAGGAAAAAGCAAAAGGAGCTCTTGATGGAGTGTGGAAAGTTAATGATAGACTCGGGTAAGATGAAAGACCTAACTAGTTACTCCTTTACAAATCTTTAATTATGAAGTTCACATCCTGGAATATCAGAGGTCTAGGTAGTAAAAGAAAACAAAGAATGCTCAGTTATAGAATGAAACAAGAAATGCCGGATATAATCTTCATCTAGGAAACGAAATGTTCCATTCAGAAAATAAAACTAATCCATAGCAAATGGCTCAATAGATTTGAGTTTCTAGAGGTTAAAGCAGAAAACACAGTGGGGGGCATTCTCACTCTTTGGAACCCCCAAAAAGTCAGCATAGTAGATGCAGAGGCATCTAGAAATTACTTATCAGTGGTCATTCAACCAGTGGGGGTCTCGAAAACCTTCCTGGTTACAAATGTTTATGGTCCTCAAAGAATAGATGACAAACTCAAATTACTAGAATCCCTAATAGATCTCAGGAATAGACAGGCTGGAATTCCTTGGATCATGGGAGGTGATTTTAATATGATCACATCTCTTTCGGAAAAAAAAGGAGGTACCAGAGCGCTAAACAAAGACTCCTTAGCGTTCCAATCATTCATAGATAATATGAAAATGGTTGACTCAAAATTGAGCAATGGCCTTTTTACTTGGAACAACAAAAGAGGAGGGGAGGCACAGGTAGCCTCTAAATTAGACAGGTTTTTGATATCAGAGGAGCTTATGCTTATAGATAAAGAAATAACAGTAAGAGTTCTTCCCTTTGGAGGTTCCGATCATTGGCCCATTCAATTGGAAATCAAAGGTATGGTTTCTCCCAGGAATAGAACCTTCATATTCGAGAATATCTGGCTCTCCCACCGGGATTTCATCAGTAATATTGAAAAATGGTGGTTTGAAGACTTGCAATTCCAGGGATAAAAAATTTACCTCCTTCATAAAAGACTAAAGCACATCAAGGTCAGGCTCAAAGAATGGAACAAGAAGGATTTCGGTAACATTTTTGTGAACAAAAAATCATTGGAAATCAAAATTCAGGACCTCAACCAGGCACTGATCAAAGATGGCTTTGACAAAGTCAAAAGTGATCAGGCTGATAAACACCATCAAGAATGGGAAAATTTATGTAGACAAGAGGAAATATTTTGGAGGCAAAAGTCTAGAGTTCAATGGCTCAAGGAAGGAGAGCGGAATACAAGATTTTTCCACAGATCCACTATGGCTAATAGAGCATACAACAGAATCTCTACAATAAAGGATGAGAATGGGGAGCTTCAGAACACTCACAAGAATATTGAAGTTGTGCTTGTTCAGCATTTCTGAAACATCACATGGGAAACAATCCAGACAGGGAACAATCCATTAGAGAAATTATAAGGCATATCCCTAAGCTGGTGTCTAGAGAGGACAATTTTAACCTCAATAGACCAGTTACTGAAGAGGAGGTCAGCGAGGTTCTCAAAGACATGCAGAATTGCAAAACACCAGGCCTGGATGGTTTTAATGTGGATTTTTTTAAAGCTTTCTGGAATATTATCAAATAGGATATTCTAAATGTGGTGGAGGATTCCAGGGGTAGCAAAACTGTAGGAATTTACAGGGTAAGTTCCTCAGACAGAACACCAAAGGACACCGCTCACAAGCCACGGATCAAGTGTCGGTAATACCGAGGAGAGAATGAACTGTCGGATCACTACATATCGTGACTGTCGGATTGTAAGTTACAAAATGTACATAGTAAAGAAACACACTTTACCTAACTCTATACTAGACCAAGTTGTACTTAAATATTTCCTATGTGTCGGAATATCCTAACATCCCCCCTTAAGAACAACTTGGGATAGGATTGAAGGATTTACAAATATGACACAATAGGAGAAGGAAGGAGGCACTAGAGCCTATCCCCCCTTAGTGACAACTTTCTGAACTCCAACCATAAATCGAAGTTTAGTGAACTTCGCCTCTGTGAGAGCCTTTGTAAAGATGTCTGCAACTTGATCATCTATTGAACAATATTGCACTTCAAGAACATGGTCGTGAATGAGCTTTCTGATGAAGTGCATGTGCAGTTCAATGTGTTTGTTGCGCTGATGTTGGACTGGATCTTTGCATAGCTGAATGGCACTTTGATTATCACACCAAAGTGTAGTCGGATGCTCCTGCTGAAAGCCAAACTCTGACAGGATCTGACGAAGCCACAAGGCTTCCTTACTAGCTTCTACGGCACCACAATACTCTACTTCTACTGAAGAAAGAGAAATGGCACCTTGTTTCTTGCAAGCCCATGTAATAGGTCCTGAACCATGAGTGAACACATAACTTGTAGTAGACTTCCGATCATCAGCGTCACCAGCCCAATCGGAATCAGTGAAACCAACCAATAGAGGAGCTGCTTCGGCACTGTAATGAATCCCAAACTGAACTGTACCTCGAACATAACGAAGTATTCTTTTAGCTGCTTTCCAATGAATTTCACGTGGGTTTTGCATAAACCGAGCAACAAGGCCAACAGCAAAGGAAAGGTCAGGACGAGTATGGGTAAGATACAAAAGTTTTCCTACAATTTGACGGTATAAGGTAGCATCAACTTCAGGAGAAGTACAAGTGACTGAAAGTTTGACTCCAGACTGAAATGGAGAAGGGGTTGGCTTACAATCTTCCATGTGAAAATGGCGTAGAATATCACAGGCATACTTGTACTGAGAATGGGAAATACCTTCCTTGGATTGCAAGACTTGAAAACCGAGAAAATAATGTAAGTGTCCTAAGTCTGTCATTTCAAACTTCCATTTAAGGCTAGACTTCACATGGTTTATAAGGTTGGGATCACTACCAGTCAGGATAAGATCATCAACATAAAGAACAAGAATGATAAGAGACTTGCCCACTTTCTTGGTGTAGACAGTATTGTCAGAATGACACCTAGAGAAGCCAGATTCTAAAGGAAAGTTATCCATTTTGGCATACCAAGCTCGAGGAGCTTGCTTGAGACCATAAAGGGATTTCTTAAGCCGACATACAAGGCTAGAGTCTGTTTGTATAAAACAAAAAGGTTGTTCCATATAGATTTCTTCATGCAAGTCCCCATGCAAGAAGGTGGATTTAACATCCATCTGATGGACTTCCCATTTGAAAGAGGCAGCAAGGGAAAGAACAAGGTGGATAGAGTTCATTTTGGTAACAAGGGAGAAGGTTTCAGTGTAGTCAATGCCTTCAACTTGTGAAAAAACCTTAGCAACAAGACAAGCTTTATGTTTATCAACTCTCCCATCTAGTCCATACTTGGTTTTGTAAACCCATTTGCATCTAACAAGTTTTCGTCCCTTTGGTAGAGGAACAAGATCCCATGTATCATTTGCCAATAATGAATGATATTCTTCATTCATAGCTGCTTCCCAATCTGGATGGCCTGAAGCTTCTGCAAAGGTGTCAGGATCATAATTCACTGAAGCTTGAGCCAGTAAAGAAGAGGCTCTCTCAAACTGAGAACGTGTACGTCGCTGATCTTTAGGATCATTGGCAAGATCACCTGCTGCATCCCGAGTAGCACTGACCCATTTTGGAAGCTGAGGAGCTGAAGGAGGATCCTGAGAACGTGGGGGAGGATTTTCATCCTCGCTTTCATCATCTGAAGAAGAAATATTTTCAAAAGTAGAAGAGATAGGGAGAGGTGGCACATCCACCGAACTAGGCTCGCAGGCCGATATATTTTTAGCAAACTTTACATCTATTCTAATGATAACTTTTTTGGACTTAAGTGGAATAAGTCTATATCCTTTGACATCTTCAGAATATCCAACAAAAATACATTTTTCACTCTTAGGTTCTAAAGCTTTATGTTTCTCATCTGGAATATGGGCCCATGCTTCACTTCTAAAAACACGAAAGTGACTTACATCTGGTTTGATTGAGCTCCATTCTTCTTCTAGAGTGATATTCTTTAAAACCTTAGTAGGAGTGCAATTTATTATGTAATTTGCACACTTAATTGCTTCTGCCCAATAATTAAGACTAAGTCCTTTAGATTGAAGCATACAATTAGCCATTTCCTTTAAGGTGTGATTCTTCCTTTCAGCTACACCATTTTGTTGTGGAGTATATGGAACAGTATGTTGCATTTGAATTCCATTTTCAGTGCAAAAGTTGATGAATGCGTTTTTAACATATTCTCCGCCATTATCAGATCTTAGCTTAAGAATTTGATGTCCATATTGTTTTTCAACAAAGGCCTTAAAGGCCAAGAACATGTTAAATACTTCACTCTTGAGTTTTAAGAAGTATATCCAAGTGCGTCTCGAGAAATCATCAATGAAAGTTAAGAAATACTTGTAGCCAGAGAATGAAGCAACTGGAAGTGGACCACATAGATCACTATGCACGATCTGTAAAGGGGCTGAGGCGTGCCAAGAGGCACGTTTTTCAAAACTGTCCCGATGATGTTTTCCGAGTACACATCCGGAACAAACACCATCTCTGCAAGATACCATTGGAAGACTTGTCACCATATTTTCTTTACATCTGAAGAGAGCGATAGTTTAGTGACCGAATCACTCATGCCAGAGTTTGCTCACTTCATCATTATGAGCAACAAATACTGAGGGAAGATTTGATGACCCAAAGTTGTGAAACTTAAACAACCTTGTAGAATCATCAGCAATGCCAGTAGCTAAAATCTGTCTAGGATCTCTTAGGTCCTTAATTACAACATCATGAGGTGAAAATTCAACGATTTTACCTTCACCTGAATGGGTTATCTGATATACAGATAGAAGGTTGCAGGATAAGGTTGGAACACATAATACATCATTAAACTGACCATTGTCTAGATGAACAGTTCCAGTCCCTCCAACACTAAGAGATCTATCATCACCAACATATATATTTTTGGTGTTACAATCATTTAAAGAAGAAAACATGGCTTTGTTTTTGGCCATGTGATAAGAAGCTCCAGAATTAATGAGCCACTCATGAGAATGAGAAGAAGAAGATACATTTAGTGCATAGCCAAACCGAGATGCTTGACAACCACATGCAAAAAGTGCCATTCCTGAAGATGAAGTTGAAGTTGAAGAGTGCTCCAAATGGATGTTATGCTTCTTCATTGCTGCTTCCAAGGCTTCCATCTTCTTAAATCATTTGGATTCTAAGTGGCCATCTCGATTACAAAAGTTCCAATGTCTATCAGTCTTCTTCCCTTTGTTTTTATTTGTCTTATCATTTTGTTGAAATGATTTTTCATTTTGAGGCTGAAATTGCTTAGGACCCTTGTTTGGTTTAGGACCATTCTTTTTAGGATACAACTTCTTAGGATTCTTTGGATTTGGTTGCTACTGGGCGGCTAACGCTTTCTTAGAAGAGTTTCCAAGATGAAGAAGACCAAGGTGTAAGGGTTTTTCTTGTTCTCTTATTAAGGAATCACAAAAGGAATCAAAGGAAGGGGACTTGTAGGTTTGTCGTTGAGAAATGAAGGCTTCTCTTGTAGAATGGAAGGTGGAAACAAACACAGAATAGGCTGGTCCCAACTTAGTAAGAATGGAGTAGATAAGGCTACTATCTTCTTTCTTAACCTTAACACCTTCCAAGAGAAGTCTAAGGGTCTTGAACTTGGACAAAAAATCTTCAATGCAAGAAAAATTATTGGGGTCCAATGTAAGCAATTCATTTTCAAGTTGATGGGCTTTAAGTTCATTTTTAATTCCAAAGACTTTAGTAATCTGTTTCATTGCTTCATCAGGAGTATCAAGTTTGGCAATATGGAATCTAAGATCTGGAGAAATAGACATCCCTATCAACCCACGTGCTTGGTCTTGTCAATTTTCCCATTTGGCTGCCTTGTCTTCATCTTTTGGTTTGGTCTCTTGGCCTGTGGCTATTCTGTAAAGACCTTTACTTTTAAGTAAATCCACAATGTAGGACCACCATTGGAAGTAGTTGGTGCTGTCAAGAATAACTTGGCATGGAATTTCCATTTAAAAAAAACTGAAGCTATTGATGCTGAAACTAAGTTGCAATGGAAAGATCTCAAAAAATTAGGCTGTTTCAAAAAAAAGGTTCTGAAAACAGCTTCCGGATGAAGAAGTTATGGCTTTTTGAAGAAAATTTGATGAAGTCGCCGAAGAAGTGCGGGAATGTGCGGAAATGAAAAATCCGCCCCCACAAAATGTAGACTTGAACCCAAGACCTCTACTCTCATAAATTACCTTTGCACCAAGTGAGCTATACAAAAAGGTTGAGAGAGAGAAAGAGAAGGGGGGGGGGTTGATGCTTTGGGTTGCATGCTTGCTTTGAGAAAGCTCTTTTTCCCTACAAAACAAAAAACACAAAACCCAACACGGACATACAAAAAAAAGCGAGCCTTGCGGCTCGAAGTTAGCTTTAGCTGAAAACTAAATATTTTCAAAAATGAACCTTCCGGCTCAAAGTTAGCTTTAGCTGGAAACTAAATATTTTCCTCAATGTTTCTTATTTTTCGAGATCACACTAAGGCGCAGCGGAAAAGAGCATACGCATGAGAAAAATCCTTCCTTTCTGTTTCTGATTTGCCCAGATCGCACAGAGTCGCAGGGCAAAGAGCATACGCAGAAATGAAAGGTATAGATCTGGTAATAAAAAAGCTAAATAAACCGAAAACTGAAATAAACAGAGAGAAAATAATTGTAAACTGCAAATAAACACTATATACCTACAGATCTTAAAAATGACGCAGCTAGGGCTACCGGAAACCTTTTTCTTGTGAAACGAAAGGGGTTCCTCACTGGAACAGATGATCCCAACACAACAGAGCAGTCCTCTTGGCCCGAAAGCAGTCAGAAATAGTAGATCTAGGAAACGGTTGTCGGATGCAGTTCTACCGGCTTCAGATTTGGATCACCAACGGACGCGGCCCTCAAATAGCTCTGATACCATGTAGGAATTTACAGGGTAAGTTCCTCAGAAAGAACACCAAAGGACACCGCTCACAAACAGATCACAGATCAATACATCAGTATTTTGACGTGGTTAAAACCCTCAAAGAGGGAAACAGTCCACGGCCTGAGCCAACACGGCCACTTCAGGGAATTTATTAATAAAAGAATGAAAATTTACATATGCTTCTCTCATAGACGGATTACCCTACAAATGACCCTCCATGCTCTTTAAATAGAGATCATGGACCAATCAGGTGTTAAGCCACGGATCAAGTGTTGGTAACACCGAGGAGAGAATGAACTGTCAGATCACTACATATCGTGATTGTCGGATTGTAAGTTACAAAATGTACATAGTAAAGAAACACACTTTACCTAACTCTATACCTAACTCTATACTAGACCAAGTTGTACTTAACTATTTCCTATGTGTCGGAATATCCTAACAAAAACTATCCTGAAGGCCCTCAACACCTCCTTCATCTCCCTGATCCCCAAATAGGACTCAGCTCTAACTGCAGATAAGTAAAAACCCATAGCTTTATGCAATGTGGTATACAAGATAATATCCAAGGTAGTGGCTAATAGACACAAACCTCTCCTTCCTTCTTTAGTGTCAAAGGAACAATCAAGCTATGTGGAGGGTAGACAAATTTTAAATAACATTATTCAAGCCCATGAGGTGGTTCACATGCTCACCAGTAAAAGGCAGGCATGGATGATCATGCAATTGGATATTGCCAAAGCATATGACAAGTTGAATTGGATTAACATCAAGAAGGTTCTCACTGCTTTTGGGTTCAATCACAACTAGGTTAGATGGGTCATAGCTTTGGTGACTTCTTCCAGCTTTTCAATTTTGGTGAATGGTTCTCCCTCAAAGATCTTCATTCCTTATAGAGGCCTCAGGTAGGGAGACCCACTCTCTCCCTTTCTATTTATCCTCATGATGGAGGGACTTGGAAGGTCCATTAAGCATTCCAAGGCAAAAAACAAAATCAAGGGTCTTCAATTGTCTGAGAATGGTTAAGCTCTGACTCACCAACAATTTGTAGATGATACCATGCTGCAAGGAATTCCCACAGTCAAAGAAGCTTCAGCCTACAATCAAATCCTGAAGGAATTTTCCATGGCTACAGGTATGGAAGTTAATCTCTCTAAGTAAAAAATCTTCTTCTGAAACACTAATATTGTTATTCAGAGAAATATTTCAAGAATTTTGGGCTTTGAAAGGGATTCCCTTCCCACAAAGTATTTGGGAGTTCCTCTCACAGCCAGAACAATGCACAAGAGTATTTGGGAACTGGTGCTTAACAAGTTGTAGGATAGAGTCAAAAAATGGACCTTCAAAGTCTTGAACCTGGCTGGCAGGTTGGTTCTGACAAAGGTGGTTCTGCAATCTATCCTAGTTTTCATGTTATCAGCCCTCCCAGCTCCCAAAGGTGTTTTAGAGAAATTCAGGAATATACAAAGAGATTTCCTTTGGGGTAAGGAGGAAACTAAGAAGAAATGGGCCTTGGTTTCTTGGGATAAAATCTGTAAACCCAAGAGCCATGGGGGCCTAGGCTTGGATGATCAAGAGATTCTTAGTAAAGTTCTAGGAGCCAAGCTTTGGTGGCGATGGGTTCAAGAGCCAAAAGCCCAGTGGGCAAGGATCTGGAAAGAGAAATATGCCAGCTCTTGGCACACTAATGATCTCATAAGAATGTCTGGAAATATAAAAGGCTCTCACATCTAGAATAGAGCCTGGGAAAATTGAAGCCTAGTTCAAAAAAACAGTTTCTGGGAAATCAGAGCAGGAGATCTTACACTCTTTTGGGAGGACAAATGTAAAAAATAACCAATGTTGTTAACAGAGGATTTTTCAAGCCTCAAGCATGAAACATATTCCCAAGGGTTAAACAAAGTACAAGACTTCTGGGAACTTGCTCAAATCTCGAGAAAGTGGAGAAGCTGGAGAAAAATTGACTGTAGAGATGATAGGCCCATAAAAATAAAAGGAGAGGCACTTTGGAGCTTGCTAAAAGAAAGGATGATTCTGGTTACAGAGGGGCAGGATCAATTGAGATGGGGAAATAACAAAAAAGGTACCTTTAATGTTAAGGAAGCTAAAGGCATTCTCCTTGGACTTGATTCCAGTGTTCTAGAAAAGACCTGACAGCCCCTCTAGAAACACCAAGGTTGGATGAAGATCGAGCTTTTCATGTGGTTGGTTCATCATAAGAAAATTTTAACTTGGGACAACATCAGAAAAAGGGGGGTTATGGGGCCTTCCAAATGTCAGCTCTGTGAAGAGCAGGAGGAGACAATGGAGCACATTCTCAACAGTTGCTCTTACACCACCTGGATGTGGGATTCTTTCTCTACCATTTTCCAATAAACAGATAAGGACATAAGAAGTATCACAAATACCCTAAACAAATGGAGAAGAAACTATATGGAGAATGAGTTCCTTAATTTAGCGTGGGCCTTCAAACCTAGCTTCATTATCTAGAATGTTTGGAAAGAAAGGAATAAAATAATTTTCAAGAATGAAAAGTCTATCCCTCATCGACTTTTTGATCTGATCCTAAAACATCTCTGGGAGATGGTGAGCACCACAGTGCATAATCTCCCCAAGAATCCCCCCTCTGAGACTGAGCTGAAAATTCTCAGGCAACTGGGAATGCAAGGGATTATACCCCAAGGATTAATCAGGAAGGATATAGCTGTGGATACAGAGAAGGATTTCTGGCAACCTCCACCGAAAGGCTATCTGAAATACGAAATTGATGGTGCTTCAAAAGGCAACCCAGGAAAAACTAATTTTGGAGGAGTTTTAAGAGATGAAGAGGGCAGTATTATCTTCATCTTCCACTGCCATTTAGGAAGAGCCACAAATAATATGGCGGAATTAACGACTCCGGAGCAATGTCTTGAGTATCTAATTCAGAACCATGACTCAAATGTCATTATAGAAGCGGACTCAGAGATCACCATTAACTCTGTGAAAAGAATCAATTGTGGTACTTGTTAGGGCGTAAATCTACCTCAGGTTGAGAAAGGATGGATTTAGGGTAACATCCAATCATGCTTAACCTGGTAGCTAGCCCTACTGGGTCGGGAGAGGGCTCTCTCCTTGTCAATCTTAGAAAAGATGGCCAATGAAGCTTGAGATGATTGATGTAATGACTGATTTTAGGCTAGGTATGTGTACAGAGGTGTTTGATTGAATTTAATATGGGTTTGCTGGCTCAAATGTGAAAGGCAGATTTGGGTCCGGGGAATGGACACAGTCTTGCAGAGATCTCTATGGGGCGAGGTAGGCAAATGGTTTATCACTTCAAATTGAGTGAGATGGAGAGCTTTTAGACTGGTGAGGAGTTGGATAGGGCATGAAAATCTCAGGGATCCTCTTCAAATAGCTGAAAATATAAATAACTAAACAAACCCTAGGTAGAGCATTGCAATTTTCAATGTATTCTACCTTTATCCTTGTTTGATTTAGTTAAGATGAAATAAAGAGAGATAATGGCATACATAAACACATATGAACTTGCAATTACAGAAGGAAACACAATACCAAATAAAGATGCCACAAGAATCCCATAAAGTGCTACAAGCCTTGGTCAATTCCTTAGCCAAACTGCTGAAAAGAGTGTAAAACAATGCTCAAAGCATTCACAAGAGTCCAACCATGCTAATGACTGAAAAATTACAAGATATAGGAAACCAAAAACTAATCCTAGCCTCTAGGGGTCGAGCTCATAATTTTAGGAGTTGTTCCAACAAAGTCTAAAGTAAGAACTAAAAAGTAGGCAGTGGAACAACGTGCCTCTAAAAACTAGGGAACTGATTGATTCAGTTGCAAACTACCTTTCATGGATGAATCTACCTCTATGAGTGAAAATTTAGCATAACTACACCAAAATCCATCATGTCACATTAAATTACATCATGATTTTGACAATTAGAAGGAGAAAAGTCAAACTGTGAAGAAACTAGGTGAAAAACAAAGTTTTTTTGGCCAAAATTAGCAAAATTCCTCAAATGCACCATGCTGATTTCCTTATGCGTAACACCTATTTGCAGCTGATTTTGGAGGCCTTCCTGGTGTCCAAATTTGCTCCAAGTGGGCTTGCTGGAAAGGTACGTCTGTCTACTTTCCAGAACAGGTCGAATTTATGAATTTGGCCTTCATTTGCCACTTCAAAACTGAGTTCTCCCAACACTGCTTCCCGTGTGTCCAAAAAGGGGCAGAAATGTCATTTTTGAGGTGTTTTTGACCTTTTTGGAAGCTCAAAACCTGTCAAAATTTCTTGGCCATTTGTGCGCATTCATATATTTCCATGAAAAATCTAAAAATGCTGAGTTTTCCTCAAAAGCAGGTCCCTAGAAAAAGCGTTGGCGTGGCGCATCAGGCAGAAAAACCTGTGTTTTAGGCCAAAAATTTCAAAATTGCAAATAGTGTCTCAAATTTCTTGAAATTTGGGCTGAGTGTCCTTCATCAAGTGTTGTGTTGGAACAAGGAAGCCTCAGCCAAGATTTGAAGTCTATCTTGCTCTTTTCGCTTCCTCGATGCCTTCTTCAACTTGGCCTTCAAAATCTTGATTCTTGCTTTGCACACCTTGTTTCTCGCCAAGTAATGATGGGCCATGTGCCTCAACATAGTTTTCTCTTTGTTGGCCTTCTCTAGCGTCTTTTCCAAGTGGATATTTTCCCTCTCAAGCTAAGATTCACGATCAACATTGATTTCTTGTTCAAGTGATGTGAGCTTGACTTTCCTCCTTTTGGTAGCTTGCCGGTTTTCTCGTATGTTTTGTAGCTCCATAATGGTTTGCTGATCCTCTAGCTGTTTGTTTCTTTGCTCCAGATAATTAATGATCCACTTGGCTCTATCCAGGTTGAGAGACAAATGTTGAATGTCATCTTGCTGCTCCTGAATAATCTCTCTAAGCTTTGAGCTTTGTGAGCCCAAATCGGTGTCGTCATCCTGAATAAGAATGAAATCTGTCTCCTGCCCTCCTGAAGGCCCCTCATCATGTAATTACCGCTTGCCCTTTTCCTGTACCTGCTCTGGTGATTGAGGAAACAAGACCCCTTCCACCCCGGGTGGAGATAATAGTTGTTTTGCCACTGCAAACAACCTTCTAGTGCCCTTTTGATAGGTGACAAACACTGGCGCACTAGTTGTTTGTGTCTTATGAATCTCCTGCTGATGTGAAGGTCCTCTTGTCTCATGAAAAACTACTGGTGGTACTTGAGGACCTGTGAAGACGTCATCTGAAATGAAATCCTCCTATGAAATGTTCTGTAAACCAAGCTGATGCAAGACCACAATTTTGATTAGTGCAAAATGATATATACTGTTATACTGCTGTTGAGGAGGCTTCCTATGCACTAAGGTGGTCATCTTCTCAATGCTTCAGCAAATAAAATAGGGGAGATTCAACATTATCACCCTAGTGAAGTGCATTAACAATCTGATGTGATAAGCATATAAGCGAGAAAACCGGCCCTCACAACTGAAATATTTAATTATGAGGTTCATCAAGGGAGCATATGTGTCCTTTAGATATCTGAAGGGAAAAACTCTACTGAGATGTCTCTGATAAACAGGCTTGTTGTAAGGGTCATAATGCTCTCTATCAATCTGCTACCTTTTATTCCACTGCTCACCAACATTTGGAATGCCAGTTGCTTGAGAAATAGTCTCGGGTGTTAAGGTGAATTTCACCGCCAAAGTGACTTGACCATTATGAAGATGGAGCACAAACAATCTGGCCAACTCATGATGGTACTGGACTCTCTTTTCCATCTCACAGAACTCATAACAAGATTGGTGTTGAAAGCATGTGATAGCAAGAGGACAAGCCAATAGTGCGGCAAGTGAAGTAGGCTCTTCTCGCACATGTTTACCACCCTTGTGAGGTCTCCTTGGTGCATGCATTTCTCTAGAAGAATCACTGAGTGTCTCCTCATCTAGGAATGATCTGACTCCATGTTTGCCAATGTTTGAGTTCTCTTTGATGAGTATGAAGAGATTTATGGTGTCTTTAGGTTTTTTTGTTGTCAAGGATGAGAATGTATGAGGGACTATGGAGGGAAAGTGTATGAGGGGTTTTGGGAATGTTGTTTGATAGGATTTTGGGAATAGAAGGGTTTAGGGAACAATATTTAAGCTTTGGGGCAGAAGTTAGGGTTTGGGAATTTTTAGCTAGGGTTTGGAGTAGTGGGATTAGGGATTTAGAATTATTAAACTTAGGGACATGGGGATTAGGGGAATGGGTTGTTGAAAATGTAATGAGAGGGAGAAAATGAATGAGGGAATAAA
Source organism: Pinus tabuliformis (assembly GCA_031772625.1). NCBI lineage: Eukaryota > Viridiplantae > Streptophyta > Pinopsida > Pinales > Pinaceae > Pinus > Pinus tabuliformis. The sequence continues at coordinate 1,794,812,144 of CM062818.1, forward strand.
AGAGTGAGGGAGTGAGAAATGGCTAGGAGTGGAGTTAGAAGCAAAAAACAAAAAGTTGTAAACCCTATGCAATTGTTTTTGTCAAGAAATTCGAGGAGGTAGGGTTTCACGTTTTTCCCATTAAATCACCATAAGCACCAAGATAACTCATTCATTGGTCATGGGAGAAATGTTAACTTACTTGAATCAGTGAGGATTTAGCAAATTTGGCAGTATAGGGAGAGTTTGTGGGTGAAATCAGCTTCCAAACCCTGTGCGTCGTGCCTTATCAATGTGTCACGCCCGTGTAAAATTTACACTGCAGAGTGCGGCCCAATGCGCTGTGCCCACGACCCAATGCGCCATGCCACTGAAAATGCCCAAGTTGCTATGGTTTTTTCTCTTTGGCTTCAACAAGACCTTTCTCTTGTTCATTCTTTCTCCTTTGGATGCAAATGAATTCTTTAAACATAACAAATGGTTTATATACAAAGGATTTTAATTTTTCACTTATAAAAACCCACTTTGTAATGTTTTCCTTTGACTTGCTTTTAAAACTCTGTTTTTGGGAAGTTTGCTTTGTTTTTGCCTTCGATGAACTGAATGCTTTGAATTTTTGTTTGCCTTGCAGGTGATGGAGTTGCAGAGGCTTGGCAAGGTAACCAGGGTTGCCACTGAGGTTATTACATACAAAAAAAAATTAAATTACATTAAATTTATACATCAAAACATAAAACTCTATTTTTCGTCAAAACAGGTTTTGAGGAAAAATCAATCACTGAGCATGTGATTATGGAAATTATTGTTGCTGAAACTTTATTTTACCTCCTCATGCACCTTCTGACTGTTATTAAGGATTTTGAAGACCTTATTGACGAAACCCTAGACCTAATGAGACCTAAAACCCTAAAAATGACTTTTGCAGATTTAAAGACAAAAATTGACTACAGATGATCTAGATGAATGAAAATGGGCCAGCACATGAGGGAAAATGTATAATAAGCCACTACCATTAGATGATCCATGACCCTAATGGAATGCAGCTGATCGGGTGAGACACCTAACATGCAATGCAACAAGAGAATTTGATCACTGACAGAGGGATGAAGATACCGACACTAACATTGGCTCCAATGGGGATGGTAGCTCCTTGGAGGTTCCAAGAACTATAGATCTTTGGGAAGCAGACAGTGCCTTCTTCCATTGGGCAATAGAGTAAAAAACTCAAGCTGAAATGCATGACTGAAAACTGACAACTTGACGACACAAACTGACTCTCACTCAACTAAAAACTGACTCGATACTTAAACACAACCGACAAACTGGAAATGATGCTCAAAGTGGAGCTTATTCAATACAACCTACTCTAGTTGTTCTTTTCATCACCTGATCAAGTGAAATGAAACAACCAATGCAACCAAGTAAGCATTCTGGCTGCTGTTTGCATTCTCCACAAGTTCTTGCTTATGAACAACAAGAAAGAACTGCTGAAAGGCAACTCCCATGACAGCTTGGAAATAGATCCGCTGAATGATATGAATTCTCTATCCACCTCCAAAAACACTGCATAAGCATCTTAAAGTTCATGCACACTGGGACTTAGCTCATCTAATGGATTACTTCTCTTCTCCTCATACCATGAATGCAAACTTTGATCTGAGTTTTGTGACGAGACTCCAACTGAAAATGACCAAGAAACTAGCTGCCAGATCAAGTTTTTATCAATACTTTTGTCAAGCTCACAGATAGGACTTTGATTACAAACTGTTGGGTCTTGAAAATGTCATTCATTTCCATTACAATTTCACTATTATGTCCATTATATCACCTCCATTTCACCTCCATTTCACTACTATGTCACTACATTCATCCCACTTTCATTATCATTGGGCCACATTTATGTTTTTCCAAAATTTATTAATTCTTAGCCTTTTTAAGTGAATTTGTGGTTAAAGATTAGAAAATACTCTGCATATGCTTATACCTAACAAGTGGGTTAAGATTGTTGACATGTGTAGGTCAAAAGGAGGCTTCTAGAAGACCCTTATGTGGCACTCTAAGGCCAAATTCGAATTTGAGTGGAAAGAATCATGGGATCATGAGGATATGTGTCACATCTCCTAATTGTATTGAAACTCTAAGAAGACATGTGTCTTATCAGTTCCTATTTTGATTAGGACTCTAGAGGTAGAGGGAGAGATTCATGGACTCTCATTAATGAGATGGCTTCTCATCTTTTTGTATAAATAGGAGATCTCTCTCCTTCATTTGTTAGCTTAGAGTTTGGTGAGCTTGTTAGTTCTTAAGCTTGTTAGCTTGTGAGTCTTAGCTTAGCTTGGAGTTTGTAGTTCTTCCTTGATGGCTTTTGAAAGCTTTAGAGAGCTTTGTTGTACTTTGTACTTTTGAAGAATTTGAATAAAGCTTTGAATTTCTCAACACGGAAGGAGATGTGAAGTAGATGTCATGGAGCACATTAGAATGTAAGGTAGAGTAGATTTTATTTTGTAATTTTACTTTGATTTCATTATGTCATTTTATTGCTTTCAAGCTTGATAGATTAGATTTTCCATTCATGCAATTTTAATTCATGCAAGTGTGTTCAACCGGTTGATTGTAGATTAGTTTTTCTTTACATGTTTTTGCATCAAATAGTGACATGAGATTGGCATCTCTGCTGACTTTGTTTTTTTAGCTTTTCAATCAGTTATTCTTTGATTTCAGTTTTATTCATTTGCTTTGTTAGTTAGTTTAGATATCAAATTCCTCATATCATTGACGTTATCTCCTAAATCCGTAGCTTAGACTACTTGGTGAGCTATCAGACTATGAATGATGTGATTTGATTTTAGCTTTATTTTCTGCAATTAGATATCAAATTCCTCATATCATTGATGTTATCTCCTAAAGCCATAGCTTAGACTACCTGGTGAGCTATAGGACTATGAATGATGTGATTTGATTTTTGCTTTATTTTTCTGCAATTAGATATCAAATTCCTCATATCATTGACGTTATCTCCTAAAGCCATAGCTTAGACTACCTGGCGAGCTATCAGACTATGAATGATGTGAATTGATTTTACTTTTATTAGTTTACAGTTTTTGATTTGTTTGAGTGCAATAGCTTAACTTTTATTTCTGTATTTAGATAAACAGCAGAGACAGTGATTTCATGATCACTATTTCATCTTCTGTTTGATTTAAGTAGATGCATATTTAAACTTTTGTTCAAGTACTGATTTAATCAATAACACGTTTTGAGATCTTTTGAAGCGCTAAGTTTTGGAAGTTACCATAAGGGACATAAACCTTGTCTTGAAATCTCTATCCATACTTTACCTTCAAGAGTATTCTTAAGACCTTAGAATAGGATTTCCATTGCATTAGACACTTTAGGAGATCAACAAGAACAAAACCCCAAAACAAGATAAAAACTATAAAACAACGAAGTAAGAAAAAAGGTTAACTAAGCACATATGGTGCACCACACTTCATCAGTTTACGATACCCGGATTGATAATTTATGTAGAGCAATTTAAGACATTAAATTGACTAGACACAAACATCATCCAACACATCAGCTATTGGATCATGAAAAACTTGAAAAGATTGTTGCAACCCATTTTCTATTGGCTCCTATGAGATTACATGATTTTCTACAGGCTGCTCATTTGAAGATATAATATGCAATTTACCTTTCAAAAACTGAAATGATTCAAAACAAAATTGTACGGAATCATATTGTATCATTTGATCATATGTTCCAGCTTCCAAGTCTTTATTTGCAACTTGAAAATAAATGGGATTCGGGGGCTGCGACTCTGGATATGAAAAGTCTTGAAAAAGGTTTTCATTACTCTCAAGATGGTCCAAATCAAGACTTGTCGATAGTTGATTTCTAATTGCATGAAAGTTGTCTCTAATGAACTGAAACGAAGAAAAACAAAAACGAAAAGATCCTTCACTTCAAAATTTTCTGCACTTTCTTCATCATTTCCATAGCTGATATGCAACAACTAATCACTATATTCGAACCGCTGAAAGTGAACTTCCTCCTCCCACAAACTAGCTACTGATTCGTCTGCAAGATTAGCTTCTGTTTGGAGAACATAAACATCATCATAATGATCAAACTGAGGAAAATCGTCAGTATAAAGCACATCATCAAGCATACATGTCATATCAACAGATCTCTCTTCTCCAAGATGATCTAGAAAACAATCATTATTAGATGAATGACAACTGGGATAAGAAAGAAAATGTTGTGGATCAACAACTTGTTCCTCTTCAATCAGCGAGCCATGGGCTTGAACATTATACTCATTCCTTGTGATGATCCTTTGCATCATCTCTTCCACTGCACTTACCAAAATGTCAAGCTTTACCTCTAGAGATGTCAATTCCTCCAGATCTATGTTTTTCATCTCTTCTTCCTTCAACTTTTCCCTTCGGATCAGCAAATGAGCCTCTACATCTACTACATTGTTCTGCATCTCTTCAAGTGTTGCAAGGTTCCTTTCTCTCAGCTGGAACTCCATTTCCGGATCAAAAAGGCACCCAAGTAGTGCAAGAGAGTGGATCTAAGAGGAGGTCTTTTATTAACTGGCATCGAAAAATAAACTTGGTTAAACCTGACAGAAAACTATTGTACTATCTCCCTTGGAAATCTTTTCAGCTGGTTATACTCTTCTATAATTAAGAAAGGGTTTTGACTAACCATCCACCTGTTAAGGAAAAATTTGATGAACTGCTGGAAATTTGAAATGCTCACATCAGGCAGGGATTTGAACCAACTCTTGACTTTGCCTTGCAAAGAAAGAGCAAAACGCCTAATACTGACATCCTCTTCATCAACTTCAAAAAGGTCAAAAAAGGACTCAAAATTCAATACATGTCTCTTAGCAGTGATGTTGTCACATTCACCATCAAATCTTGGTAGATATAGGTCATGATTTTTAGGGAAAGCATGGGATATAGGAGGTAAAATCAGAGGCTTGTATCGATATGGAATTTTACAAGGTGTAGGAGTATGTACGGAAGGTGTAGAATCAGTCTTGGCCTCTTGAGGCTCATCAGTTTGAAGACAGTCATCACAAGATTCAGAAAAAGGGTCTTGATCAAGCTCAAAGGCATGCAAATATTTGGTATTTACAATCTTCAAAGGGAAGGAATCAAATGCAGGCTGAGGATCTTTTTTGAAATACAATATACTTTGCAAAGCCTTCTTGACATTCTCAGAAAAAGAGAAGAAATAATTTATGACAAAGAACAAAATGTCTTGGATGAAAGTCCAACTTGAATACCTGATCTTTCTATATTGTCCTTTCATGTTTTTACTGGTCAGGTTCATCCTCTAGTGGAGTTCTTGGATCTAATCTTGAAACTGATTTAAAGTTGCCAGGTGAATGATTTCATCCTTGCGGTGTCTGATCATTGTCCACCATCAACAATCAGATTTGAACTTGATTACATTTTGTTGAGGAAACCATATGTTCAGTTTATAAACTAGACTGGAGATTGACTGAAGCAACATTCATCTACTTTCGCTAATGCAAAGAAAGAGCGTTTCAAAGGCTACCTGGCTAATTTTAGGCTCCGCCTGTAGTCTATAAAGCAAACAACAATAACAAACAAACACTCGTCCCCAGTGGAGTCGCCACTATGTTAGGGCCTAAATCTACGTCAGGCCGAGAAAGGCATGATCTAGGGTAACATCAAACCACGCTTAACCTGGTAGGTAGCCCTACTAGGTCGGGAGAGGGCTCTCTCCTTGTCAATCTCAGAAACGATGGCCAATGAAACTTGAGATGACTGATGTAATGATTTATTTTAGGCTAGGTATGTGTATAGAGGTGTTTGATTGAATTTAAGATGGGTTTGCTGGCTCAAATGTGAAAGGTAGATTTGGGTCCGGGGAGTGGAGATAGTCTTACAAAGATCTCTATGGGGTGAGGTAGGCAAATGGTTTAGCACTTCAAATTGAGTGAGATGGAGAGATTTTATATTGGTGAGGAGTTGGAGAGGGCATGAAAATCTCAGGGATCCTCTTCAAACAGTTGAAAACATAAATAACTAAACAAACCCTAGGTAGAGCATTGCAATTTTCAATGTATTCTACCTTTATCCTTGTTTGATTTAGTTGAGATGACATAAAGAGAGATAATGACATACATAAACACATATAAACTTGCAATTATAGAAGGAAACACAATACCAAATCAAGATGCCACACGAATCCCGTAAAGGGTCGCAAACCCTGGTCAATTCCTTAGCCAAACTGATGAAAAGAGTATACAACAATGCTCAAAGAATTCACAAGAGTCCAACCATGCTAATGACTGAAAAATTACAAGATATAGGCACGCAACAACTAATCCTAGCCTTTAGGGGTCGAGCTCATAAGTTTAGGAGTTGTTCCAACAAAGTCTAAACTGAGAACTAAAAAGTAGGTGGTGGAACAGCTTGCCTCTAAAAACTAGGGAACTGATTCATTCAGTTGCAAACTACCTTTTCATGGATGAATCTACCTCTATGAGTGAAATTTTAGCATAATTACATCAAAATCCATCATGTCACATTAAATTACATCATGAGTTTGACAATTAGAAGGAGAAAAGTCAAACTGTGAAGAAACTAGGCGAAAAACAGAGTTTTTTTGGCCAAAATGAGCAAAATTTCTCCAATGCGCTGCGCTGATTTCCCTATGCGTATTGCCTTTTTCAAGCTGATTTTGGAGGCCCTTTCTCCAAGTGGGCTTTTTGGAAAGGTCTGCCTGTCTACTTTCCAGAACAAGTAGAATTTCTAAATTTTGCCTCCATTGGCCCCTCCAGTATTGAGTTCTCCCAACACTGCTTCCTGTGTGTCCAAAAAGGGGCAGAAAGGTCATTTTTGAGGTGTTTTTGACCTTTTTGGAAGCTCAAAACTTGTCAAAATTTCTTGGCCATTTGTGGGCATTCATATCTTTCCATGAAAAATCCAGAAATGCTGAGTTTTCCTCAAAAGGAGGTCCCTAGCAAAAGTGCGCGCCAGGTGGCACGGCGCATCAGGCAGAAAAACCTATTTTTTAGGCCAAAAATTTCAAAATTGAAAAAAGTGTCCCAAATTTCTTGAAATTTGGGCTGAGTGTCCTTCATCAAGTGCTGTGTTGGGCCAAGGAAGCCTCAGCCAAGATCTGAAGTCTATCTTTCTCTTTTCGCTTCCTCGATGCCTTCTTCAACTTGGCCTTCAAAATCTTGATTCTTGCTTTGCACACCTTGTTTCTCGCCAAGTAATGATGGGCCATGTGCCTTAACATAGTTTTATATCTGTTGGCCTTCTCTAGCATCTTTTACAAGTGGATATTTTCCCTCTCAAGCCAAGATTCACGATCAACATTGATTTCTTGTTCAAGTGATGTGAGTTTGACTTTCCTCCTTTTGGCAGCTTGCCAGTTTTCTCATATGTTTTGTAGCTCCATAATGGTTTGCTGATCATCTAGCTGTTTGTTTCTTTGCTCCAGATAATTAATTATCCACTTGGCTCTATCCAGGTTGAGAGACAAATGCTAAATGCCATCTTGCTGCTCCTGAATAATCTCTCTAAGCTTTGAGCTTTGTGAGCCCAAATCAGTGTCGTCATCTTGAATAAGAATGAAATCTGTCTCCTTCCCTTTGCCCTTTTCCTGTACCTGCTCTGCTGATGGAGGAAACGAGACCCCTTCCACCCTGGGTGGAGATAATATTCGTTTTTCCGCTGCAAAAAACATTTTAGTGCCCTTTTGATAGGTGAAAAACATTGGCACACTAGTGGTTTGTGTGTCTGTAGGTTTTAACCCGATACAAAAATTACCTGCATACGAATTCTAAAACATAGAAAATAAATAATGTGAGAGCAGAACACATAAAAAACATATACACAGAGATTTTCCCATGGATCCCAAAACCGGGACTACCAGCTTGATTTTTCATTATGTTCCTTTCAATGTTACAATACATATTTATACATGCCAAAGCATCCAATACCATGGACCGAAAACCATCGCGTCCAAAAAACATGTGCGAAAATCATGCACAAAACCATATGTGGGTCCACCCAACCTAACACAGGGTCCAAAGCCAAAATTTTCAGGGGCGCTACCCCGAATCCCATAAAGTGGGGTTACGGGTGCCCCTTAAACCCCCTGTTAACTATGTGGAAAGAATGTAACACAACCCAACATTCTCCCACTTGTTGTTTTCTTTCCATAGGGGGCCACAAGAGAGCTTAGTCATTTTTCCAACCCTGAAATGCCCATTGTCTCTCTAGACCAAGAGAACTTCTCAGAGCTCATAAATTTTGTCAATGCATCTACAGTATTCTTCAAAGTGTCCACCTTTACCAACAACACCTTTTTGTCTTCTATCATATTCCTCACAAAGTGATACTGAACATCAATGTGCTTTGTCTTTGAATGATATGCAGGGTTCTTTGCCAAGAAAATTGCACTTTGGCTGTCATAGGCTATCCTTGTAGCTTCCTGTACTAACCCCATACTTGAACACAATCTCTGCAACCAAACTGCTTCCTTGCTTGCATGAGTGGCTGCCATGTATTCTGCCTCTGTAGTTGATAGTGCCACTACAGATTGTTTCTTACTCATCCAACTGACTGCACCTCCAAATAGGTTAAACACATACCCACTTGTAGATCTTCTTTGATCCAGATCTCCAGCCTAGTCTGCATCAACAAAGCCATGAATATCCAACACCCTATCCAATCCTCGTCTTCCTTGGTAGCACAAACCATAATCACTAGTGCCACACAAATACCTGAAAACCTGCTTCACTGCTGTCCAATGCTCCTTCCCTCATTTTGACATAAACCTACTCAATACCCCCACTTCATGTGTAATGTCTGGTCTAGTTCAGACCATTGCATACATCAGGCTACCGACTGCACTTACATATGGAACATGGGACATGTCCTCTTCCTCTTCTTGTGTCTTGGGACAATGCTCAGCAAATAACCTCACACCTACAGGAATAGGAACCTTAACCGGTTTACTATCCTGGATATTAAAACTCTGCAGTATTGTCTCGACATACTTCCTTTGGTTTAACCAGAGCTTCCTCTTTTCCCGATCTCTTTTAATTTCCATGCCCAAATATAGTTTGCAGCACTAAGATCTTTCATGTTGAATTTGGAGGACAATTGGGTCTTCAAATCCTGGATAATTTCTTTGTCATTTCCAACCAGCAACATATCATCCACATATAAGACCAGATAAATAGCACGGTCACCAATTAATTTAAAATACACACAGTGATCTATTTTGCTTTTGGTGAAGCCAAGTTCCCATATAAATGTATCAAATTTCTGATACCACATCCTTGGTGACTATTTTAATCCATACAGAGACTTCTTTAACTTGCATACCAATTCTTTCTTACCCTTCACCGCAAAGCCTTCAGGTTGCTTCATGTATATTTCCTCTTCCATATCCACGTGAAGAAATGTTGTCTTCACATCCATCTGTTCTACCTCAAAATCAAAAGCAGCAGCAACAGATAAAAGTAATCTAATAGAAGTTACCTTGGCAACAGGAGAAGAAATATCACCAAAATCAATTCCCAGCACCTGGGAATAACCTTTTTCTACCAACCGAGCTTTGTATTTCTCCACCTTTCCTTCTGCATTTCTCTTCTTCCTAAGCACCCATTTGTTGCCTATGGGTTTCCTTCCAACCGGCAACTCCACCAGATCCCAAGCCTCAATTTTGTGCAAAGATGCCATTTCATCAACCATGGCCTCTTTCCAGAGTTTTCCATCCTCTGAATCCACTACTTTCTTCATAGTTCTGGGATCATCATCAGTAATAGACAAAGAAAAATTTGAACACAAAGTAGATGGACTATACCTTTCTGGCTGCCTTCTTTCTCGAACTGATTTTCTCATAGCCGGAGTTCGTGGCTCTTCATCTTCTGATTCCTCCTCTGTTGTAGAGTCTGATTCTTCCTCCTTTAGCTCAAACTCTATCTTCTCAGGTTCCTTTGGTTGGACTTCATGTTTAATAACATCTTTTACCTCTCTAAACACCACATCTCGACTGTACACAACCTTCCGTGTGACTGGGTTCCAAAGCTTATAACCTTTTAAACCATCCTTATACCCAATAAAGATGCACTTTTCAGATTTACTATCCAACTTGGTTCGTTTCTCCTTTGGAACATGTACATATGCATCACATCCAAATACCCTCAGATGTGAAAGAGAAGGTTTCTTACCAATCCATACCTCTTGTGGAGTCTTATCCTCCAACACTAATGAAGGTGACCTGTTGACCAGGTAACATGCAATATCCACCGCCTCTGCCCAGAATTCCTGTCCTAACTCAACACCATTGATCATACTTCTAGCCCTTTCCATCAACGTCTTATTCATTCTTTCTACAACTCCATTTTGCTGAGGTGTATATGGAGTAGTCTTCTGTCGTGCTATACCACACTTCTTATAGAATTCTTCAAATTCCTTGCTGCAAAACTCTCCACCATTATGTGTCCTCAGCACCTTTATCTTCTTCTCTGTCTGATTTTCCACAAGAGTCTTAAATTCTTTAATACTATCAAAGGCTTTAGATTTCTTCTTAAGGAAATATATCCATGTATTCATTGAGAAGTCATCTATAAATGATACATAGTACACAGACTTACCGAGTGATGGAACCTTCACAGGTCCAAACACATCACTGTGCACAAATTCTAATATTTGTTTCGCCCTCTTTCTACTAGAGGGGAAACTCACCCGATTCTACTTCTCATATACACAATTTTCACAGAAATCAAAATCCAGAGAGCTATTACTCATACCTTCTACCATACCTTTACCATGAAGTATTCGAAGGCCTTTCTCTACAATATGTCCAAGCCTTCGATGCCACAACATGGTCTTCTCTCCAGATACCACTAGATTTTCTGCTCCACTTTCAGGCACCACAGAACTATTACACCCATCAACAACTGTGCTACCTTGCAGCTTGTACAGAGTTCCAATCTGAACTCCCCGCATCAATACCAGTGCTCCCTAAACCATCTTGCATGTATCCTTCTCCAACACTGTTTTTACACCTGCATTATCCAACTTGCTTACATAAATCAGATTTCTGGCCAATGCAAGAATATGCATAACACCTGGAAGTGTTCTAACTCTTCCACCTTGCAATTTCAACTTTATTTTTCCACAACCAATGATTCTAGCCTTCCTATCATCCCCTAAGAAGACATCACCACTGTTACAGGGAAAAGTGTCTATTTAGAACTGCTCTATCCCACTAAGGTGTGACAGCTACCTTAGAAACAAACAGAGAAAAGCTACTTTTGTATTTCCTTTATGAATTATATATAAAGAGGAATAGAAAGAACCAACCTGTGTCTTGCGCTAATCCTTTGACTCGATCCCTCTCTTCTTTGATAGTCTCCAGCTACCTGCTCACTAGCACGCCTAACTTCACAAAGTACCTGAAAGATCACAGAAGCATAGCACTATACAAATACATGGATCTATATTCATAAACAACTTAGGATCAGATTTAAGTTAACCATACAAATGTAACAAGCATCAATGATACAAAAGCATGGAGGAGAACTCAAATAGCTTTTATTGGTAAACAAGAAAAGATCCAGGAGGAGTTACAACCAATGGTTCCGACCTAGCATCAACCTCCCAGCAAAGAAGCCCCTCTTCACCTCAAACAAAGCATAGATCACCCAACAATCTGATTTTTGTCTCTAGAAACCAACAACAATTCCTTACAATATGCAAAATTCCAGCCTCTGGATCTCTGGGATGAGGGATCCATATATAGATATCTGTAAGGAGGATGAGTCAGCTTGTGATTTGATTAGTGTCTTCTCTCTATCAGTTCTTGCTTCCACTTGGAGACTGAGGGCCTCTTACTCATCCTTGGTCGAATTCAGTGACGCAAGTGTCACAGAACAAGATTCTGGAAGCTTCCATTGCCTCTCCACCTCGCGGAATGACACTGCCATTTGTCATTTCTCGCCCATCGCACCCCACGGAAGGGAGTTTTGAAATGCAACGCACCCTCACAATGCATTTGGGTGAGATGCAACGCACCTAGCCAGTGGAGCAGCTGCAATGATCCTGTTTTGACCAATTTTGAGTAGTTTTTCATGGAGAACTTCTGGGAGAAGCTGTAATCTGTTGACCTTGTTCCTTTAGGGGTTAGAACAACACATTTAGGGACTTAGGAGCCCTTGGTTTATGGACATTTCATGCTTGGAGTTGTAGGGCACAAAAATGTCTATAACAGTTTCCCCCTAAAGTATGAGGCCGTTAACCTTTTGGTGTCGGGTGAAATGCTTTATTATGAGGATCCGAAGTTCTTTCAATGCTGGGAGGAGACCTGTAATAAGATACAATACAATACATTATCTTCATAATATTTTCTTGATCTAGCTGAGGCGGAAATTCCCATGCTCAGCTTTATAAATTCATTTTCATGTACATTAGGACAGACAACTGTCTGAGTGTAGACTGATGATTCTGATAGAGCCATCATCCTTTTGGTAGGATGATTATCTGTGCTGCAATGTTGTACATTTAATGTCTTTATTTCCCTAAATATATCTTGCAGCCCAGATGGATGAAACTAGATCCGGGGTCTTCAATCTCGTCCGATCATCACTCGAAGTACAAGTCGATCCATGTGAGAAATGTTCTGAAGTCAAACATGGAAAGACATCGCTTGATTACCAGTCAATGATGTAAACTGTTAACAAGCGCGAGAGGAATCATCGATAGTGATAATGGCCCTCAAGGTACTGTAGTACAATTCACGTGGTGTGAATAAAGGACTTGGCATCGAAAACCACGCAAAATCTTTCGGTCGAAGGCCATTGATGTAAACCTGTCGCTGGAAGTGAGAAACTTGCCATTGAGGCATGCAAGCTTCAAAGTACTGAATGGGGTGTTCCTAGATCAACTTCTTGGATAATGAGCTGATGTCGACAAGAAGTGATCCGTCACAGGAGGGCCTTAATGAATCCCACATCAATGACACGAAACAGAGCAAATGATTTTGATGGAGGTGAAAACGATCTGGTGATATAAGGTTTAGGGTGGCTGTCATGAAAGAATGGAGTATAATGTATGGCAGTGGGTGAGACACAGGTGACTTCTCTGGATGACTTCTCTTGAACATATCGGCGACACTAATGTGATGGATTGGTAGCATTAACCCCAAATGTGGATGGTATGGCGTGACCATGGTGATGTGACCGGTGAATGAAACAACCCAACCCGACTCGGACACGGAGTGGAAGTGTCATGTTCAAGAGCGACTTGCTACCAACAAAGTTTCTTTGACTTTTTCTTCCCAATTTTTCCCCAGTCATTGCTGACCAGTACCTCTTTATTTTTGTCAAGCTTGAGGAGGATAACATATGCTTGTTCTATAATTTGCCCTTCGGGCAAACCCATCGCTATGTTTTAACGAGCCTAGCGATAGTGAAACTCGTTCTCATCTAAAGACAAGTTTGTCGCTATTAATCTTTTTAACGAGTTTAACGACAAAGATAACTCAGTCCTTTTCAATTTTAGAGATTCTAAAAAGGAACGTAAAGGTAACTCCAAAATTCCTTTTTCTTCATCTAATCCCTTAAGTCCGAAAAAGTATAAAACAATACAGAAGGGATGAATTTTCGATAGTTTTTACGAGCCGAACAAAACAAGCGCTCAATCGTTTTGTGTAATAATCCCTCAGGTCCAAAAATATTAAAATCTAGAGGATGGATAGTACTTCCTGTCCCTTTAACGAGCTGGAGAGGCCAATGGCTTGGCAATCTTTTCATATTTTACGAGTCAGTTGAAAAGAGCTTAAAGGAGACTCATCTTTTGAGGAACGAGTGATAAGACGAGTAGCAGCTGATTCCATGTAAGGTTTGGAATTTTCCAATCACGGCAGTGTCACAAGGATGGCTAGTGAAATCACTCTTCGCAGCTGTTCCTCAGAATGGGTAAACAATCAAATGGAGGTGAATGATCGGCCAATGAAAAGTGGAGGTGACGGTGCAAACACGACCAAGGCTTTAATGGCTGAAGTACTACATTCACGATGGTTATTTACCGGGGAATAGTTCATTTTTTAACGAGCTTAAAAGCGGGTGGAAACATTTGCTCATGTCTTATGTTTATTTTTTAACGAGCTTGAACTATGTGCTAAAACTGCTCGATTAATCCAGTCTTGTGATAAGAATGTCTCATATAAAAAACGACAACTTTTAGAGATTTGCCCCACATCCTTTCTTTATGCAAGTTAGGAAACGACCAATCCTACGAGTTTAAAGGGTTAGAGGTCCTAAAAATTTAAAAAATAAATGGCGGCTCTTCGCTTGCACTCCAAAACGTTTGCATGCCCCCAGGTATAAAACAGAGTTTCAAGGTTACCCCTTCTTTAGTCCGTTAAAACATTTGTTTTACCGAGAGAGGCCTACCTCTTACAGGTTACCCAAAGATTGTTCTATTCACAGTGCAAACAAAACACTTCTTCGGCGATGTCTATTGAGATAAACAAAGGTGAGCGGCGGTGCTCGCCACCTCACATAACTTTGACAAGAGAATCTTGTTCCAGTCCAACTCCCCCTTCCAATCACGGACGGGAGTACGGAGGTCATATTCTCTCGCGGAAACCTACCCTATACCCGAAGTTTTCCTGCCGAAGCAGGCCAGGGTGCATGCCCCCTGGGTTTCAGTCATATCCCTCCAAATCACTCGCGCTCATCGGGAGGACGGACTGGAGATTGAGACATTTCTTGCGTGAAAATACCATTTATGGATGGTATATGACTATTTGCTCTATATGATCCGGGAAATGAAAGCTGGTCCACGAGCTTGACCACTCTTCCTTCGTGCGGAAAACACATTACTCTAAAGAGTGAGGAGACAATTGCTCCCATGCAATAAATATAGTCTCGTCCAAGGAGTAGATTGTAATCCAGGGGTCCTTGAACTACCATTACATTCATGTGAACGGTTTTCCCTCTCAATGTTATGGGCACAAATGGAAGGATCCCTAACGGTTGACTCGTTCCTTTATCAAAGCCTGTCAGATTTCTCATTTCAGGCAAAAGCGGTGGCGAACCAAGCGCTTTCCAAGAAGTTGAGGAAAGGATACTCACAGAAGCCCCCTCATCTATGATGGTACCAGCCATAACCATTCTATATATTTGATCAATAATTCGGAATGGTACACTAGCTGGTAAACGGGGTCTGGCTAGTTGATTCCAGTCGAAGGAGACAACTAGGTTGCTTGGAGGTGGGACCGAATAGACGACCGGGTACGACTCTGACGAACTTCCTTCTTGCGGTAAAGGAACGGGTAAATTGCCCCCATGTTCGTTGGAATCTGCACTTATGAAAAGAATTTGGACGGTGTCATCCTTGTTCTCTTCAGTGATTGTATCATCTGAAGATGGAACCTCTGAAGGCAAGACCGGGTCAACTGCCGCCTCGACCTTTTGACTTTCGTCTGGTATGGATTCAGATGGTTCATCTTCAATGATAGATGCTTCGGCCGACCACCTGAGTGGGTCAGCCGGATTTTCAAATAGTGATGGACTCGGCAAGAGTTTTTTATATCCAGGAGGAAGTCGTAACGGTGAAACTGGACGATCATCCAAAACTCTTTTAGCTTCGTCTAAGAAGGGACAATGGTGGACGTCATGATCGCCTTCGCACAGTTTACAAGGAAATCTATATTTTACTTTTTGTCTTGGGGCTTCACTTTCACTAGTTGACGGTGTGTTTTCAACATGATCATCAGAGGTTGACGACACCGGGTTGTGCAAACGAGGAGACTAGTCCCTTAAGATCCGAGGGATGCAAGGAAAATCTCTGTGAAAGTGGTCTCCTTTGCAAATGACACATGGCGATTTAGGCCTGGTCGGTGCAATGTGTGGATTTTCGTTAGACGACACTTGTTTGCCCCCATTCGCTTTTGGCTCCTTCTTCTTCTTCTCTTTCTTCTTCTTTTCCTTCTTCTCCTTAGGAACTTGACTTTTGGCTTTACCAGCCCCATCAAGCGAAGAGGAAGGAGGAGAGGAATAATTAGAGGAAGTAGAAGGTTGGTGGGTAACTCTGGACTCGTCTAATTGCTGATTCGATTGTTCAGGAATAGTGGTGTTTTGAACGACAGAGGTTGAGAAGAGCCATACAAGCAAAGCAATTGTCAGTCCTGGAAGTGAGAATGTGACCATATGGGGTGCACCAACATCTCCCCAAGAGGAGAACTGACTAGGACTTCCTCCAAGGGGAATTCCTTGGTTGGTGGACTCCATTTTCTCAACCCAAGATCAACATAGGAAAGGGGGTAATGAATATTCCGTTTAAAATAAATTTTTAGACGCTTTGACACAACTTGTTTTTTCAGTTTTTAAGAGTCGAGAAAAAACAAAAGATGACTCTAGTCGCCTTCGATTTTTAATGAGCCTGAAGTGACAAGTGCTCAGATGGACCTTTTCCGTTGAGTCTGAAAAGGAACGAAAGGGACTGCTCTGGAGATCTAGGTAGAGGGAGTACCAAACCAATGGCAAAACTGCAAAATACTTTTTACGGTACAGTAGTCAATCTTCCTGAATGTTGTGTTCAGTGCATTGCGATTGATAGGGCGGCAGACACAGCTTCCAAAATATACTCGACGGTACGTGGGAGCACAAGTCTGTACTGGCACTTATTGTCTCAAAGTGGAGGAATCACCCAACCATCAGTGAGGACAACAGTTACCAGGCTTTACGACGCCGGAATACGTCTCTAGCCTAGACCTCTAAATGTTGTGCGTTAAGTTCCAAAGCGTTGTTAGATTCATTGAATTTATTTTAAGTTGATATTGTTTATGAAGTTTGCCTTTCGGGTTCACCCTGAGATGTAGATGTAATTCCTAAAATGCAATCTAAAGATGATAAACAAACTTTTTATCTCTTTTGTGCAATGAAAATCCTAGCTACTAGGGAAAAGAAAGACAGAATCTTTTCACAAAGAGCAAAGAGCACACTGTAAATGCACTTTCCTAAATCAAGCCAAACAGACTGTCTATATGCAAATGCACATGCATGTATTTGTTTTCGACTTTCTTAGTATTGATGCTAAAAAGAAAGTTGATGTACAAATCTGAATTTCTTTTCAAGTGACAAATATAAACAAGCTCTTTTTCGAAATCAAAAACAAAGATGATTATGACATCTTATGATTTTGAAATGAACACTCGTTCTTGACACTAGAAAATTACAAATTCAGACCAAAGGCAATAGTAACAGGATAATCGACCATCAACAGCAATCAAACTTTCTCCTATGATCGAAATCGACACTTGCGACAGATTCAAATCAAAGGACGACAGTACGACTATGCTACTTTTGCAAAGGAAAACTATAAACGACTCAACAAACACACAAAAACATCTACAGTTCTTTTGTACAAAGGAGGCGGAATAACAACAAGGAAAAGAGGTTTCAAACAGACATATACTGATCACAGGCAGCAAAATTCAGGGATAGAACTGGAAAGAATGAAGCACAGGAACCACAGCTACACAGAGCTAGTCTGATCAGCGCACCTGTAACACAGAGAATCTGAAATGCAGCGCAGGTTGTCCCTTCGGGAAGTGCGCTGAAATTCAGAATCTCTGAACAATACCTACGCTGGGCCAGAAACGAGACTCTGTCCGGGTTCCGGGTCACAGTTTGCAGTTCAGTCCTTGGTTTTTGGCCGAGTAAAAAGCAATCAGTAATGCAACAATCAGGGGTAGATCTAAGGAGGATCTAAGAGCTATCATAAGGGAAATCAGATAGTTTGTGAATCAGTTGTTTAAATCATAAACAGATCCAGTGAATGGATTGAAGCAGCAGTTATCTACTTTGCATTTGTTATGGCAAATGCAGTTCGAATGCTACTTATAAGTTTATGAAACAAACAACAAAGAATGATAAACAAACAGACTAATTAGACATTCCCCAGCAGAGTTGCCATTTTGTTATAGGGAAAAGTGTCTATTTAGAACTGCTCTATCCCACTAAGGTGTGACAGCTACCTTAGAAAAAAACAGAGAAAAGCTACTTTTGTATTTCCTTTATGAATTATATATAGAGAGGAATAGAAAGAACCAACCTATGTCTTGCGCTAATCCTTTGACTCGATCCCTCTCTTCTTTGATAGTCTCCAGCTATCTGCTCACTAGCACGCCCAACTTCATAAAGTACCTGAAAGATCACAGAAGCATAGCACTATACAAAGACATGGATCTATATTCATAAACAACTTAGGATCAGATTTAAGTTAACCATACAAATGTAAAAAGCATCAATGATACAAAAGCATGGAGGAGAACTCAAATAGCTTTTATTGATAAACAAGAAAAGATCCAGGAGGAGTTACAACCAGTGGTTCCGACCCAGCATCAACCTCCCAGCAAAGAAGCCCCTCTTCACCTCAAACAAAGTATAGATCACCCAACAATCTGATGTTTGTCTCTAGAAACCAACAACAATTCCTTACAATATGCAAAATTCCAGCCTCTGGATCTTTGGGATGAGGGATCCATATATAGATATCTGTAAGGAGGATGAGTCAGCTTGTGATTTGATTAGTGTCTTCTCTCTGTCATTTCTTGCTTCCACTTGGAGACTGAGGGCCTCTTACTCATCCTTGGTCGAATTCAGTGACGCAAGTGTCACAGAACAAGATTCTGGAAGCTTCCATTGCCTCTCCACCTCGCAGAATGACACTGCCATTTTTCATTTCTCGCCCATCGCACCCCACAGAAGGGAGTTTTGAAATGCAACGCACCCTCACAGTGCATTTGGGTGAGATGCAACGCACCTAGCCAGTGGAGCAGCTGCAATGATCCTATTTTGACCAATTTTGAGTAGTTTTTCATGGAGAACTTCTGGGAGAAGCTGTAATCTGTTGACCTTGTTCCTTTAGGGGTTAGAACAACACTTTTATGGAATTAGGAGCCCTTGGTTTATGGACATTTCATGCTTGGAGTTGTAGGGCACAAAAATGTCTATAACAACCACCATCGTATTTCTCATACTCGTAGAACCACTCTCTGTGGGGAGTGAAGTGAAAGGATGCACCTGAGTCAATCAACCATGCCTCATGATCTACATGTGTACTTGAAGAAGCCAAGTACACATCCCCACATTCATCTAAGGTGGTTTTCGCCTCTACAGAAGGGGCATCATTAGATCCCTTTCCTTTTGTCAGGAGCTTTAGATTTATAGTCCCTTTTTAAGTGTCCTTCCTTTCCACATTTCCAGCACACCACCTTTACAGGTTTTCCTGGAGATTTAGATCTCCCTCTATATTTAGATCTCCCACTCAATGACTTATTTTTTTTCTGTTTTGGGAATGTTCTCGTACAAACAAGGCATCACCATTCTGGCTCTCCATATTTTTCCATCTCATCTTCTCCATCAGCATGGCTGAGACTATTTCATCAAACTGCAAGGCAGTTGCATTGCTACCTATTACAATAACCAGACTACACACGAATCTTGTAGAGAAAAAAACAAACTGATGCACTTATCTTCATCTAAAATTTTAATATCAATAGACGCTAACTGACTTACCACAGTATTAAATGCGTTTAGATGCTCTGTCACCGAGTCTACATCTTTCATCCTCAGGTTATACAATTTTTTTCGCAGGAACAGTTTATACACCAGAGACTTAGATTGGTACAAAGTCCCTAACTTGTCCCACAAAGCCTTTGCCGTAGCTTCACCGGATACATTCAACAATACTGAATCTGAGGCACATAATCGTATTGTGCTCTTTCCCTTCTGATCCAACTTTTTCCATTCTTCATCAGACACTCCTATTAGTTTAGTACCTGGATCTACCGCGATCCAGTGATATTTATCCACCAACAGATCTTCCATCTTGAGTTTCCACAACTCAAAACTCTGACCATTAAATTTCTCGATCTCTATCTTTTCACTGCTCGCCATCTTCTTTCACCACCAGAATCGATCTCACAGATCTCCCACTGAATAGGGTCTACCACAGGCCCAAGCAAAACCCATCAGTAACAAAGGCATCCCCTTGAAGCCAAAACTGCTCCAATACCAAATGTAGGTTTTAACCCCGCACAAAAATTACTTGCATACGAATTCTGGATACGATTTCTAAAACACAGAAAATAAATAATGCGAGAGTAGAACACATAAAACACTTATACATAGAGATTTCCCCTAGATCCCAAAACCGCGACTACTAGCTTGAGTTTTCATTATGTTCCTTTCAATGTTACAATACATATTTATACATGTCAAAGCATCCAATACCATGGACCAAAAACCATCGCGTCCAAAAAACATGTGCGAAAATCATGCACAAAACCATAGGCGGGTCCGCCCAACCTAACATAGGGCCCAAAACGAAAATTTTCTGGGGCGTTGCCCTAGACCCCGTAAAGTGGGGTTACGGGTGCCCCTCAAACCCCCTGTTAACTACATGGAAAGAATATAACACAACCCAACAGTCTCATGAATCTCCTGCTGATGTGAAGGTCCTCCTCTCTCATGAAAAACTGTTGGGGGTACTTGAGGACCTGTGAAGACCTCATCTGAAATGAAATCCTCCAATGAGATGTTCTGTAAACCAAGCTAATGCAAGACCACAATTTTGATTAGTGCAAAATGATATATATTGTTATACTGCTATTGAGGAGGCTTCCTATGCACTAAGGTCATCATCTTCTCAATGCTTTGGTAAATAAAATAGGGGAGATTCATCATTCTCACCCTAGTGAAGTGCATCAACAATATGATGTGATAGGGATATAGGCTAGAAAACTAGCCCTCACAACTGAAATATTTAATTATGAGTTTCATCAAGGGAGCATATGCACCCTTCAGATATATGAAGGGAAAAACTCTACTGAGATGCCTCCGATAACCAGCCTTGATGCAAGGCTCATAATGCTCTCTATCAATCTGCTGTCTTTTAGTCCACTGCTCACCAACATTTGGAATGCCAATTGCTTGAGAAATAGTCTCGGGTGTCAAGGTGAATGTCACACCTGCCAAAGTGACCTGACCATTATGAAGATGGAGCACAAACTATCTGGCCAACTCATGATGGTACTGGACTCTCTCTGCCATCTCACAGAACTGATAACAAGATTGGTGTTGAAAGCATGTGACAGTAAGAGGACAGGCCAGCAGCTCGGCAAGTGAAGTAGGCTCTTCTCGTACATGTTTACCACCCTTGTGAGGTCTCCTTGGTGCATCCATTTCTCTAGAAGAATCATTGAGTGTCTCCTCATCTCGATCATAAGAATGATCTGACTCCATGTTTGCCATTGTTTGAGTTGTCTTTGATGAGTATGAAGAGATTTATGGTGTCTTTATGTTTTTTTGCTGTCAAGGATGAGAATGTATGAGGGACTGTGGAGGGAAAGTGTATGAGGGGTTTTGGGAATCTTTTTTGATAGGATTTTTGGGAATAGAAGGGTTTAGGGAATAGTATTTAAGCTTTGGGGCAACAGTTAGGGTTTGGGAATTTTTAGCTAGGGTTTGGAATAGTGGGATTAGGGATTTAGAATTAGTAAACTTAGGGATATGGGGATTGGGGGAATGGGTTGATGAAAATGTAATGAGAGGGAGAAAATGAATGAGGGAATAAAAGAGTGAGGGAGTTAGAAATGGCTAGGAGTGGAGTTAGCAGCAAAAAAGACAAGTTGTAAACCCTATGCAATTGTTTTTGTCAAGAAATGCAAGGAGGTATGGTTTCACTTTTTCCCCATTAAATCACCATAAGCACCAAGATAATTCTTTCATTGGTCATGGGAGAAATGTTAACTTACTTGAATCAGTGAGGATTTAGCAAATTTGGCAGTTTTGGGAGAGTTTGTGGGTGAAATCGGCTTCCAACCGTGTGCGCCGCATCTTCTCAATGCGTAGTTCCTGTGTAAAATTTACACTACAGAGTGTGGCCCAATGCACCACACTAAATGGATGCACCGTGCCCACGACCCAATGCGCCGCGCCACTGAAAATGCTCAAGTTGCTACTGTTTTTTCTCTTTGGCTTCAACACAACCTTTCTCTTGTTCACTCTTTCTCCTTTGGATGCAAATAAATTCTTTAAACATAAAAAATGGTTTATATACAAAGGATTTTAATTTTTCACTTATAAAAACCCACTTTGTAATGTTTTCCTTTGACTTGCTTTTAAAACTCTGTTTTTGGGCAGTTTGCTTTGTTTTTTCCTTCGATGAACTGAATGCTTTGACTTTTTGTTTGCCTTGCAGGTGATGGAGTTACAGAGGCTTAGCAAGGTGACTAGGGTTGCCACTGAGGTTATTACATATGAAAAAAAATGAAATTACATCAAATTTATACATGAAAACATAAAAACTTTGTTTTTCCTTAAAACAAGGTTTTGAGGAAAAATCAATCACTAAGCATGTGATTATGGAAATTATTGTTGCTGAAACTTTATTTTACCTCCTCATACACCTGCTGACCGTTATTAAGCATTTTGAAGACCTTATTGACTAAACCCTAGACCTAATGAGACCTAAAACCGTAAAAATGACTTTTGTAGATTTAAAGACAAAAATTGATTGCAGATGATCTAGATGAATGAAAATGGGCCAGCACATGAGGGAAAATGTATAATAATCCACTACTATCAAATGATCCATGACCTTAATGGAATGCAGCTGATCGGGTGAGACACCTAACATGCAATGCAACAAGAGAATTTGATCATTGACGGAGGGATGAAGATACTGACACTAACAGTACTCAACCGGAGAAAGTCTCTAATCACTGGAGACTCATCCAGGTTTACCAAAGAATTCAAGTTCACCTCCAGGGACTTCGAACGGTTAGTTTCAACCATGTTCGATGAACTGCCAATAAACTAGCAGACTTACTGGCCAACCAAGGTGTGAACAATGCAGATAGCGGGATGGCGAAAAAGTGGCAGGAGATACCTCAAAACCGTTTAAAGGCTCTCTGTGAGGAACAAGCTGCAGAAGACAAAGAAGTTTTTCGATATCGGGCCAGGATGACAAGCATGAATTGATTTTTCCGGCAAGAACATCCACAACATATTAGTATGTACTTGGTAGGAGGGCAAGCTAAGTTCAGCCTCATTTTATCCCGGGGTAAGTTGATCGGGGTCCCTAGTTTTTCAGACGGCAATTTGCTGAGTCATTTTCCAAACAAGCACAGTATCGGGTTTAGGTTCCGTAGTAGGAATAAGCAGAACGCGAGGTTGGTTCTTTCCAGCTGCCAGAATTGTCCCCCTTCCCGCTTTTGGGCTAGAAAACCATGCCCTAGTCGGTTTTCCGGTGATCGCACGACTCTTGAGTGGTTTGTGGTTTTGCAGTTTCGGAAGTGATCCCATAGGGATTACAACACGTGGCAGGGTGGTCGATTTGGAAACTGCCCTCTATCGCACACTATCGTTCGGTCATGTTAGGTAGCGCGATATGTTTCCTGGCCGTTGGATCCAGCAACCTGGATCAACGGTTAGGATTGTTCGTGTTGTTTGGTGGGGCCAGGCAGGTTATTTCCATTCATCCTGTTTAGCGCGTCTTTTCCCTCTTCCGTGGCTTGTGTGTTATGCGTGGTCGGGGGTGACTGTTGTCGTTTGTCGGCTCCGGGGAGTGTGTTTTTTTTCCAGAACTTCCCTAGTAGGTGGGGTTCCTGCTGCCTTGTTGGGTTTGTTTCTCATAAGTTGGTGATTTCTATTGTAGGGTGGGGGGCCTTTGCTGCACATTATGTAACTTTTCTTTTGGATTAATGAAATTGAAGGATCGACGCTTGCTTCAGCAAAAAAAAGAAGTCATGTAACAGTTATCCCTTAAATTAAGGAGATTATCCCTTAATTAAGGAGATAACGATGAGTTATAATTAGTTAGCTCAGTTAACTGAGTTATGTCTAGTTAAATTAGTTCCAAATTGTTTGAGGAACTAATTGTGAGTTCAGTCAGTTAATGCACGCATGCATCCAATTAATGTATTCCAGATAACTGAAGATTCTCTCATCAGTAACTCATGTATGTCTATTCAAAGAAACACCTAGTTGCGATTAAAGACAGGGACAGTGCACTATGAGTTTTGCATTCATTTTCCTATAAACAAAACTCATCCATGCAGAAGGAATTCATTCCTTGAGATTTGCGCAGTTTTATAGGGTGTAAGATCAGTGTGAGTGATCAATGTTACACTTGGTAGCAGCTGGATCACCAAGGAAAAACAACACAAGGAAATAGGAGCTTGGAGGGCAGAGGAGAAGGCATATGCACAGTCTATTTTGTCTGTG
Source organism: Pinus tabuliformis (assembly GCA_031772625.1). Lineage (NCBI taxonomy): Eukaryota > Viridiplantae > Streptophyta > Pinopsida > Pinales > Pinaceae > Pinus > Pinus tabuliformis. The sequence goes on from CM062818.1 coordinate 1,794,836,436, forward strand.
AGCATCAGTAAGGGATTGTACTCAGAGTTGGGTAGCTATGAGAGCTAAAGTTTTGTGTAATCTTGATATATTTCTGATATATTTCCACTTGTATGATAATACAGGTAGCGGGGTTTTTTAGCCGAGGCTTTCCCTAGAGTATTCTTATGTGTTTCATGTGCATTGATTCCTCTTCTAGATATATGTGTTCCACTTGATCTTGCTCAAATCTATTAAGATTCCGTAAGTTTGATTGTAGAAGTAGATTAAAGTATTTTTCTTTAGTTATATTGCATTATCAGGTTAATCTACAGTCAGATTTTCTACACAAATTCTGGATTAAGATGGATTTTCCTGAATAACTAATAGAATGAAAATAGCGAAAAATGGTCCTACAAACTCCACCTGAACAAATGGAAATAAAAAAGTTAGTTACATATTCCTTCAACAATTAAAAAATGAAGAAATAGCAAGTGGAGAGAAGAGGTCGAAAAAAAAAAAAAAATGAGCAGGAAACTTAGAAAGAACCCTAACAAATGGAAAACACAAACAAAAATATAACCAATGTCAAGGTCAATTAAGATTATGAGGGAATGGGAGAATATGCATTTGAACCTTTTGAGCCAGAAGACCTTTTGATTTACAAGAGATTGATCTACAAATCCTAGTTGAAAATTTGAGAAACAAAGATCCAACAGCTATTCCATGGGAGAAAATCCAAATCGTCACAGGAACCTAACTCAAGAGCCAATGTAAGATCCTTTTCCAAGCTTATAAATCAAATATCCATAGCAATTCGGCTCGAAGGACACTCCTACAAATTAGAGATCATCAAAGAACTTATGTGAAGCGACATTTTAATTTTTAGCAGTCTTTTTATGTTATCTACTCTATCTTTTATTTTATGTAAACCTATGTTTTACATTTTTGGTTATTAGAATCTCGGGTAGAGAATAGTATTCACACAATGAGAAAATTTTGTGTTTATAGTAGTGGTCTAGTTTACAAAGTGGAAGACTAGTAGCAAGAAGCATCCATGTATATTCGAAATGTAATATAATTATACTGATCTCACAAAGAAACGCATTCATCCCTCATAGGGTATATAATATATTGTGATAGAGTGTGCTATTAAGAGAGTCCTTGTGTGAATTTCGTCAATTCAAAACCCCACAGATCTTACTAACAAAAAAAGTCATATGTTGATTTCATCACAACATACTATTGAGGTAATCATGCTACTAGTAAAATCATCATCATAATTATAAATTGCAAGGAAAACAAAGCTTATTATTACAATCCCCTCCTCTTTAAAGGAATAATGACCTCCATGTTCTATTATTTATAGTTAAATAAGAAACAGATGTATCATCATAATAATTACAGATTGTAAGGTAAACAAAACACAGTGTTACAATCACTTTCTCTTTAAAAAAATATTATCGTCCTTATTCCATTATTTACCATTAATCTTAAAATAAATATCTATAAAACAAATATCTATATTTTTCATGACATCCTCTCATTCTCAAATATCTTCCTGTACTCCAAAATGCTTCCAATGTACCATGAATTTTTAAATAATTTGATTCCATAATAATTAAATATCATTCAAGCATGATTTTCTAAAAGCAACGACACTTTATAATGTGTGGAATATCGTAATATCATATATTGAATATTGTAGTTTGTTGATTTAAATTTTTTAAAAATATAATATAATCATATATCTTAAAATAAATGTCATTAATTTAGAAGATATATAAATTATTAGGATTCTTGTTGTTTTAATGATTTAAAAGGAAATTTTCATATAAGTTTTTGTATAATATTGGTTGAAGTTAGTGGGGAGGTGATTAAGATGAGTTATTTTTTTTTTTTTTTTATGTTTAAATTTTAATTATTTGTTAAGTGTATAATGTTGTTTTTCAGAATTTAATTTAATTATCAATAATTATTAAATAAATGATAGAGATTTAATTTTTATAAATATTTCAGAATATTTTTAATAGTATATACAAATTAAAAGTTAAGATTTATATTCAAAGTATCGTAACAAAGTTTATTTAAAGATTAAGAATCCCTATGGTAGAGTGGAAATATATTTCCATAGTTAAAAATTTTAGAACTTCTAGAATTTTAATTTAATTAGCAATAATTACTAAGAGATCCTTATAAATTAAATGGTTCATAACTATTGATAGGCATCAATATATACTAAACATCAAAATACACACTTCACCAAATGCGGTAGCTCAATTAGAGATCCTCGTGTTATGAATTATTATGCAAATTAGAATCACTGTCACATTATCATGGAGATTCTTAATCTGTAAATAGGATTTGTTACAATACCATGGACCAATACCATGTCTTATCAATACCACGTGCCTAAAAAAAATTATTCACTCTATATGACACTTGTTCATATGCTTTTTATTTTCAATTAATCAATTTAATTAAATGGCCAAAAATAGCATAGTACTTTGGAGATAAATTTTAACCTTTAATTTGTATATGATATGATGAATATTCTAGAATATTTCATGATAGTTAGTGGTATGGAATTCTTATGTGAAAACAACTTCAACAACTTCTTTGCTCTCCTCCTGTCCTTTGTTTTCACTATTCGATCTCATGTTAGACGATTAGATTCTGTTAGGCGCATGTGAAAACAACTTCTTTGTTGTCCTCGTGTCCTTTGTTTTCACCGTTCAATTTCTTGTTAGACGATTAGATTCTGCTAGGCGGTTTGACCAAGTGGCAACAGATCCAACCTTGGTTAGTAGGGCATGGATCTAACGACCCTCATGACAAAAGTTTGTTATGGGTGGTGGTCGTATTCCACAACCGTTCCATTCTGGCCGTGAGCCCCTGTTAGCTTAGATGAAAGTCTAGTGAGACGGATCCCATAACAACGCACGGTGGGATGGACCTTGCTCAGAGAACATGGTTGCTCTTCCAACGCTGCATAGTGGATGGGACCAAAAAGTTCATGAGAGATTTCAATTCCAATCTAGATGTTCACAGAGTGTATCTCGGAAAACTGTGGAATATGTATCCAAGAACAGTTTTGTTGAATGTTTATTTCAGCAAACACAAAAACATGTCATTCATGTGTTTTTGGGCGTTCCTTCGTAAACTAGCTATGCATTTTCTAAACTCCATCAATACATATATTTTAATGTTAAGAAAGCATTTACAAAAGCATTCATTGAATATTTCATTTGTGAAATTTATCCACAGAAATTTTATTAGATATTTACTTTTTTTTTTTAAATTTCTGTAGCTGTTTTTAGACTATGCTATCGACTTACAGAATATCCCGTCCGCCGAGCAATTTTATTAAATTTGATAAAAAATACAATGGTGAAAGCATGTGGTTCATGTGTTTTAGTCATTCCTTCATAAACGCATTTTCTAAACTCCATCAATACATATATTTTAATGTCAAAAAAGTATTTACAAAAACATTTATTGAATTTTCATTTGTCAAATTTATTAACAGAAAATTTTATTAGATACTTATATTTTTTATTTCTGTAGAAAGAGAGTAAGTAATTTATGTATATAACTCGGTTGTCGCACTGGTTTTGCTGGAGATATGATTATTGTTTTAGCCAAACGAATTATCAACATTGTTATACCAAAATCAGAAAGAGAATTTCACTTTCAAATGTAAATTGGGTTCAGTTATTATATCGGATTTAAAAACGAAGATGAGGCAGAGACCTAACTGTTAGCGATAAATCATTTAAATTGACATTTTTTCAATATGGAAAATCAATTTTGCAAATTATTTGATTTCCCTAACTTACTGTTGAAGGTGATGACCCGTTCGGTGCATTCCCTCGTACCTCGGCTTCTACTTATTCAACAACATGCCTTTTATTAGTTTATGGTCTTGTTCAAATATGTGCTTCGTTTAAAGTAAACAATTGAGTTTATATTTCAAATCATTTTCCTAGCTTACCCTTTTCAGTGTGGGTATTGGCCACCTGAAAATTTGTGAAATTGAGACTAAACTTCACTATTCTTGTTATGGGCTGGTTTACAGTGATTTACAAAACAGTGCAACATCTTAACAATATTAAATTATGAATTAGATTAAACTTCACTATTCTGGTTATGGGCTGGTTTACAGTGATTTACAAAACAGTGCAACATCTTAACAATATTAAATTATGAATTAGATTTAGAACACTTTAATTAAATTAAAGTATGAAATTTTTGATAGTTATTAATATCAATTATTATTACTTAAATGTATTTTAAGGTGATACGTTATTATTTATAATGGTGTTAACTTAAATAAAATTATAATATAAAGAATTTATTTATACGATTTTATTTATAGTTATTTATACATATTATAACATTCTCACTATATTAAATGTTTACAATTTATAAAAATTACAATATATCCACTATAGTAAGTTATAAATTGAATTTAAAACATGTTAATTAAATTTTAATATAAAGTTTTGATGGTTATGAACATGAATCATTAATACTATGGTTCCTTCCTAAAAAATTGTTTATAATTTTGATAATATAAAAAAGAAAAATTAATATAATAAATTGAATTAAATTGTTTTATTATTATTATTTGGATTTAATGCTTCATTTAATGCCTACTAAAACTCTTTTTCATATAAAACCAAATTTTAAATGTTTACTCATTTACAAATACTACAACACATCCACTATACTAAATATCTACAATAATTTGCAAACTATGTTAATTAAATTTTAATATGACTACATTATCTTTTAAAATAAATTATTAATATAAATATTTAAAAATAGGCAAAACATCACCTCAAAATGCAACCATGATATTTACAACTTTTATATACTGCATTATCTTTTAAAATGAGTTATTAATATAAATATTTGAAAATGGTCAAAACGTGGGTTTATTAGTTCATGCTATACTTTCCTTTTCTTAAATATTTTTACTATCATTGTTGGTTTATCACTTCATGCCATACTTTCCTTTTTTTTTTTTTAATATTTTTACTATCATAGAATGATTAGTATATAAATATCATAATTTTTAAAGATAATTTAATAGTTTAAAAAAATTTGAGATAACATATTTTTTCAATGGTAGTTAAATTTGATAAAAAATAAATTATATATTAGATATTTTATGCATTAATATTTTATATTTAGTTTTTTAATTTAATTGAAATTTTTTTATAAAGTTAAATTAAAATATATTATATATAAATATTTTTATTGTTTTCATTTTTTTTGGAGTGTAGTATTGATAAGTCATGGTATTGATCCATAGTGTCATGACAACTTATTTAAAAGCCTTTATAATTAAAAATATTGTTATTTTTTTTATATACTAGATATTAGTTTTTTATAATAATAATAATAATAATAATTAAGCCCATAGGCATGCTTATTTTAGAATAGGTATCATTAAGTGGGTGGTTGAGTTACATATCTAACCCTTTTTCTCACATTTATATTTGTAACTTGTATTTGATAAAAGATAGACATTATTTCATGGGTTATTGCTAATAGTGAAATTATCAATTGAAAGTATAACATTAGATTTTGCTTCAAAAAACAATGCATTATGTCTTTTATTTACACTGGTCATGAATGCATAGGTTAAAAATTTAGGCCATGTACATGGTTAAATGATTGAGTAGTTGCATAGATTACATGCATTATTCATGTTAATTAGGTGTATTTTCCAATTACACGAGTCATTAAGTGTGTCTTTTATATACAATATGAGTTTGAACTATGAGGGATACATATGTGCATGGGTTAGATATGTATGTAGGTGTATAATAGAAGTTATTATTTGTGTTGGTTATTTTTGTTATAAATATGGGTATGTAGATTATATGTTTATCTTAATAAAAGTAAATTCTCTTATGTCCATGTCTAAATCCACATCCAGAAAAATAAAAATGTTTAAGAAAATATTTAATTGAAAACAAATCTATGAAATAAAATAATAATATAAGCACAATTCATATTTAATTAATTTAACATACATAGGCATCTACTTTCTCTTCCGCTTGGATCTTCCTCACAATAAATCTTCGCTACCATGACATCTCCTCCTAAAAGTAGGGGTTGATTTTCATAAATGAGGTTCATGCACTTTATTACAAAATAATAATGAAATATTTTGTAGATTTATTATAAATATTAATTTAACTTATGTACTTTTAATATTAATTGATTTATGCATAAAACTCTTGATAGTAATCGATTTGTTTATTTAATTATGTCTATTTTGGATCTCCATAATTTCAATTTGATTGTCAATAATTATTAGGTGGATGGTAAGGATTTAACCTCCATTGCTTGTTCTGAAATATTCTTAATAGTATACCCTTTCACCATTTTAATTGAATTGATTAATTGAAGACAAGGTTGTATGAACAAATATCATATGAAATGAGTTATGATTTTTTGAAAATGTGGTATTGATTGACCACAGTATTAGCCCAAAATGATATTGAAATGAGTTATGATTTTTTGAAAATGTGGTATTGATTGACCACGTTATTAGCCCAAAATGATATTGTAACAAAATACGTTAAGAATATTCCTCGTACAGTGGGGTGAATATCTATAAAATAAAATAAAATAAAAATTTAGAATGTGAGATATATTATGAGGTGTGTGTTTTGATATTCATTATGGATTGATGCCTATAAAACTTTACCACACATTTAATTTATATAGTTAAACTAATTTTAAAATAAATTTTCTACAAATAACTAATTACCAAATTTAATACTTTATTTTTATTTCATTGAAAAAAACACATATTTATAATTGCACATTTCCCATTAGTCAATCGAGTCCTTTATTATTTTATTTTGATTCTAAGTCATTGGGTAGAAAAGCGTTTTCTTTCAGGGACTCCCCATAAAACCAAACAACCACATTCTTAAAATCAACATAAAAATTAAAATTAAATTATTTTTATTATTCAAATTTTTATCAAAGTATATATATATTTTTATTTAAAATATTATTAAATTAGGAAAATTTATTTTAATGAAACTAAATTTAAAATATAAATTTAATATAATTAAATTTGATATATAGTTCTTATTAATGTGACTATTAAAATCACTGTATCAAAAAAATGAATTTAAGAAAATATTAAAAAAATTAATGGCTAAAACAGTTAAAAGATTTGATAAGAAACTAGAAAAAAATATTATTTTAAATTTTGGTTAGGTTGTATTTTAAAATATTATTCAAAATTTAATATGTAAATAATATATGGTTCAAAATTTAACAAATATAAAAATCTATTGATTTTGGATTATTCTAACTTATAAGTATTGATTTTTTTTGGATTATTCTAACTCATAAGTATTGATTTTTTTGGATTATTCTAACTCATAAGTATTGATTTTTTTATATTATACGATTTTTACATAAATAAATATATTAATAAACAAATTATTATTCAATAAACCATGTCTTAACACATATAGTGCTTATACGATTTTTACATAAATAAATATATTAATAAACAAATTATTATTCAATAAACCATGTCTTAACACATATAGTGTTTTTGAATAGAAATGGGTTGTTTTAGTGTCTATATATTATAAAAGTTACTTTATGTTAGATTTTGTTTATAATATGTTCATTTCCTGTAATACATGAATCCAAACACACATCATGAACAATTTGCACAACCTTGAGCTTAAACATAAGAAAAGCTAGTAACAAAACAACATGCATTCACTGTTGTGGAGACAGTAAAACCTAGATTATTTTCCAAAACAATAAAACCTAAATTATTTTCCAAACACATAATTTGGACATGGTAAAAACTAAATTATATAAAGTTTATTAATTTGGGGAATAAAAACCTACATTATTTTCCAGAACAATAAAACTAAATTATTTTCCAAACACATGTTTTGGACACGGTAAAAACTAAATTATATAAAGTTTATTAATTTGGGAAATAAAATAACAACACAGCTAAATTATTTTCCAAACACATGTTTTGGACAGGGTAAAAACTAAATTCTATAAAGTTTATTAATTTGGGAAATAAATTAACAACACAGCTAAATTATTTTCCAAACACATGTTTTGGACATGGTAAAAACTAAATTATATAAAATTTATTAATTTTGGAAATAAAATATGTTGGAAATACTGAGGGGGGGAGGGGGGGGCGGCGGCCAAAAGCATGTATGGATATGTATATGTATACACTGAACACAGAAATCAACAGTTGGAATTAATGCTTTTATTAAAACTCAAGAATGTGCAATGAAATAAATACATTATAAGTATAAATTTGATTGTGAATAGTTGCCAAGCTCCAACTTGGACTTCAGTGAGGCTCCAACCTCCAGAGCACCAACTCTGTTTTGCAGTGGTTCTGCACTTAGGAGCACCTACCTCCAATGACTTCAGTCCTATTCAGTTCTGAGGCTCCAACCTCTTGGGCTCCAACCCAACCTTGGTATGAACTGTTCTACCGCTGTTCTCTACTCACAAGCCTGCTAAGCTTCTGCTATTCTCTTGCTTCTCTGGCCTCTCCTTCCTCTTACTGTTCTTCGGCTTCCTCTCTTACTGATTATACATCCATTAATCACCATATCACTTTGTTTTTATGTTTTTATGTATTTCAGATGCCTCTGACTCTATGTTTCCGCTTTCCACCGCCTCTTTGGCTTCCTCCTCGGTCGTTGTTGTTTCCTCTGACTCGCTTGATCTTTCAGCTTCCCTCCTTGGTCGCTATGGCTTCCTCTGTGCCAGCTTTCCATTCAACTTCTTGGCTTTATGGTCACTGTGTGTTAAAACTGTAACACAAGCCCGTTTTTTTTCAATGATAACAGGCATCTACCGAGACTGTTTCGTTTAACATACATGTTATGCTCCAATTGTAATCTCCATTGCCCTGATACACCCCATGTAACTGACGCTTAGCCTTCTAATTCATCAGAACAGTTATCATAGGCCTTTCAGCCCAAAAACCCCGCGCAACCCAAAAAACTTGATTACACAGGAAATATGTGCGAAACAGTTGAAAAGACTGAAGGGGCGGACTTCAGGAAATATTACACCCGCATTTAAACGACATCGGGTCCGCTCCTCCACAACATTATTGCAATCGGCAATTGCAGCTTCCCGGAGTTCTTTATATAGTGACCTCATGACATCGTCGATGGCTGATGGGTCGATCCTCCTGCGGACGCAATATGGCATTAAACAGCAGTTGATATTCTCGTCGAGTCTGCAACTGTTCATCGCAATCGGGGTTTGCCCTTGGTAGAGGTCCGATGCGATATCACTATCGGCAATCGCAAGTCGCACAGGGTCAAGTCCGATGCGATATCGCTGTCGGCGATCGCAAGTTGCATATGGTCAGGGCCTTACACTATATTACCTCCGCTCTGATTTCTTGATGCGATAATCGCTATCGGCGATCGCAAAGCGGTCGCTTGACACACTATAACGCCTGCTTCAAAAGTGTCGATGCAATGTGCCGACCCGATAGGATCCCAAATCTCCCGTGCATATATTTTCAAGTCCTATCTCCGCCTGCGATAGTGTAACGACATATATACGTGAGTTTTGGCCTCCGATAGTGTATTGTCGGGGATGCATAGCTTTCCCGTCGATAGTGTTAAGGCCGCTCCCAATAGTGTTTAAATGCATGCATATATATATATATATATATATATATATATATATATATATATATATATATATATATATATATATATATATATATATATATATGAGTTTTGCCTCTGATAGCTCCTCTTCTTTGGCATATATATATATATATATATATATATATATATATATATATCTATATGGCTCCTCTGTTTGCTCCTCTTGCTTGGTCTGCTCCTCTAATATTGCCATATTGACATCAATGACAATCTGTGTCCAACAATCTCCCCCTTTGTTATTGATGGCAATATTATTCTGCTCTCCCCCTTTGACATCAATGACAAAGGAATGCATACGGATTCCCCTTGTCAAAATGCTCCCCTTGTCCCGCTACATCTTTATGAATGAACTTGAGTGATGATAAATAAATAACCCCCATCTTTTGATCCAGATGTTCGAATGCTTCTCTAGGAAGAGGTTTTGTGAAAATATCAGCTATCTGCTCCTTAGTACTGATATATTCCAAGAAAATGTTTTGTTCAACTACTTGCTCACGGAGGAAATGATACTTGATCGGTATGTGTTTGGTTCTTGAGTGCATCACTGGATTTTTGCTGAGACTGATAGCACTTGTGTTGTCACAACAAACGGTTATTGGTTGATCTGTACATATGTCGAGATCTTTTAAAGCTTCCTTCATCCATAGTATCTGAGAACAACAGTCGGATGCAGCAATATACTCGGCTTCGGCTGTGGATAATGATATGGATGACTTTTTTTTGTTGAGCCAAGATACCAAACAGTCTCCTAGGAAGAATGCATTTCCACTAGTACTTTTCCGATCATCTATACTTCAAGCCCAATCAGCATTGGTGTATGCAGCTACAGTCATTGTTGAGTTCTTTGGGTACCAAAGACCGAAATCAGAAGTTCCCTTCAGATATCTGAGAATTCTTTTTACAGCTAATAAATGGGATTGTTTTGGAGCAGATTGAAATCTTCCCACCATTCCTACTGCTTGCATTATGTCTGGTCGTGTAGCTGTTAAGTATAGAAGGGCTCCAATCATTGACCTGTAATGAGTTGCATCTACTAGAGGGGAGTCATCATCTTTGCTCATTTGCAATTTGTGGTCATAGGTGTGCTCATGGGTGCACAGTCCTCCATTCCATATTTTTTGAGCATGTCTTTTAGATATTTGGATTGAGATATACACAATCCTGCTCTGGTTTGAGATATTTGAAGCCCAAGGAAGTGGGATAGCTCTCCTATTATTAACATCTCAAACTCTTTTGACATGCTTTGAGAAAATTCATGGCTCATTTCATCATTATTACTAGCAAAAATCAGATCATCGACATAAATAAGAGCAACTAGTAACTTACCTTCATCTGTCTTTATGTATAGATTACTTCCAGCCACTCCCTTTTTGAAGCCTTGTTGTTGTAAATAGTGATCGAGTCTTGCATACCAAGCTCTAGGAGCTTGTTTCAACCCATATAAAGCCTTTTTCAACTTACAAACTAAGTCCTTTCCTGCTGTTAGATGAAAACCTTCTGGTTGCTCCATGTAGACTTCCTCCTTGAGTTCCCCATTTAGAAATGCTGATTTCACATCCATTTGATAAATTTTGAATCCTCTTGAGCAAGCAAATGCCAAGAACATCCTAATACCTTCCATACGGGCCACTGGTACAAATGTCTCTTCAAAGTCAACTCCTTCAATTTGTGAATAGCCTTTGCATACAAGTCTTGCCTTGTTTCTAATAACCCGTCCTTCTTCATTCATTTTGTTTTTGAACACCCATTTGGTACCTATTATGTTTTTGTCCTTTGGACAAGGTACCAGCTCCCATGTCTTGTTCTTCTCAATTTGGGACATTTGTTCTTCCATGGTTTTTACTTAATGAGGATCCTTACTTACTTCTATAAATGTTTCTGGTTCTATCATAGATAGGAGGGCAATGCCTTTTCTTTTGGGTGTGATTGTTATCCTTCTTCAGGTCTGCACACCTTCATCTCTATCGCCAATGATATGCTCTTCTGGATGATGTCTTTGGACATACTTCATCTTTGAAGGGGTATTAGGTGGTTCTCTTTCCTCTTCTTCTTCTTCTTCTTCCTCTTCTATTTCTTCCTCTTTAGGTTCTTCTTCTTCAATGAGAGAGTCATCTTCATGTTCTTCAATTTCCCTTTTTGGAAGATCTTCATCAACCTTTATATTAATGCTTTCCACTATTTTCTCCAGGCGATAATTGTAGCACTTGTAAGCCTTGCTCCATGTAGAGTATCCAAGAAATATCCCTTCATCAACCCAAGAATCAAACTTTCCGGGTGAGCCATCATTTATTTTTATGAAGCACTTGCTTCCAAAGATCTTGAAGTACTTCACGAAGCAGGTCTTCCTTTCCATAGCTCATAAGGAGTTTTTTCACAATTTCGACTTAATTGAGTTCGATTCAGTGTATAAACAACTGTTCCTACTGCTTCTCTCCAGAATTTAGGTTGTAAGTCTGCTACTAATAGCATAGTTCTTGCCATTTCTTGGACTGTTCGGTTTCTTATTTCAACTACCCCATTTTGCTAAGGTGTTCTAGCAGTCGAGAATTCCCTTTCAATTCCATGAATATTACAAAACTCACTAAACTCATTTGATGTGAATTCTCCTCCTATGTCTATTCTGAGGCACCTAATTTTTGAATCTTTTTCATTTTCTACAAGGGCTTTTAGATTCTTAAAACACTCAAAAGTTTTAGATTTATACTTTATGAAATAGATCCACATCATTCTAGTATAATCATAAACAAATAACATAAAGTACCTTTCTCCTTAGAGTGCATGATTTCTAGTTGGCCCACACACATCAGCATGGGTGATCTCCAAGGGCTTCGATGTATAGTGTTCCTTTGTCTTGTGGCTGGTTCTGGTCTGCTTTCCATGTTGACATGGCCCACACACTGCTTGATTTGGTTTGAACAACCTTGGGATGTCTCGTATAGCTTTGATCTTGCTGATATTGATCAGATTTTCGAAGCTTGTATGTCCAAGTCGCTTGTGCCACAGCCAACTCTCATCTGTCTGACTTATGTAGCATTTATTTTCTTGAATCTTGTTCAGAATGTAAATGTTGTCTGGTGTTCTCACCCCTTTTGCCACAAGTTTCCTTGAGGCAGAGTTCCTTATTTCACAGTGTTTGGTGCTGAAGACAACCTTATGTCCTTGATCACAGATTTGGTTGACACTCAGGAGGTTGTGTTTGAGTCCGTCAACCAGCAGAGAATCTTGAGCTTTTCCTTTTCCATTGATCAGAGTAACTATTCCTTTTCCTGCAATTCTACCTGATCCACTTCCAAAGGACACATTCCCTTCCTTTTTACTCAGTGAGACAAACTTCCTTCTGTCTCCTATCATGTGTCTAGAGCACCTACTATCTACAAACCACTGGTTTTCATTATTTTGAACATATAGAGCCAGGCCGCATTTGTCCATTCTGGAGTTATTACTACTCGTCTTTCTTCCTTTGAGTGGGCAATCTTGTTCATAGTGTCCATTATTGTAGCATAAAGAGAAAATCAGATCAAATTTGGTTGAGCGATCAAATGAATAGAAGGTCTTGATTTGTCCCTACCTTTTAGGGGCATATGAGTTGATTATTTGGTCCTTTAGCTTTGTCTTTTCACTTCTGCGAACCATACAATGTCTGGCTTGAAGACCGAAGTTTTTACAGTGAAAGAAGTGTCCAAGAAAGATGGTTTTGTACTTGTTGAAGCAACCATGGTTTGAGTTGATTTCCTTCCTGAGACTTACTCCTCCCTCGTTCTTTGGATTTCTAGTGGACCCTTGGTGGAGTACAGGTTTGTATTTGTTGTAGTGTCCATGATTCGATCCAACATTCTTCTTTGGAGTAATTCTCTCTTCATTCTTGGGATCTGGGATGCACTTTTGATAACATACCTTTTCATCTTTTGGATTGCAGGAAAGTGCATCGGCATAGCTTTTCGCACTATTCTTAGTGCTTGAGGATTCTCCTTTGAAACCTATTCCAGACTTGTCATGTTGAGGTTTTTGATTTTTCAGAATAGTCTTAAGTATTTGAGAGCTTTTACAGCCCTTTTTAATTTGCTCCAACTCCTTTCTCAGAGACACTATTTCAGCCTTGCGTTCTTCACAAGTCTCTTCCTTTTCTTTAAGCTTTACTTCCAAGAGATCTTCTCTCCTTCTTATTTCCTCGTTTTCCACTTTGAGAGAAATGATTTTGTTTCGTAGTTTCTCATTTTTTTCAATGGCACTTATTAATAGTTCATCTACATTTCCCTCTAGCCCTGAGTCATCATCATTTGCGAGTGCCATGAATAATGCTTCTTGGCTTTCATCATGATCACTTTCCTCATCAAATTTTTTTTTGATGACCATAAATTCATCCTCATCAGACTCATCTTTCTTGGGGAAGAAGTTTTTCTTATTGAACACTTTCTTTTTATGTGCCATTCTTTTAGAATTTCCTTCATCATCGCTGTCATGTTTATGAGGATATTTTGCTGCATAATGACCTATTTTACCACATTTAAAATAGATAAGAGGATACTGACCTTTAAGCTTAGATCCTCTCTTTAGCTTTCGTACAAATTGAGCCAATTCAGATTCCACATTTGAGTCATCACTACAATAATTCCTTTCTTTCCCCTTCTTTGACTTTGAGGCCTTGAATGCTGCATCTTTGGAGCTTGGGCCACCTTTCCTCATTTCATAGGAAGTGAAAATTCCATGGAGTTCATCCATTTTTGAGGGTATCTGGATCCTTTGCTTCTTCTATAGCGCTTATTTTGGAGTCAAATCTGTCTGGAATAGCTCTTAATACCTTTTGAAAAATGGTACTTTCTTCCACTTTTTCGTCCAATCCTTTCAGGGAATTTACCACTTCAGCTACTCAGAGGAGGTATGCTGCAATATCTTCTTCATATTCCATCCTCAAACTTTCAAATTGTCTTCTGTGAGTTTGAAGTTTTTCCTTTTTGACTTTTGAGTCTCCATCGTACAAGCCAAGTAGCTTCTCCCACATTTCTTTGGCAGAGGTACAGTGCATGATTTTTGTAAACTCGGAATCAGTGATTCCACTAGTGATGGAGTTCATGGCCTTTGCATTTGCGATGTAGGCTTTCCTCTCGTCTTGGTCTATTGGAAGAGTGCAAGTAGTTTTGTATTCATTTTGAACAAAATGCCAGACTTCAGGTCCATGGGACATTAAGTAGTAGGTCATTCTTTTCTTCCAGAAAACAAGGTTAGTGCCATCAAACAAAGGAGGTCTTCCTGATGCTTCGTGATTTCTCATCATGGCTGCGGATCCTTCTTCAAGTTGTTAGGCTAGTATGAAGAAGCTTTCTCTGATACCAATTGTTGGAAATACTTGGGGGGGGGTGAATCAGTATTTCTTATGATTTTTAATTGTTCTAGTGATTGACAAAAGCATGTATGGATATGTATACGTATACACTGAACACAGAAATCAAGAGCTAGAATTAATTCTTTTATTAAAACTCAAGACAGTGCAATGAAATAAATACAATATAAGTATAAATCTGATTGTGAATAGTTGCCAAGCTCCAACTTGGACTTCAGTGAGGCTCCAACCTCCAGAGCACCAACTCTGTTTTGCAGTGGTTCTGCACTTAGGAGCACCTACCCCCAATGACTTCAGTCCTGTTTAGTTCTGAGGGTCCAACCTCGTTCTGCTGTTGTTCTCTACTCACAAGCCTGCTGAGCTTCTGCTATTCTCCTGTTCTCTTGCTTCTCTGGCCTCTCCTTCCTCTTACCTGTTCTTCGGCTTCCTCTCTTACTGATTATACATCCATTAATCACCATCTCACTTTGTTTTTATGTTTTTATGTATTTCAGATGCCTCTGACTCTTCGTTTCTGCTTTCCACCGCCTCTTTGGCTTCCTCCTCGGTCGCTGTCATTTCCTCTGACTCGCTTGATATTTCAGCTTCCCTCCTTGGTCGCTGTGGCTTCCTCTGTGCTGGCTTTCCATTCAACTTCTTGGCTTTACGGTCACTGTGTGTTAAAACTGTAACACATGCCCCTTTTTTTCAATGATAACAGGCATCCACCGAGACTGTTTCATTTAATGGACATGTTATGCTCCAATCGTTATCTCCATCACCCTGATACACCCCATGTAACTGATGCTCAGCCTTCTAATTCATTAGAACAGTTATCATAGGCCTTTCAGCCCAAAAACCCTGCGCAACCAACAAAGCTTGATTACACAGGAAATATGTGCGAAACAGTCGAAAAGACTGAAGGGGCGGACTTTAAGAAATATTACACCCGCATTTAAATGACATTGGGTCCGCTCCTCCACAACATTATCGCAATCGGCAATCGCGGCTTCCTGGAGTTCTTTATATAGTGACCTCATGACATCGCCGATGGCCGATGGGTCGATCCTCCTGTGGACGCGATATGGCATTAAACAGCAGTTGATATTCTCGTCGGGTCCACAACCGTTCATCGCAATCGGGGTTTGCCCTTGGCGGAGCTCCGATGCGATATCGCTATCAGCGATCGCAAGTCGCACAGGGTCAGGTCCGATGTGATATCGCTATCGGTGATCGCAAGTCGCATATGGTCAGGGCCCTACATTGTATTACCTCCGCTCCGATTTCCTAATGCTATAATCGTTATTGGTGATCGCAAAGGGGCTGCTTGACACACTGTAATGCCCACTTCCGAAGTCCTGATGCGATGTGCCGGACCCGATAGGATCCCAAATCTCCCGTGCATATATTTTCAAGTATGGTCTCTGCTCGCAATAGTGTAATGACATATATATGTGAGTTTTGGCCTCTGATAGTGTATTGTTGGGGATGCATAGCTTGCCGGTCGATAGTGTTAAGGCCACTCCCAATAGTGTTTAAATGCATGCATATATATATATATATATGAGCTTTGGCTCCGATAGCTTCTCTTCTTTGGCATATCTATATATATATATATATATATATATATATATATATATATATGGCTCCTATGTTTGCTCCTCTTGCTTGGTCAGCTCCTCTTGGCTCCGTTTGCTCCTCTAATATTACCATATTGATATCAATGACAATCTGTGTTCAACAAAATAACAACACAGCTAAATTATTTTCCAAACACATGTTTTGGACACGGTAAAAAATAAATTATATAAAGTTTATTAATTTGGGAAATAAAATAACAACACAGCTTTAAGAATTTATAAACTTTTTGCTTAAAATTTATGATCATGATCAAATAACATCAGTTATTTTCAGGGATGGAATTTCAAGACAGAGTCAATTACCATCAAATTTTACATCTTACTAATTTGGGAAATAAAATAACAACACAGCTTTAAGTATTTATAGACTTTTTGCTTAAAATTTATGATCATGATCAAATAACATCAGTTATTTTGAGGGATGGGATTTCAAGACAAAGTCAATTACCATCAAATTTCAAATCTTCTAAGCCTGTTTTCTAATATCAAGTAAGGATATTGAAAGTTTTGTAAAATTTTGAATTGTATTTGACAAAAAAATCACCACATGACGGCAAATTGCCCTACTTCCATATACAGATTCCATATACAAATCCTATCCGTGCTCTTACCATTCCCCATTTCAGAACACAGAGCTACCCCATTTGGAACAAAGTTATGATTTTGTGTAACATAATGAAGCCTTGAATTTCTCCAGAGAGCGGTACCTTCCCTTTCTTTCATAAAAAAATTGATGGAAAATACAAAGTACCAGACAAATTGCGACTATTTGGGTTTGCTATTTTGGAAGTTTTATGATGCGAGTCGAAGTCAAATAATTGATTTGGTTAATATTCATCAAAACTTGGGAATGTTTTGAAATGTGTAATAAAATATATTAAAAAAAATCAAATATGTAATCAAATTATATTTGAAAAGCAACCAAAAACTTACCTCAGGTTCTGTAGATGCTGAGATTTTTATTCCTTTTCAAGTTGGAGTATATGCCTTTTCAAGTTGGAGTATGTAGCATTGGGAGGATATGGTTGGTGATGGAGTGATTTCTGGTAGTGATCCCCTCGGGCACAGATAGTATCAAGAAATTATCGACCATGTCCAGAGTCAAAAGCGCAGATTCAGATGGTTTCTCCTTTTCGGATTGGCTTCTCCAGATCTCACGTAACCACGGTGTATGGAAATACCTCCTTGCACGCAGACATGGTGCAGTAAATCAGGTGGCTTTGCCTGAGTGCTGAGATCCGCCTCGTGAATGAGGTTCGCCCCAGAGCTATCGCCCATCAGAATGCATCGACTGAAATAGGCGTAACGAGTGAGCCACAATTGCTTTACTTCCACGCGGGCTACTGGGCGGAGCCACGACCACGAAGCGGAGCCGCGAAGCCACAAAAGAACGCCAAACGAATCCTCGCAAGCTGTGGGGAGCAAATCTAATCGCAGAAATCACCGCAAGAGAGTTATCAACTCTAAATATCACAGAGGTCGCGCCATCAACAATGACTATCTCTGTCTAAAACCCCACAAAGATATTCGTGAAGGAACCACAATGCACATGTTTTTTTAACAGAAATTACGGTTTGGAAGTTCCAGTAGTTGGCCTATAAACCAGTATTTTATCGAGTTAGTTTATTTGGAGAGGCCGTATTTACAACCCAAAATGATATTGTGGTTGGGTATAATCATGGAGTTATTTTTGGGCCCCAACTTTGCGAGTTCAAAGTCATTTGCTAATTTTTTGGTGGGAAATAAGTGCATAAAATTTTGTATTATGCCATTTTCTAATTTCCCTTTATAAGTTTTCCCCTAAGACTGTCATCCTAGGGAAGCTTTCAAACAATATGTACATTACAAGGTCTTTTATCTTGTCCTGAAATATCTCTTCTTATCTTTTTGATGGTGTGTGAGGAATATATTCTCGGAATTTTTTAAAAGGTTAATGTTTTCTTAAAAACTTTGAAGTCTTAGAACTGATTTCATTAAAAGAGAATCAAGGCATGGTTTTAGGTTGGGGTTTATATTGTTTGCAAGAATAAACATTTTGTACGATTGAAATTTTTCTTACCCACTTTTCAATTGCATTTTTCATTGGTGCTAAACAATCCATGCATTCACCTCTTGCTTGGGTTTAAGGTTGTTTATGAAAGTAAAGATTTTGTAGGATTTCAATTCTTTCTTCCAAAGTAATCTTTTGTTTGTATTTTATTTTATACTTCAATGCCATCTAGAGTGCCTTTCAGTGTTTATCCTCTTGAGTGGGAGAGATTGTTTGTATTGTCTTTATGCAATTGAATGTATAGAACAAGGGCCTTTATTCCGTCTTGAAATTTTTTTTATGTTTTGTTTGGAGGGTGTGTGTAGAGTAAATGCTGGGAATTTCTTAAAAGATTAGCATTTTCTTAACAACTTTCAGATCTTGAAACTTAGTCTTGTTGTTTTTGCTTTGTATCTAGCATGGGTTGAATTGGAGACATGTGAAGTTTGAATATTTCATTGAATTGGAGACACGTGAAGTTTGAATATTTCATTAAAAGAGAATCAAGGAAAGACATGCTTTTGTGTTTGGGGTTTCTGTTGTTTATGAGTATAAACATTCTTTACGATTGAAAATTTTCCCACCCGGTTTTTAATTTCATTTTGCATTAGTGCTATACAACCCATGTCTTCACCTCTTACTTGGGGTTTAAGGTTGTTTATGAAAGTAAAGATTTTGCAGAATTTCAATTCTTTCTTCCAAAGTAATTTTTTTTTTGTATTTATTTTTTATACTTCAATGCCATCTACAATGTCTTTCCTTGTTTATCCCCTTGAGTGGGAGAGATTGCTTATATTGTCTTTATCGGTCTAAACATATTGGTAATGGAGTTATCATGTATAACATGGGCTATTTTCGCTTAGAGGTAAGGGGTTGTGGTACACAACACGGGTTGTATTTGGCTTATGTGCTAGATCATAGGGGTATCTATTTTTCCAAAATCGTCCAAAATTTCTCCGAGTTTTGAAATATGCTAGTTTGGTTGAATTTATATTATTAATGCTAAAAAGTGCGTGGAATTTGCAAACTCTTCCGTGGATCTCGTTGTGAAAGTTAGGGATTCATTGTATCTTAAAAAAACATCAACACCAGAGAAACATCACATTCAATCAAGGATCCATACCTACATTCACCAACCATCCATTTCCAAATTACCAGGCTAGCTAGTTCCCTAGAAGGGTATAAAACAAAACTAAAGTTGCAAGTACAATGTTGAAATTGCTAAGCATTTCCTCAATTGGCATATTGCAACTCAAATCAATAGGATAGATAAGGAGGAGTTCACTTTACTTTTAACACCATGCTATTTCTCTCACTCAAATTGTCACATATCAAGCATGTCTCCATCTATGCTCTTTCTCCACATGCTAGTCTCCATCTATGCTTTTTCTCCACATGCTATTGCCTTACGTTGTTCCTTTGCAACATCTGGTGCAATTGCTAGTTATATCCCTACCATCTACCTAATAATGGTTGATAATTAAATTAAAATTTTAGAGGCCCTACTTTAAAATAAGCATGACTATTGGCATAATTAGGTGGATGGTAGGAATTTAACCTTGATAAAATATTCTAGGATATTCTTTGTAGTATACACAAATCAAATGTTGAGATTTATCTCAAAAGTAGTTATGTCTTTTTTTAAGTGAATTTATTAATTACAAAAAAAATGCCATATGTCATATGAAGTGAGTTATGGTTTTTTAAGCATGTGCTATTGATAAGCTATGGTATTGTCCCATGGTATTGTAACAAAACCCATTTAAAAATTAAGAATCTCCATGGTAAAGTGAAGGTAAATTTAGAAAAAAATTAAAATAAAAAATAAAACATTTCTTTAAGTTAACCTTAATATTTAACTCAATTAATATATATTATTATTATTTTTAAACTATATAAACAATCTTACACATAGTATACATTTTTAACTAATTAATAACGTAAACACCTTCTAAAATTATTTCATTTATATAATTATATAATTATATATTTATATATAGGTATGGTCATCTTCCTTTTAATGATCAATTTGACTTTTTGAATGTCCCTAAGTCAAAGCTAGTCGTTGATCTAGATAGCCGTTGGAGGCCCTGCTCAGACTATTTAACATGCAAAGCTAGATCTATTTCTTCAACTTGTCCTGACGATGAACCACACTTACTGGTTTGAAACGCGTCGACAAAGGTCTTTCTATATATAATTTACGCCGAAGCTCTTCTTATAAGTATCAATTTTAATAAGAAACAAATATACAACATATATACTACTCCGCTTACTTTACATTAAATACCATACAAATATCAAATATATTACGTTTATGCCACTCCACCCACTTTACACTAAATACCATAAAAAAAAAAGGTGAAAGATGCTCCTAAAAATCTAAAGAGGAGAAGGAATGAAGTTTCATTCCATATCCTAAATCAATGAAGGATGAATAACTTACCCAAGAAATATGATAACCTTGCATTTGATGCATTACATGGTTGTTTGACACATTTTTTTTAATAGTGGGTATCAAAAATATTTTGTTCTTTGTCTAAAATAAGTATTTATATTTATATAAAAGTTTTATACAAAGAAGAAGATTATGATTATAGTAAATCTGAAATATAATTTATAATAGTTTTTGTTTATTAATGCTATGAATAATATCATTTTACATTTTTTATTATAATTATAAGTAGTTTTTAAAAAAAAATTAAAATAGAAAATTTGGAAATACATCTAACATTTTATTGATTTATATAATTCTAAATTCCTAAATTTTCATAAAGAGGAGGATTTGATTCCTCAATCTTCATTCGCTCTTTAAGTTGTTTAACAATTTCTTCCTCATCTTGTTTAGTCTATTAAGATTCCGTGGAGAGCATGTTATCACAACCGAGAGATAGTATATAATTATTATGTTAGAAACAAGGATAAGAGGCAATTACATTCCACTTTTAAGGAACCATTTCTTTATTTTTACAAGTGTAAGAGGCTCGTCACATCTGTGTTATGAGCTACATTTGATTGTTCCAGCTCTTTCAACTTAGTTATAATGGCCAAGAGAGCTTTTTTATTCACAATAATTGTCTGTTTTTCGCTTCTTAATATCCAATGGAATTCCTTAACATATACCTTGTCCTTATCAACCTTGTTTGATGAATATGACCCATGGAAAAGAAAATATGGTCGAGTAACTAGTTGCACATTAAAACCAAATAATACTAAGTTTTAAAGTTATTTTCCTTTCTCCAAAGACCAAACTAATAGTCCAGAATATACAAGATGAAACAAATTCATTTATTCCACTTAAATCCATGAAAGGGAGTCAAACCAACAAAAAATATAACAGAAATTAAGTTTTTAGAAACCTCTTAATGAGCCTTACCTAATCTAGAGATAACAAGGATGCGTGATGGAGACAACAACCTACCTAACGACCAATGTAGTTGCTACTAGGATACACCACTAGACCCAACCCTCTGTGTATTGCAAATAAGTAAAGATGCAAGAGTAGACTACTATAATCATAAATAACTTAAGAAATACACCTCCAATGTATAGGTTAACCACACATGTGACCACTTGGAGTGAATGAAGGGTATGGATAAACCATGTCCCATCCATGTTGTCTTGAGGTTGCCAACTATGCCTTCGAATGGCATGCCCTTTGAGTTTTAGAAATTAACAATACATTAAACCCATAGTTAATAATTGATAATGAGCTCATGACCCCTTTTATAATGAAATACCAGCTTTCAAAGTTAGTCACTAATTTGAACCAATAATCCACCTCATAGTTCACTTATATTTTGAGATGAAAAAAATAAAATAAAATTTAAAACTAAATTGAAAAACAAATTATCTTCTTAATCAATAATCAAATTTAATAACTCAGTCAAATTTAATAACTCGTTATATTGTCTTTCCCGTTTAATCCTTGAATTGACATTAACTTGTCCCAATTAGAGACAAGAATATATTTTCCGGCGTAACTATGCAAAGTCCAAGCCAAAGTAGATATATCTAAAACACTGTTTAAGATTTTTCCAAAAATCCATATAAATCAATCCATTAAATTTCCTCTAAAATCTAAAATGGTCAAATGGTCAACTGTAATATAAATTTATTTTCAATTAACTAATTCAATAAAATAATTTCTATTACCTAAACTAAATGAAAAATTTAACAACAAAACAAAATTAACATTTACTAAACTCGAGCTTGTACAAAAATAAATACATCTTAAAATTAAGAACGCAATAAAATGGTCATTAAACATAGGTTGATGACCATATGCCAGAATTAAAAACACGTTGAAGACACTATAATCTCAAAACTTTTAATATGTAATACTATTATTTTGTAAATATTTTTTTTTTCTTAAATAAGTTATTGGTGGTTTATAAAGGTGTTGTTCTTTCTGCAAAAATATTAAACTCAAACTGAAAATTCTAAAGAAAAAAATTTAATCAAATTTAAAATAAAATTTATTAGAAAAAATGTATACAAAAATATGGAAACATCTAAGGAAAGGAGGGAGCCATTCTTAACTTATTTGAAAAAAATGGATGGTTAACTGATTTGATTTCCACTTTTATCAAAATTCTCTAAATTTACTTAAATAATATTTAGAAAAAAGTAAACGCATTGCATCATTGTTATTAAATTTATAATATTGTAATATTATGCTTTTTCCACTAACATTTAATCTTAATTCAATACATAAAACTAAATATTATAATAAGTGATATATAATCTGAAATTGTGAATATTATTTTTCCGTTATAATATTTCATATAAATATCCTAATTAAATAAAATTTCTTTATCAATGTTCGAAAACCAAGGAATAGAATTTTGTTAAGTTAAATATTTTTTTTAGTTTTGGTTAGTTTTCACAAAGTCGTTTAGTAATGAAAGAAGTCATACCACTTTTAACAAATTTTATGGAGGTGAAGTGTACATTGGATCAATTAATCAAATTTTATGTAGTAATTTTTAACTTTTAATTTTTATATTTTTTTTTCATTTATAATATTTAAATAAAGATATTTGACATGAATTTTATTCAGGTACAAATATTAAGATATTGTTAAATTATATATTTTTTTAAGTTTTGACAATGATATTTTTAGTAACCAGGCAAAATATATTACTCTTTCATAAATTTAAAGTGAGTAGAGAACATTAGATACCTTTATATTTAATCCATTCAATATTGTAAAGTGAAATTTCTCAAGTTTTAAGTTTATTTATAGCAATATTATATAAATGTTTGTTTTATTGTTATTATTTATTTATTTATAATATAACTTGTGTTTCTATCATTGAAATTAAAAATTATGTTATATAAAAATTGTTAGCATAATATATATAAGGTATATTATGAAAATTTAAACTAATACTCAAATAATATGGAGATGATCCATAAATATGAAAATGAAATTAATTATTCTATGAGATGATCCATAAATATGAAAATGAAATTAATTATTCTATGAAATTGTTTTAGAAAGAAGAATTGTATTCATATTCATAGAAAAATTTCAGATTAAAACTTGGTGGAAGAATTTTAATAATGTATTCATATTTATATGATAAAATTTGTCAATTTATATTTCCTCCTAAAAAATATTGCAATTCAATTATATAATAATTTTGATAACACTTACTCAAAACACATTTACATTATTTAAACATATACCTAAATGGTTATCACATTCATATAAATATGAATTACAAATTATTTAATATAATACACAATTACATAATATTAATCAATAATACACAATTATATAAAATTAATCAAATTAACATAATTATCCATACAAAATATTTTTAATAAATTTTTCTTTTATAACTTTACAAATCAACATTCACGAATTATATAATTTTTTTTTTAATTGAACATTATTATAAATATGCTTATAGTATATTAACAAATACTTTATTTTTTAAAATAGCATGTTAGCTGGAAACCTAATAAAAAAAATATAATTAATATATATATAAACACAAAACTATTATATTATATCAATCGATTAAGTTTTTCATATTTCATAATTTTATACACCTTAAAATCAATTTTACATTTATATTTATTTAAATATATATTTCCTTTATTAAATATTTTTATTAAAATTTTAGTATCACTATATTACAACAAAACCATTATATCTATCCATATATTATAACAAAACCATTATATCTATGCATAGATGATTTATATCCAAAATATTTGATGTTTTAATAATAATATCAATTATTAATATATTATTTTTATAAATAACAAATATAAATGTTTATCCATTTATTCATTTATATTTAAATTCAAAGCGCATTATCATGTGCGTCATTCTTCTTTGTTCGAACCAAAGTTTGGAACTAAACTTAGACTAATTTGGAGTAGGGTAAATGAGGCGATTCAGGTATACATTTTTTTTAATGAATTTTGTATTTTAAAGCTAATCAATTTTATTTAAATGATTAATGAGGGCAGTTATCACTTGATTTTATCTATAAATATCAACGTAAATAATTTTCATTTAAAAAATAAATACATGAATTAAAAATATTTGAATAATAATTAATAAAATGATAAATTCACACTTTTACTTATTATGAAATTAACCACAATTATAAATTCACGTGACAAATGGATACCTAAAATATCTAGCGGGTATTTTCTATTGATGTGAGTCGAAGGGTTACAGGGTAATATAGCACAAGGGTAAATTCGTGCAACATTTCAGGAACGGCGTTCTGGGAGAGTGGAACGAAGCTGAGAATTGGTGGTATTTTGTTTTGGTAACAACATAATAGGTAATTTATAGTTGTGCGAATAGACAGCTCGTGGATAGGCAGGTTTTGACGGTCTGAGTCAAGTAATGGACGCAAGACAGGGGAGGGGTGAAATCCCCTCCTTTAGGGATGTAATAGCTGGTAATCCCGGTAACAGTAGCGGGAATGGGAGGGTGACGGAATTATCTGAGGAAATCCCAGTAATGGGCAACCAGTGGCAAGCACGCCTGGTAAACAAATGCCTTCCACGGGCACAGAAAAAGCCCAGGTATGTAATTCCGAATAACAAGCTGGAAAATTATCGGTGTTATATGAGAGATCACGCGTTAATTTGTAAATTTATCGGGTATTGGCCTTCTGAAAGGGATCTCATGAGATGGATCCAACAGAGATGGAAACCAAGAGGCCATATTGATCTCAAATTGGGTGCTAAGGGGTTTTTTACAGTCATTTTTGCAAATTTACAGGACAAGGAAAAGGTTTTTGAGGAGGGACCACACTTTATGAATAATGCGGGACTGTTTACACGGTATTGGGAAGATCGATACAACCCTGATGAAGAGAAAATCAAGGCAGCACCGATATGGGTTCGCTTATTTGGGTTACCTGATGAATTTTGGGATCCTGAAATATTGGAAGGAATTGGTAATTCAATTGGCACATTTGTGAAGGTGGCTGAATCCACGAAAAGGGGCAAATATACGTCGTACGCAAGGATTTGTGTATATATGAATATCTCAGCCCCTTTACCAGAATCTATTGAGCTTGAGTATCAGGATGAAATTTGGCAACAACCTATTGATTACGAACATATACCGTTTCGCTGTAGACGCTGTCATGTTTATGGTCACCTAGCAAGGGATTGCCCACAAGTTAAAGAAGAGGCAGTGGCAAAGGACACGACGGATGGCATTCGACCACGAGATGGGATAGTAGGAGAAGAACATGAGTTCCAAGAGGTACAGAGGAGAAGGAGACCCAATCTTGGGAATCCTAAAATGCAATCCCAGGAAAGGAACTCAATACTTGAGAGTAAAAATCAGTTCAATATTCTTCAAACGCAGGAAGAAGGCGGAAAACAGGATAAGGAGAGTAATGAAACAAACCCAATTGCACAGGAACAGGAGATCAACGTGGTAGCGCCAATGGAAATTATTAAGGATGGAAAGAGGAAAAGTAGAAGCCCAAGCAGAGAGCCGGAAGGGGAGGAGGGAGTACGAGATGATATTCTTACAGATCAATCAAAGAAGGGGAAGGAAATTGTAAAAGAAGTGGGAACAGAGGAAGAAAAAATAATGAAGAAGTTACTTATTGATTGGAAAAAATTGGACGAACGGTTCATCCCAGAAAAAGAGAAACAATTGTATAAGGAAACCTTTCAACGATATAAGGAGAAGAAGGCTGGTTGTTTAGAACATAGGTCTGATCAAGACAATCAGGATTCCCAAATTCTAGAAGGAGATAGTCAAGGTAAGAGCGGAAGGAAAAAAGGAAGACGAACGTTGAATGAATCAATCCAAGCAGTGGGAGAGACTCTTGTAAACTCAGGAAGGGTGATACCTCTGTCAGAGGTATTTCTACAAACTCCTAGAAAGTTTTAAATGATTGTTCTAAGCTGGAATATCCGGGGACTTAACAGTCAGGGGAAACAGAGATATTTGAAGGAAAGAGTGAAGAAAGACAAGCCAAGTATTATGGTAATTCAGGAAACGAAAATGGAAAGTCAACAGATGGTAGAAATTGTAAGGAAAATGAAATTAGGATATGAGGTTATGGCCTTAGATGCAATAGCGACAGCAGGGGGATTGGCAATTTTGTGGAACCCAGAGGAGGTAATTTTTGAGCATTGGTTTACTTTACCTAGAATACTTTCAGGTCTGTTTAGATTAGTAGGGATGGGGGAAAGAATTTTGTTCACTGGGGTATATGGGCCTCATAATCATAGCGACAGGAAGGATTTCTTGAAGAACCTCCATACTATGAGAAATCTTATCCCGAACATCCCGTGGATGATAGGGGGGGATTTCAATCTGATCAGGCATCTAGGAGAGAAGAGAGGGGGGGTAAGGAGAGAAGATTCGAATATGGAGGAGTTCAATGATATGATCAGGGATCTGAGATTAGTAGATATACATACAATAAATGGTGTACATACTTGGAACAACCGTCGAGGAGGACAGAGTCAAATTGCCTCTCGACTGGATAGATTTTTATTATCGGAGCAAATTTTGAACAGGGATGTGTTCATTGAAGCTAAAATTCTTCCTAGCCTTGGATCTGATCATTGGCCCATTCGGTTGGAGGTTGATATCAAGCCGGCCAAAGGGAAGAAACCTTTTCGCTTTGAATCCTTTTGGCTTAGGGATCCACAATTTATAAAGAAATTGGAAGACTGGTGGAATCAATGCACTAGTAGGGGCAAAGGGAGAATGCATACTATTCAATTGAAGCTTAAGGAACTAAAACAAAGAATCAAAGAATGGAACCGGAAAGAATTTGGGAATATTATGGAGGCCAAGCAGAGGTTGGAAGGAGAAATGGAGGACATCCAGCAAAAAATAATATTGGAAGGCAGGGATGAAGCCAAGAGTAGGGAGGAAGGGCGTATTATCAGTCAGCTAGAGGAACGACGAAAACAAGAGGAGATTTTGTGGAGACAAAAATCAAGGGTACGATGGTTAAGGGAAGGCGAAAGAAATACAAAATTCTTTCATCAAGCTATGATTCAACATAGGCAGAGGAATAGAATTTTTTCAATTAAGAATGCAGAGGGAGAAAGAGTGTTAGAACAGGTAGATATTGAAAAGACTCTAGTGGATTACTTTAAGGGGGTGCTCACGGAAAATCAGAGGGATAGAAGGGAGGCAATTACTAATATCTGCAGGGAGATACCAAGAATAGTTACAGAGGACCAAAACAAGGCATTAATGCGGGCAGTAACCATGGAAGAGGTAGAAGAAGTAGTGATGAACATGGCTAAAAATAAGGCTCCAGGGCCGGATGGATACACAATCGAATTCTTCCAGGCAAGCTGGCATTTTCTAGGTAAAGAAATATTGGAGGCGGTGGAGGAATCAAGAATCAGGCAGCGAATCTGGCCAGGTATTAACTCAACCTTTTTCACATTGATCCCTAAGAGTAATACATCAGAAGAACCACAGGGTTTTAGACCCATAGCCCTGTGTAATGTTATTTATAAGATTATATCTACATTGATTGCGAAACGGTTGAAACCTCTCCTCCCCAATTTAATTGCGCCTGAACAGACTGGGTTTGTGGAAGGAAGGCAAATTTTGGATGGTATAGTGGTATCTCAGGAGGTAATACATTCTTTAAAACAGAGAAAAAAGAAAGGGATGCTTATGAAGCTGGATTTGTCTAAGGCTTATGATCGATTGAATTGGGATTATCTAAGGGCGGTCTTAGAAGCTTTTGGTTTTGAGAACAGGTGGATTGCTTGGATAATTAGTATGGTCTCCACTCCGAACTTCTCAATTTTGGTTAATGGGATACCTACAGACACGTTTAATGCCACCAGGGGCATCAGGCAGGGGGATCCAATCTCTCCGTTTCTGTTCATACTGGCTATGGAAGGATTAAGCAGAAAACTTAAGAAAGAGGTCAGGGAACGAAGGATCAAAGGCATTCGATTGTGGGGAGATAATCTAATCATCACACATCAACAGTTCGTTGATGATTTGATGTTGTTTGGAGAAGCGTCGCTTAGAGAGGTAAGAAGTTTCAAACATGTCTTAGAAGTTTTTATGAACGCTTCAGGTATGGCGGTTAATAACGATAAATCTTGTACTTTTATTTTTAACTCACCTGAAGCTGTCAAGGCCCATTTAACTAGAGTTCTAGGCTTTAGACAGGGAGAGTTACCCACAAAATACTTGGGCATTCAGCTAGATATAAACTCAACTCGCATAAAGAATTGGCAAAGCTTATTGGACAAGATCCGAAAAAGATTAGATAGCTGGTCGTTTAGAATGCTGAATATAGCAAGCCGAGTTGTTCTTTTAAAATCGGTATTATTATCTATTCCTATATACCCTCTGTCAATTATGGCTGCCCCCAAAGGCGTTTTTTCTAAATTGAGAGAAATATTGGGTAAATTTCTCTGGGGGGGACCAAAGCAGCAGAAAAAGTGGACTCTGGTTTCATGGCAACATGTAATCAGGCGGAAAGAGGAAGGTGGCCTTGGCGTAAGAGATTTGGAGATAGTAAATAAGGTTTTAGGGGCGAAATTATGGTGGAGATGGGTGCAGGGGGGTGCAGATGTGTGGAAGAGAATATGGAATCAAAAATATGATATGCCACGAACAATTGCAGGGCGCCTACGGGTAGCAGAAACTCCACGAGGGTCACAAATATGGGAGTTAGCAAGAAATAACAAAGATTTGGTTCGGGACTTCGCTTTCTGGGAAATCCGCGACGGAAGTTCAGCGAGGTTTTGGGAGGACGGATGGCAACAACGTGAGAAGCTGGAGAGAAATCAACCTTTACATGAGCTTCAAGCAACAGCGCAACGAGCAGGAATGGAATACGTTAGGGATTATTGGAGACGAGCAGAATTGAACGATATTTGGAGGATATGGAAAAGACCGCAAGAATGGGATGAGCGTATAAGTCTGGAGACTGAGCAAGTGTATATTAGAGAAATAGATTCGAGGAAAATTAAGATCCGGGAAGGTAACGATATCCTTCGATGGGGTAAAGCAATGCAAGGTATGTTCACAGTTAAAGAAGCTTATTACTGGGTTACGAAAGAGGAAAGGGAGGGCGAACCAATGGATTGGAAAAAGATTTGGGAAGGTAAATGGTGGCCAAAAGTAACACTTTTTTCATGGTTGGTGTGCAGAGGAAGGATTTTGACTTGGGACAATTTGCAGAAACGAGGAATGATCGGTCCATCAAGGTGTTACCTGTGTAGCAAAGAGATAGAGAGCTAGGAACACCTATTGAATAGATGTATGTATACTCAGAGTCTGTGGGAAGAACTTCGGGTACTCTTTGGTCAGTCAAACAGGGATCCCGACAGTCTTAGGAGTACCATTTTACAATGGAGAAAGGGGAATTTTCAAAGTAAACTTGTCAGGAGGATATGGAATTTAGCGGTTGGTTTTGTAATATGGGAGGTGTGGAAAGAACGAAATCGTAGACTCTTCCGAGACAGAAGCTGTCACGAATCAAGAATTTGGGATGAAGTCTGTCGATCGATTAAAGAAACGGTCTTATCTGAAGTTTGGAGTGAAGATGATTGGAAATTAAACTCGGAAGAACAACGAATACTCTCCAAATTGAATATTGACTTTACAATGTTATATCCAAATACTGACAGGAGTAATAGGTATCGCATGTAGAGCCCAAATCATTTTAGATTCCCAGGAGAGAGCCGAATTAAATTGACCTTTGATGGCGCATCAAAGGGCAACCCTGGGCAAGCAGGATGGGGAGGTATTTTTAGAGATAGTAGAGGGTTTTCAAGGTGGTCATATGCTGAATGGGGAGGGGAAATGTCAAATAATGAAGCAGAGTTATGGGGGGTTTATAATGGACTTTGAATTGCAGCACGAAATGGATATCGGAACCTTGAAATTGAAGGCGATTCCCAACTCACGATCGAAATGCTAAGGAAATTGAGGGGTGGCAAAAGCTGGGACCATGTGGCGAAGAGCTGGCGGACAGCCGCAATCATACAGGACATATAAGGTTTGATGCGGACGACTGACTATATTACGATCAATCATGTGTTGAGGCGAGGTAATAGGGCAGCCGATTTCTTAGCCAATTGGGCATGTGGAGAGCCGAATAGGGAAATGGACGGTAGATGGTCATTATTTCAGGAGGATCCACGGTGGAATGAGTTAAAATCCATATTAAGGCAAGATAATGATGAAGCGATCGCGCATGACAGGACCGATTAGCTGCCTCCTCATAATGAATAGGAGGGGAAAAGACAGGATCATTAATGTTTGCACCGGGTGTATGAAGGAGCGAGGCGTTCAAATTAAAATTAGGAAGGGTGAGTATACTCGGCCCTTGGGAGAAATGATCATCCCAAGAAGGAATGGGGGTTAGGTACCGAGGGGGTGGGGCGGAGGCGTCAGAAGGACAGGGATCGTATCACATCATGATCCAAGACCTGAGACGTGTAATAATGAGAAGGCTGGGCAGCAACCAAGTAGCAAGGAGGAAAGGTGGCCGAGCAGGGTTATATTGATGCATGCCTGTAGATGGAGCAGGGTTATATTGCTGCATGCCTGTAGATGGAGAAGGGTTATATTGTTGCATGCCTGTAGACGAACGGCGACAAGGATAAATTTGAGAGTGTACAATAGCCAAGTGAGGGGGGGAGTTTCGGATTTCCTGTTTGAGTACAGTCCGACGGACTTGGGAGCGTATAATAGAAGTTTTATGAAATTGCTGATAAACATTATGGCAGTGAACCCAGGCAGAGGTGAAGGTAGGCGAACGCGAAGCCAGGGGATGAGTATGGATGCGAAAGGGAAGAATGTGGCTGAGGAACCGTTGCATCGGATTTACCTGGAAATACCGGAGGATTCGGAAGATAAAGAATTCGATATACGTGATTATCTCGTAGAGGAGGAACAGCGGCCGACCTCGGGAGGAAAGGTTGGTAAATGGAAGCAGAGCACCGCTCCATTGGGAGCTAGGGGAGATACGGAGGAGGATTCGAAAGACGATGAAGAGGACGAGGGTAGCAGGCGTGGAAAGAGTCGAGGTCGGAGGGGATGAGGTAACCTGAGGGGCAGAGGAAGGCCTGCAGTAAGTGGAGGGAACCGAGCTAGCAGAGCTGCGTATGAGGAAGGTTCAGTCAGTGGGGTCAGAGGCAGGAAGAGAGGAAAAAAGGATATGAGGAAGAAATTGCAGGAGGTAGAGGAAGCTTATATCAATGAAACCAATCCTAACATTCGGAGAATTATAGACCACTTAGAAGAAGAAGCAATGCAGGAACTCTCTGAGCATGAAATGGAAGACTGGGAGAGTTTTCTCCCTGACCCGGGACACACAAGAGGGAGAATGTCCTTATACAAGCAGTCATTACATGTCTATTGGGGTATGAAGAGATTACTAGCCAAGGCCATGGAACAAGTGGCCATAGAAATGGTGGAGCTGGCTCAAGGAATGCCCACTATTAAAAGAGAGCTGAAGAATATCCAAGTGACTCTTCTCATGCAGGATAGGAAGATGGACAAGCTGGTACAGATGTTTAAAGCAAGTGGAATAGAGGTTAAGGCAGAAAATGAGGCCAAACCTGATGCAATGAAGCAGTAGAATATGCAGATGCTGATAGGAGGTTTTTCTATGTTTCTTTTTGTATTTTTGATCTATTAGATGGTCTTGTTTCCAGTTACGAAAAGTCTGTTTATAGTAAGAATAGAGGGGTTTTTAGCATGGTTAGATAGACTGAACATCTACTTTTTTTGGATGGCTATTAAATACTTTCGATGGCCACCCGGTTTCCCTTCTGGGCGGGTGGCGACCTGACTGTGTATGTAATCTTTCTTTGTAGTAATAGAATCTTGCCTCAGTTCACAAAAAAAAAATTATAAATTCACGTGACATAAAAAATTTCTCTACGTAACTTTTCATTAGTTACTAGCCCAAAAAAAAAATAACATTTTTATTTTTATTTTGAATATATGTAAATTTAAAAATATATAAATTTATAATGATGAT
The DNA here is from genome assembly GCA_031772625.1 of Pinus tabuliformis. Lineage (NCBI taxonomy): Eukaryota > Viridiplantae > Streptophyta > Pinopsida > Pinales > Pinaceae > Pinus > Pinus tabuliformis. The sequence goes on from CM062818.1 coordinate 1,794,869,603, forward strand.
GATGATTAATGTCTATTAAGACCAATGTGGCCTTTTAAATTCCCAGAAAAAAAAATGTAGTTGTGATTTTTCAAAATCTTGTTTTAATGATCAAAGAGAAGGGAAAGAAGTGCTCTAAAATCAGTATAGTTGGGTTGGCTTAATAAGTCAAAACGATTGGAAGTGTCCCAGATGTTAGGGAATTGAGAGCAGATGTGAGTAAGAGTCAAGAAATCTAAAAGGAAGTGTTTTTCATCTTCCACCCTCTTAGTATCACAAATCTGATAGATTTTATTTTCCCAAGGAGTCTTGGGAGTAGACCACCTTTTGATTTCACTTTGAAGCTCATGAGAATTAGTTCTTATCTTACTGATGTTCATTTTTTTCTTAGTGCTAGTTAACACAGAGAGAATTTTGGTTATCGAGAGTGGTGGTGATCACCTCGTTATAGTATCTTAGCTTCCTTTTACCCTCCAGCTCTTTATCATCCCACAAATTTTCCTTAAAATTGGAGGTGATATCATCTTTGACAATATCCTTGCTTCCCATGATGATCTCCTCCTTAATCCCCCAATGGTTGAGCCAAGGCTAGCCATCCTTATTCCACCTGCAGTTGAGGCCATGGTGGGGGTTTTGACTAGAGTTAGAAGAATTTTTCAGGAGCCTCTTGGGGTCCATGTTGTAAATCTTCTTCTTATACATAATATATCCAAAAATAGTCGTACTTTCAATGGGGGACATACCAAATTCGATCAAGAGGATAGGATAGGGGGTACTTCCCTTGATCTTTAGGTTATACGCTATGAATTTCTTTTGAATCATCTCAATATTTCTCCATTACTCTCTAGACATGCTACTACCTCAAACTTCACATCCTTATACGAAAACAGGGGTGACGAGAGTCTTGAAGAGGAGCTATTTTTTACTCCAAATTCAAAGATCGACAAACTTACAATTGCTTTCAAGCTCATAATAAGATTTTCATCCTCCAATAATTCTTTTCTCGATGTTATAATTCTAGTTGAGATGATGAGGAAAGTCAATACCCAAATATTTATAAGAAGAAACCTTCTCTAAGCAATGATTATCATAAACGAAACTACCATGGGTGCTCTTTTTAGATTTAATGATCATGACTTTAGTCTTGTCGGTATTAACCATCATACCCATCTTGGAGCAGCATACATGAAGAGTCTTAAGCTGCTTGTCGACTTCATCATGGATTTTTGGAAGAAGAACGATATCATCAACATAAAGGAGAAGAGTAATGATTATACCAACAATCTTGGTGCCCTTGCAACCTACAGTATCCATACACTCCTCTAGCTTATCGATGTATATGCTAAAAAGGATAGGGGATGCCCTTGCCTAACTCTGATATTGAATTTAATGTCTTTAGACCACCTTTCATTGGTCTTAAGCTTGGAAATGACAATATCGTAGAGGCGGCTCACAACAATCCTCATTTTAGGAGGGACCATTATTTCTTTAAGTATCTGCTAGAGCTTATCTTGAGGAACACTGTCGAAAGCTTTTCTAAAGTCCACAAAACAACAAAAGATATCATATTTACTATTGCAAAATTCCTTTGCAATGATCTTAAGAGTGACAAGATAGTCGATAGTCGAGTGATGTCTCCTAAAACCAATTTGCCCTTTATCTCTTTTACCATGGTTTCAAGCCAAAGGATAAGCTTCTTTTCTAGAATGAGCCCAAATAGGTTGGCTAGGATGTGGCTAATCATAATGGTCTTGTAGTTAAAGGAAACACTTTTGTCCCATTTTTTAAAGATAGGCACAATAAGGCTTTGTGTGCAAAGATGAGGGAAGGCATGTTGTACAACCAAATTGAGAAGCTTGTGGAGATGAGGAATGAAGATAGATCTTCCCATTTTAAAGATCTCATCTTGGTATCCTTCAATATCTTTATCTTTTCCATCAATGAGCTTATTAATCTCAAACTCAACGTCTTTCATAAAAAATACATCCTCCTTAGTAGGAGTGTTTACAATGGGGCCCATGGTGTCTAGAGAGTCATACAACTTCTTAAGATAGTTGTCCCAATTTTATAAGGGGATAGAATGATTATCTTTAGTTTTATGAACAAGCACATTCCACCAAAACTTTTTGGGCATGACTTTAGAAAGGTGGAGAACTTCCTCTCCTCTCCCTTATGGTCGAGCACCTAAAGGTCCTCTCCTTAACAGTCGAGCTTGCTTACGCATCCGATATTATTGTCTCTTATTAATATATGACATCTTCTTTCTCTTAATGAGAGATTTATATATACTTATATTTTGGAGCTTGATGATTTCATTAGGAGCATCTCTAGTTGCTTTCATGGTAATTTTACAATCTTTCTCATAGCAAGGATTGGAAGTTATATATTATTCTGTTTATACGATGTCGCATTAGAGAACTTGCTAATGGCAGTGGAAAGGGCAGTAGTAAACTGGTTATAAACTTGATCAATGTTGCTATTATAAGCCAGGTAGCCTAAATGCCATAAGAAAAGGTCGACCTTACTTCTATTAAAGAATACGTGTCTTTTTCTTTCATTGGTATCGTGCATGTGGTTGGTATGCAAACAAGACTGAGGAATAGAGATAGGTGTCTGTGGTGAGAGTCAGGCTCAAAAACATTAAGTAGCTCAAATTTTGTAATACGTTGAGGACAAGGGTGTCAGAAATCGCATAATCTACGATACTGCTACCCAGCCCATGGAAACAGGTGATCTAACCAGAGAGAGGCCACTTGTTAATACCATTAAAGATGATTAGGTCCTGGGAACTACAAATTTTGATGAGCTCATTGCCGAATAAGTTATCGATTATGTCTTCAGAGTTTCTCATGAATTGATTAGCTAAGTTACTATCTTCATCGAGCCACAAGGAGTCGGGGTTGGAGTTGTTAATTAATATAACAACTTAGTTAGTAGCAGTTCTAACATTAAAGTCCCTAAGAAAAATGATATGACCTTCATTCCTTAGGTTGTAGATGTATTTTTCTAAGGTATTGAAAGGAAAATTCTTATCCAAGTTGATTTTCTTATAGGATGTAGAGTTGATAGGAGCAAAATAACAAATTGCAAGAAAGATCCTATTGGTGGTAGAATCAGAGATCTCGATCCAAATGTATTGATTAAAGGGGTCAATTTTATGAAGTCGGATGTGAGAGGAAACAATGTTTCTTATATAGTAGGCTATACCACCAAAACCCCTTTGAGAGGATTTCTTATTCCAAGTTGACCAAAGAGTGAAACTGTCAAGGTGAGGGACCCTAGATTCGTCATGCTCCCAAGTTTCAACTAAAAGAATAAGATCAATATCACTCGGGATCCAACTTAACATAGGACCTTTACACCATGGAAAACCATGACAATTCCAGAAGAGGATTTGGAGTGATGCAAGTCCCTATTTATCACTAGTGCTTGAGACTTTATCTTTAATAATAGCTTTCCTATTTCTAATGATTCTCCATTTCCCTACCTTTCTTGCGTCTTTGACTTTTTTGGCTTCTTTCCTAAGTTTAGCTTGGTCTTCTGGAATGAAATATTCATTTATAAATATTCATGTTCCTTTTAGGCTTGGGGATTTCTTGAGTATATCCAGTTTATGTTCATTACAACTAACCTTGACATGGATTAGTCTATGTTTATGCTCAAGTATCTTTCCTACCCTTATTGCTTTCGTGAAGTAAGTTATTTGAATTTGAGATTTTGTTTTTAACGGTTCTTTAACTATTTCTAATGTGTCTTCCTTGTTTTTTCTTCTATACGAGCAATTATAAGGTTTAGGGCTCTTTTGTAGCGTTCATGGCCAAATACAATTAGTTTATTAATTTCCTCTTTTATGGGTTTAATATCTAGTTTATTCTCTATGTTATTTAGGGTTGAGTTATTATGTAGTTGTTCTTCTAATTTTTTAATCTTCCTTTTCAATGTGTCATTTTATTTAACCATTTACTGTTTACTATGTTCTATTTCTTGAATTTCACCTTTCATTCCTTGAAGTTTAGTTTCAAGTGTGATTATTTTATTTTCTAATAATTTGTGATTGTTGTCAAACATTGTAGTTAATTCTAGTTTAAAATGGTTTTCTCTTTGTCCTTTTTCGTCTTTTTAAATATTCAATGTACTCATAAAAACTCTCTAAGGTAATTTTACTTGGTCAACCTTTCCTATATTGGGGGCGGTCTACCTTTTCTATATTGGGGACTTAGAAATAGGAGGGAAATTACTCATAGTATAGCAAAACAAAACTTAACAAAACGAGGCTTAAGTGGGAATGTATGTATCCGTCAGAGTTGTATTGCGTGTCGCAGAACCAATACAAGGCTGCACTCACTGCACCTCAGAGGTTGTATCCTTGGCCAATAGACATCTGTCAGAGCTGAGGTTGTATCCTTGGCAAATAGACATCTGTCAGAGCTATCGGAGTTAGGGCTTGCTTCTCTAATCCCATGCGGGAGAAGATATTCCACCAATTTCTATATTCCTATGCTGCCTTAACCTGGGAGTAGAAGCAAGATACCCTAACAAGAGAATTCAGCTCCGCCGCCTCTTCCGACTACTCCACCACCACAAATCCGTCCTCTGCACGTGCGATTTCCTGGCATGAAATAATCAACCAGCGTCAGAATATTTAACCTTTCACTTCATGATGCAGGCTCACAAAATTCCAACCCTTAGTTTTATATGCGAACTGTGATTTGAAATGTGCTTAGAAGTCAAACCCGACTATTCTAATTTTGACGAAATTCCCTTTGCAAGTTCTGCACTTTGGCGTTCTTACAAACCATGACTTTATTACCTACGATTGTGGGTCCTGAAAACATTTGTGGTTCCTATATGTTCAAATAAAAAAACATTAAATCCCAACCTTGGATTGACTCTAATCTGAGCGCGTTACTCTTCTCAAAGTGCGTCTTCTTTGCTTCCGAACCCGTGTATTTCAGAATTCAAACCCACTAGAGGACTGCCATATTTGTATATTTTAAGATGATGGAATCATCGGACTTATTTAGAACACTCTATTAATATGGTTTTAGAATTTAGAGCAGTTAGACAATTAATTTACTCCATATACATTCAAAATCTTTAAATTAAATTTATTTAAAAAGAAAAAAAAAATATTGCATTCTTAACCTATCCTATTCCCTCCATGAGGGCATAATTCAAGATTTCTGAACAAATAATTAGATATGGAGGGCATAATTCAAGATTTCTGAACAAATAATTAGATAGGATGTTTTGATGGGTTTTAAAATTCTCATTCAATTAAACTGAATTACGACTCTTTATGTTTCATTTTCAAAAGGTTTTTTTAGGATGATCAAATATTACTATTGTAGAATTGAGGCTTCTGTGATCCATCATAGTTATAAGAAGAATTTCGGCGTAAATCACATATAGAAAGACCTTTGTCGTGTTTCGAACCAACTAGTGTGATTCATTGTCACGACAAGTTGAAGAAACAGATACTAGCATGTTAAATAGTCTAAGCAGACACTCCAATCGTTACAAAAGATTAACGGCTCATTTTTGACTCTAGGACCTAGGTCAAATTTTCATATATTAATTTAATATTATTATTATTATTTATTATTTTATTTATGGAACAAGTTAAATTAGGTAAAAATAAATAAAATAAATTAATGGTTAGTTTTTAAAAAAAATCATTTATTTTTTTAAATTATTACTCATATATATATATATATATATATATTAAAATAATAATATTCGGTTGATAAGAAAATGTTAGGATTAATAAAATTATAAAAATAAATACGAGGTTAGTATAAAAATTAATTTATTTGTTTATTAAATTATTATTATTATTATTATTTATTTTATTTATGGAACTAAGTTAAACTAGGTATAAATAAATAAAACAAATTAATGGTTAGTTTTTTAAAAATAATTAATTCATTTATTTAAATTATATATATATATATATATATATATATATATATATATATATATATATTAAAATAATAATATAAGGTTGTTAAGAGAAAATTAGGATTAATAAAAATAAATACCATACTTATGATGGTTAGTTTAAAAAGTTAATTTATTTGTTTATTAAATTATTTATTAATTATTATATATATATATGTATATAATAATATTAGGATGTTCATAAGAATATATAAATAAATAACATAATTTTAATTGTTGATATAAAAAGGTAATTTACTTGTAAATTATTTATTAAAAAAAGAAAAAAGAAAAAAGTAATATATATATATATATATATATATATATATAATAGTAATAATAAAACATCAATAAATAAATAAATACTATATATATATATATATATATATATATATTAGTTAAGATTATATTTACTAATATCAATTAGGAAAAAAATCAAATGGGAAGAGCTACATAGAAACAAAGAAGGCGAAGGACTCGAAAAAAATCCAATAGAAAACCAAGGGGAAGAAACACTAAGACGAAAGGGCAGGGATCCAACATCTACTGATCTTCCAGCCGTCATCTCTATTGAGATTGTAAGGCCTAACAATCTCAACAAAGATGACGGCTGGAAGATCAGTAGATGTTGGATCCCTGCTCTTTCGTCTTAGTGTTTCTTCCCTTTCCCCCCACCCTTTTTTTATCTTTTGCGTTTTGGTCGTCCCCCTGGTGCCTTCCTTTCTTCCTTTTCCTCCTTGATCTTTGGTTTTCTATTGGATTTTTTCCAGTCCTTCGCCTTCTTTGTTTCTATGTCGCTCTTCCCGTTTGATTTTTTTTCCTAATTGATATTAGTAAATATAATCTTAACTATAATATATATATATATATATATATATATATATATATATATATATATATAGATTATTAGTATTTATTTATTTATTGATGTTTTATTATTACTATTATTATTAGTATTATTATTCCTCTTTCTTTTTTTTAATAAATAATTTACAAGTAAATTACCTGTTTATACCAACCATTAAAATTATGTTATTTATTTATATATTTTTATGAACATCCTTTTATATATATATATATATATATATATATATATATATATATATATATAATAATTAATAAATAATTTAATAAACAAATAAATTAACCATCATAAGTATGGTATTTATTTTTATTAATCCTAATTTTCTCTTAACAACCTAATATTATTATTATTATATATATATATATATATATATAGATATATTAGTCTACCACGCTGCATCCATGGACTTGGTAGCAGCGTGGTAGACTACGTTATTTCTGATCTCCCATTATACAACGAAATAATAAATTTTGACATCTTAAACGACCACGAACCTGACTCTGATCATAGGCCTTTACTTATAACTCTCAATTTTGTCATGCATAGAGTTTCCATAGAAAATAATACTTATAGCCAAAAGAACTTAATATTTGATAAAAATAAAAATGATCTCTTTCTAAATGAATTAAAAACTAATTTGCTTCCTTTATCTAATATAGACAACATAGAAGACCTCTATCATAATTTTACTACAACCCTCTCATATTCTATTAACAAGTTCTCAATTGAAGTTTCAAATAATAAAAGAAATAGCAAAACCAATCCATGTTATGACAAAGATTGGAAAAGTGCAAGGAGAGCAATTAAGGAAGTTGTTGATGAATCTCTTAAAATGGACAAGATAAAAATATACAAAGCCCTAACTAAAAGGAAAAAGAGGCAGTACATTCGTCAAAGATAGGAGAATCTCTTACACCTCTCTAAGGTAGCTCCTAAGAAATTTTGGAGGTAGATTCTAACTAGGAAGACTAAGGATAATAATAAAATTGCTCCTCATGATTGGAATTCCTATCTTAAAAAGCTTTATAAATCTCCAAATGTCATGTATAATTTGGAAACCCTTCTCACAACGAAAGAAGTTTTCTCTTTAGAAGACATTAAGTTTGGGGTTAATCGCCTCGCTAATGGGAAAGCTAAGGACATTGAAGGTTACCAAGTGGAAATCTTAAAAATTGGAGGTCCTGTCCTCATCCCCCACATACACAAGCTTTTCAATCAAGCAGTCAAGCAAGGGTTCCCTAAACCTTGGACTGAGAGCCTCATTATCCCTATTTTTAAATGTGGGGATACAAATAACCCCTCTAATTATCGAACAATTATGATCAACCCTCTCTTAGCCAAGTTATATGGTAGTATTTTAGAAAAGAAGTTAAGCATATGGCTTGAAAGTGAAGGTAAGCGGGCTAAAGGCCAAGCAGGTTTCAGAAGGCATCACTCAACAACAGACCACCTTGTTACGCTTAGGATCATTACGGAGGAATGTCGTAATGATAAATCCAATTTATTTTGTTTCTTTGTGGACTTTAGAAAGACTTTCGATACGGTTCCTAGATACAACCTTTGGAATAGATTAGAAGAGCTAAAGGTTCCTCTCGAGTTGGGAGCTGCCGCTATAAGGTTATACGAGAATGTAATTGCCAAGCTAAAGAGAAATGAAGGGTGGTCGAAAGATATTAAGTGTAACATCGGAGTTAAACAAGGTTGCCCCCTCTCCCCTACCCTATTTGGCATTTACATTGATAAGCTCGAAGGCTATTTAGAGGAAGCAGGATGTGATGGCACGATCTTAGCTGGGATAGTCATCATCCTTCTTCTTTATGCTGACGATATTGTTCTTTTGGCAAGGTGCCCATCTGATCTTAATAAGCAACTCAGGCTTCTTAAGGATTTCTGCTCTACCATGGGTATGACTGTTAACACTGACAAAACAAAAGTTATGATTATCAAATCCAAGAAGGACACTTACGCTAATTTTATGTATGACAATAATAACTTGGAGGAAGTGTATTCTTACAAGTACCTAGGAATTGATATTCATCACAAGCTCAACTGGAACCATAGCATTGAGAAAATGATTAATGGGGGGTGGAAAGCTTACTTTGGTCTTGAAAATAATTGTAAAATAGCAAACCTTGTAATGTGGGATAAAAAGAAGTTCCTCTTTGAAACTTTAGTCACTCCTGTTATCTTATATGGCTGTGAGGTTTGGGTTGCAGCATCTCCAGAGAATCATGGAGAAAGATTGAGCAAATCCAGAAGCGTTTTATAACTTATAACCTGAAAATTAAAAGTAATACACCCTATCCTATTCTCCTTATAGAAGCAGGTCTTTCCCCTATTGAGAGCCTAGATATGCTTAGGTTTCTGTTGTACAAGCACAAAATCAGTAACATAGACGATCATAGACTTCCTAAGCTAGCTTTAAATTCTAGCCAAAACCACCTAAGGCTTAATCGAGGGTGGCATAAAGACACAAGGGCCTGGTTAAACTATTGGGAGATCAACGAAAATGATGCATTGCAAAAAATAAATAACATTAAAGATATTGTTACTTCTAAGTTCAAAGAAAAAATGTGGTGTGATAAAGACTTAGCGGCTAAAAGAAAATTAAGTTATTATAAGAAGGTCATCAACCCCACCCTAGAAGATCAAAAGTATCTCTCTATTTTAACTAGCTCAAAGAAGAAAATTAATATAGCAAAGATTAGAACGAATTCTCATGAGCTCCATAGTGAAACAGGTCGTTGGGCAGTTCCTAAAACGCCATGGACGGAAAGGATCTGCCATATATGTGAGAATAGGAACATCGAGGATGAAAACCACTTCCTCTTAGAGTGCCCCGCGTATAACCACATTAGATCTCAGTTTCACAATCTTTGTTACAATACTGACCTTCCTAGCCTTTTACAATGTCAAAATTATAGTGAGCTCGGGAGGCTTCTCTCCAAGCTTTTTGAGCATAGGAATAAAATCTTAAATCAAAATAGATAATTTGTTTCTTTAGGTCTGATAGACCATTATTTGGTCTCAGCGGACGTTAACCACCACCATCATCATCATCATCATCATCATCATCATCATCATCATCATCATCATCATCATCATCATCATCATCATCTAATCAATAATTTAAATAAATAAATGAATTATTTTTATAAAACTAACCATTAATTTGTTTTATTTATTTGTATCTAATTTAACTTAGTTCCATAAATAAAATAATAATAATAATAATAATAATAATTAATAAATAATAATTAATGAATAATTTAATAAACAAATAAATTAACTTTTTATACTAACCTGGTATTTATTTATATAATTTTATTAATCCTAACCTTTTCTTATCAACCAAATATTATTATTTTAATTAATATATATATAATATATATATATATATATATATATATATATATATAAGAGTAATAATTTAAAGAAATAAATGAATTTTTAAAAAAACTAACCATTAATTTATTTTATTTATTTTTACCTAATTTAACTTGGTTTCATAAATAAAATAATAAATAATAATAATAATATTAAATTAATATATGAAAATTTGACCTTGGTCCTAGAGTAAAAAATTAGCGGTTAATCTTTTGTAGCCATTGCAGTGTTGTTAGACTATTTAACATGCTAGATTGAATCTGTTTCTTCAACTTGTCCTCACTATGAACCACACTAGTTGGTTCGAAAAGCATCACAAATCTCCTCATTTTGAAAAACAAATGATTAACTGTGCTGTTTAATTTAGTTTTATAATCCCCAATTATAATAATGCCCTTTTTTATTATAATTTTTCTTTTGGATTTTGAAGTTTATACCCTTGTTAAAAATTATTTCGCAAGATGAAAAAAACTACAATTTACTCATCATTATGAATAAAGTTTGGTAAAATTTGCTGGTAACACAAACTTTCAATTGTAACAAATGGTTTTTCTCCTTCCAAGTTCCATCATATAGTATTGCTACTACACAAATCAATAGATGAACGAGTACAAAGAAGGGATGTATTAATTCTAAGTATCCGCAAGTACCATTCAACCATACCAGTTGTAATTTAAATGATTAATAAAAGTTGGATCCCTCTGGCTGCAATATTAGTGCATCTACCACAGTGAGTAAAGATTTTCATTTTAAGAAATTACATAACTGTGAGCATTTGATAAGAAATTAATTCCATAGGAGAAGAATCTGGAATGAACAAAGATTTAAATTAATTTATAAAAAATGCAATTTTGAATGAAAAATTGTTTTAAGTTCCAAATTATGGCAACAAGAACTTCAGATTGTTGTAATTATTTTCGTTGCAAAAGCGGTGCTGTTTTCATAATACGGTGGTGAAGTACAATAACGTTTTTACAATTGTTCCGCGACACATATAATGATGGATAATGGGGAGATCATCTCAGTCTAGATTCGATGTTCACAATTACGGATTCAACAAGCATATATCTGAGTTATGCAAACGATATGTTGCTAACCAATCTAAACATGTATTTACTAAGATCTACAAAGCATTTTACCTTTATGCAAAACATTGTAATTTACGCCATTAAATATGTTTGAGCAAAAATAACTTCGAGATTCTAAGCTATTGTTTGGATTGATAGTAAGTTGGCCATGTTACTGTATTCACACCAACATTTGGTAAACTCTTCATTCTTGATAAGAGCCAGTAGCAATGACCAAATTTTCTTACGGGTGGGGATTATTTGCTTGGACCAAGGATTTGCTAGTACCACTTCTCAATTTGCATAATTTGATTGAGCCATGGATAATATTATGTATATCTTATGTTTTATATTTTGATTGAGCCATAAGTAATATTAGAATGGAAACCAAAATATTGTAATACTCCATATCCATACTTGAGGTACCATGGCTCATAATATTGAAAACAAGAATGATAACTTCAATTGCTTTCTTTGTTTAAGATTTGTGATTCTCGTGTTTCTATTTACTCACAAAGGACTGAAAAATTATTACATTAATGATAGAAAAATATGGATTGGGAGTAATGATAATGACAAAAGTTGCACGAATATTATAGGTGGCATAGAATTTGGATTAAAAAACAAATATTTCATTATGCTTCAATGCACGTGTATGAAGGTGGAAATAATACCTTCAAAATATGAACCATTGGGATGATTACAAATTGGTTTTTTTTGTAAAGTTATGAGACATCTATCAAGAACACTGACAGAAACATTTAAGCCATTCAAATGCTAACAATTTTTTTTTAATTATAAACTTAAGCATTATAAGTTGTCATGGTCAATGCTAAACTAATAGTGGTCAATGGGAAAAATGATTTCTAGAGTAGTGTGTGGACAAGAGCTAATAAAGTTTTCTTAGTAATGTAAACTAGCAATTGCACTAGATGTTGCAAAGGAAATGTCGTGAGGAGAAAGAATATGAAGAAAGAGCATAGATGAATATAGATGTCATATGTTACAAATTGAGTGAGAGAAATAATAGGGTATTAAAAATAAAGTGAACACCCCCCTTTCACTATCCTAGTGATTTGAGTTGTAATATGTCAGTTGAGGGAATGCTTAGCAGTTTCAACATTGTACTTGCAACATGTCAATGTGTTTTTGCTACACCTGATACCATCTTTTTTATACCCTATACATCCTCTCCCATGAATACTCTTACTAATTTCTTATTATCATTTTCTCTTTACTGAATTTTCATACAAATGTCCCCATTCAAATAACTAAGATTCCAGAGTGATATCATCGACTACCACTTGTTATTTTGTCTAAAATTTTCTTTAAGAGGCTTTGATAATAACCAACAAAACAAAGTGACAACAACTTGTTTTGGTTTTCGATATTTCATTCACCAACTTCAAGATTTCCAACTAACTTAATCTTAAAATTTAATAATGAACGTAGAGGGAAATATTATATTTTCTCCTCGTGTGTACATTGTAGTGTTGGATCACAACTTGTACCTATTGTATATTAAAAAATTCTACCTATTGTATATCCTTTTTCTAACTCTAGATGTGTAAATGTGTGTGTCGTTGAACGTTATCAACAAATCCTTTAACACTACTCTTTCAATCTTTCTCTTCGCTTTAATTCTTGTGCATTGAAGTGCTTACCCTTATTTTATTTAATCATTGTTTGGTTTACCTTATTCTAATAATATCACATAGATAATAAGTGCAATATCTAATAACATCACTTTGGGAAGGCCCCACCTCCGAGGAGAATATGGAGAATATGGAGGATGATTAGTTGTATAGACATTTGGAAACAAGTGGTTAAACAAAACTACCTATCAATAGAGGATTGAATCGAGCATAGGATATACCTATTGAAAATTCTTGTATTATCTAAAGAGATTTAGTTTCATTTAAAGGACTTTTGTTCTAGTTTATACCCTTCTAGGGAACTCACTAGGCTAGCAATTTGGAAATATATGGTTGGTGAATGTAGGTATGGATCCTTGATTCATATTTAGAATTTATTATAATATAACTTAAAGACATATATTTGAACTAAATATCTGATATAATTTTTTGATTTTTGGAATAGTTTTATGTATATAGTGAACAAAAACTTACTACAGGGCCCTGCATGGCAATACGTACACATAAATAGAAGAACTACAACGAACTTCCTGCGTGATGTTTCCGGTTTCTATGTTGGTATTTTTGACCTTATACTGAGCCCCCAGAAGGCTGACAGATACAATAGCATATGCATAAAGCATCTACAATATGTAATTTTTCAAGTTAATGAAAGATTGCGATTTTTCCAGTGGAAAAAAAACCTTAAAGACATATACAATTTTTTCTCTATATACATTTTCTTAATTAAAATTGTGCATATATTTTTTAATTTAATTTTAAAAACTCATTAAAAAAAATTTCAAATACCATAATTTTTCTTTATATTTTATAAAAAACTTGCCACTCTATTGAGAGCTTTAGGTAAAGCATTGGAGTATTTTGAAATAAAAAGTTTGAAAACTCTAAAACATGCTTCCTTCTGCTTGTTCAATTAATTTGTGTGTAGTCTTGATCTTTCCATAAAAGTAGGATAACTGTAAAATGGAATGAGTCGAGAATTCCTTACAATACCATCCAATGTTGAACCTTTATAGACATATAGTCATCCAATGCAGTTATGTACCAATAAAATCACATATGTACCTATGGTAACAGCTAATTGTGAAATACCAAGAACATCTATTCAGAATCATACATCATTAGGTTGTGATAAGAGGAACATAGTCTTGGACTATGCCAACTCCACCCATAAGTATTGACCCTGAAACATTCAAAAGCCCATTCCTCCACAAACCTTCAGAATCCCATTCATCCACACATGTATGTTTTCCATTTAAAACCTCTAAGAATTATTGTTGTCACATATATTTTTTTATTGAAAATTATTTGGTTGAGGTGCATTCTTAGAATTCCTAATTTTTTTTTTGAGGAGAAAGGAGAGTACCTTTTTTTTTTTTTTTGAGGATAAAGGAGATTATGATGTAGAATGAAATCCTTTGCATAAGGAGTGTCGTGTTCTAGGGGAGTTAAATCACAAGGCAAGGGAGTTAAGTCACAAACATTAGCAATATGATGCTTTTTGACATCATTAAACATGCATCTCACTTTAATCCTAACCTATGTTTGGCATCATGTCTAGAAGCCTCTTTAGAATCATGATGACAATCAAAGTGATGTTATGGCATATGACGGTTGGATTAAGAGACAAAACTCTTTCATCATAGTTGAATATCTAGCGAAATTAATGTGAATGCAAGGGATCTTTCTTGGGAATGTGAGTGTTACATGGTATTCTTATCGAGAGTGTATGAAAAGAAACCACTTTAGACTGCGGATGACAAACAACCTTAACAATAAAAATGGCTATAAATAATGTGGATCTACAACAAATGATAGAAACAAAACCTGTCGAAGTCCTGGTCGATGCAACAGAAATAGTTAAACATCAAGATGAAATAAGGAATTAAGTGCAAATAACTCCAATAACTTAATGGAAACTAGATATAAAGAATAGATTTTATTATATGATACCTGTGAAGGGAACAAATTATGTTATCAGTCCCCCTCTGTGGGATGGATTCTTAGCTATCCTCAATGTCTTTAGCTCTGTAGAGTCTCTCTTCTCTACAATGTGTAAACCCAACAAAAATTGTTTGAGCTCAATGGGAACTCAAATGGAAAAAGAAAATGGTAAGCGACAATGATTATAATCAAAGTTACAACAGTGAGTGAAACAATGAAAATGATCCAAAGTGAAGAATGGATGTAAAACCCTCCAATTTATAACAAGATATTAGGTTATTCTCGAATAATGAAAAATAATAAAATATTATTAACCAAGTTCTAGAATTAATCGTTTGGAATATTTTATTATATTTGGTTGGCCAGAAAAATAATTAAATTGGTTAATTACTTTTATTTAGAAATAATAAATAAATAAATGATTTATTTATCATCTCAAGGAATGTGGTTAAAGAATAATAAAAAAATAATGATTTGTTTAAGTATTCCTAGAGGATTTAGTAAAACTTGACAAGGAATAATAACTAAATAATGATTAATTAATTATTCCTAGAGAAAAATAAGAAAATAATGATTTATCTAATTATTTCTCATGATTGGGTCAAATATGACAAGGAATATTAGTTAAAAAATGGTTTAATTAATTATTCCTAGAAGATAATTAAATAAATAATGATTTATTTAATTATTCTTCATGGGTTTAACCAGAAATAACTTAACAAATGTGGTTTATTAAGTAATTTCTTATAGTGAAAGAAATTTTACTATGGTAAAATTGGCCCTACATGGTGTACTTCGATCCATCTAGTAGGTTATGGCTAGATGATCAATTTTTGGTGATAACAGATTTCCCCCCAACGTACGAGTGTTAGGAGAAAAACGTATGACCAAAGTATGTTGTAAGGACACAATCACTAGACACCGAAGGGGAGTCAGAGAGAGAGAGAGAGAGAGAGAGAGAGAGAGAGAGAGAGAGAGAGAGAGATCAATGGAGCTGAATCGAAAGAGGATAGTGGCTAAGGGGGCGAGACTAACTAGCCGATGCAAGTCTCATTTTATGTTGTGGTCCCTGATATCAAATGAGGCGGGGGAGGCATACCAATACCTGCGAGATAATTGAGTAGAAATAATAATGGTGCGTTTAGCAAAATGAAACTGAGCACTAAAGTACATGTTGAATGGTACATGACATGTTGGCATAAATGAGCCAAGAAATAATACAATGTATCCCATATACATAATGTGCCTGGAAAAACATGAGCTAGGACTTAATACAATAACATTTGAGTACATGAGACATAATGGCCCTTCCCTCAAAAAATGGGTGGGAGGGAGAGTATAAAAACAAAAGAAGCCCTGTTGAATAGGAAATGGTTCTGCAAAACTGAATGGATCATCTGAAGGAGACATGCATGCTATGAGTGCTACAAGTTGCAGGAACCGAACCCATCAAATCTATGGAACTACATCTGAGTTTGTAGCATAATATGAATTCATCCAGGCATGTGGGGGGCTACCATAAGAGCCACCCCCTCATCAGGTCTGAAATATCTCACACACGCTCGGGAATCACTCGTACAATCTATTGCATCATTGGACCATCAAGTGTATGAATCATGAGCATGAAACAATCAAGTCAAAGGGAAATGATGATTCCCTTTGCTTGACTTAGGCAACAAACATGAGTGGAAGTGGGAACCAAGATACACCACCTTCTGGTTCGTTCTTCTGGAATAGATGTGTTGATGTTGATAGGATAGGGCCCTCCATAGGTGAGGCAATGAGGACACTCAATTAAGGCATGAGGGAAAATAGTAATGTGACTGATGGACTGACACCAAGGAAAATGGGGAAAATGGGACTAAGGGACAAATATACTACTTCCCTTCTCAGAGCATAAAGTGCATGTTGACCTGGAAATGACTGACTCGTCTCCAAAGGGGATAGTGGACAGTATGACTGAAGGAAAAAATGGGCAACAAGGGATGAATGGTATGCAAAGATGGATGGAATATTGTGACATGATAGAATGGGACACGAAACAGATTCCATCGATGCAAAGGTCACTCATTGCAGATGCTCTGAACAAGGGTGACTCAATGATCCTGCCACACAAATAAGCTTGTTGGGTACAATGAAAAAGTGAGCAAATGATGGTTTATCGTGATGAAAATTGACACGTGAGATGAAAAGCGCCAAGGTAAGGTGGTCCCAAAGTACAAGTGACTCATATGAAGAAATTTTATTTTAAGACGTGGTAAAGTGATGCTTCATGGAAAAAATGGCTTTCGGGTGAAGTGTAAAATCATAAAAAATGAAGAGATAGCGTGATCGATGAGATCTTTTCAACGGTGCTGATGGTTCATCAAACCGAGCTACTGTTTGGTCTCAATGGGTGACAGAAAAACTCTGGGTTTTCCTAGAAGAGGGATTTTTTCCTCCAATTTAATTCATTTGCTAACTGAGGTTTGTTGAATTTGGGGAGGAGGAAAAGGCCTGAAATCTTGTGGAGATCATAGTTGACAAACCAACCGTCTGAATTGGGATCTGCGGCTTTTAGGAAAGTGGCCTTACTTGTCTAACGATGGGCTTAATGCTTCTTGGAATGATGGTTCCTTGTGAAGAATCAAGGGAAGAGGAAAACGAGAATGAAATACTAGAGGAGGTCTAGAATCATCCCCACCCACTAAGTCAAACATGGGGACTATGTGGTAAATGTGGTATGACATAGAGTAGAATATTTGAAGATATGGTATCAAACACCTACGATATGCGATGTGAATATGGCTCACCGGAGAGGCCGGTAGGACAAACTATCCAAGGAATGGGAGGATAATCGACCATACCTAGATCCGGTGGGATCTAGGCCGAGAATTATATTAATCAATTGAGAATATGGCCAGGGGAAAACCATTGTTCCCCCAAGCATGGGATAATGCTTGCAAGCATATGTGATGGAGGGGACTGATCTAGTATGCAAAGGTGGGAATGATGCTGCCTAACAGGAAGGGTTTGTGGAGCACCATTTTGTTTCGAGTGCTCGAAAAAGGGATTTAAGCATCTCGTCCCAAATTGCCATGAGATCCTCCAAAGGATGATAAGGAGATGTAGGGTCTTATGTGTTGCCTAGTATGCTATGGGCGTACTAGATGTATTTAGAGTGGTGGACTCCAAACATAGTTATTTTTTATATGTCGATACATAATGCAGTTATGCATCTTTTATATGACGATTGTGGTTCACCATTTGTTTTTGTTTTGGTTTTATTTTATGGTATACATGTGATAAATGCCAATCTAGAATGTTATTTGCAATGGTATATACATAGTTATTTTGGGCTCAAGGAACATGATTGAAAGTAATGGTTTCAAATTCAGGTACCAACAACTTAACTCGTAGAAATTTTCTAAATAGGACTTGGTTATGCACATGATACACGCCATTCAATTGCATGAAAATCAACAAGGAATCTAAACGAACATGAAGATGAAGGATGCGATGAGCAAGGGCATCGACTAAAAAACCTATCACTGTATCATATTCGGCCTCGTTATTAGTGGTAGATCTAATGTACACACCGTTAGAATGGACTAACGTATGCAAGGGGGTGAAAATGGCCCATGCTGCCGAGGCTAGATTTCTGGAGAAGCAACTCACATCGTTGGCATAACCGATATACAGTGTGGATGATGGATCCATCTAAAAGGTCCAAAAGACAACAAATGAGATGATGCAACCTACCTAAATACATGATAGAAATAAATACACGCAAATCAATGGGATATGCTATGGGTAAAATATCTTGAGGTAGAGTGCATTGAGAGGATTAGGAATAAGTTGGCCTTAAAATTCCTTTAAGAGATATGCCCCCTTGCCTAAGTCCTTACGAATGATGTAAGGTCCTAGCCATAATGATGAGTTGAGAAAACGACCCAGGATACAATCAACACCATGATGATAAAGGTCATAGCCGATGAGACGATAGCGAGAGGCCTATTATTGGATATGTCGTCGATCATCACAAGCAAGATGGGGGGAAAACTTATGGGTTCACAAATATGGAAGGAAGTATGCATGATGATGCATATCATCCCAAGGGTAATCAGGGGTAGTCATGGCTTCCATGATGTCCTCATCGGAATGGAAGATGGGTGGACTGGAGGAAGATTGACTACATGATGCGGCAGTAGTACCTGGTGCATCATCATGAGAAATAAGGTTCACATACACATCATCTGAAATGGTAGATGACGAGCTAGTAGATGGAATATCTACTGATGTTGAGACCCTGGTTTCTAATGAGGGATGTTCGACAAAAGCGCGCGGGGGAAACTTAGAGAAGTTTTCCTGCGAGGATCTCAAGGATGATGACGGGTAAATGATATGGACCATGGAGTCTATCATTTTGACATTAGGGGGAGTGATCATGATGGTGGGACCAGAGTCCCCATGTTATAGTGTAGGAGTGGGACTAGAACTCATAAGCAGAGGGCTATATGACCCACTACGAGTGGCCTCGAACTTGCGAACTGCCTGAAGGTATTCATGAGACTCGTTGAGACGAGGAAAATGATGGGTATAGTGGCTGTAATGATCGCACGAAGCACACATATGATTTGTACGCAACGATTTAAGTTTCTTGGTTGAATCAGGTAAGGTAACTTGGACCTGAGGTATGTTAGATTTAGGAAACGTATCATTGACCAAGGGTTTGAGGTGAGGAATTTTAGGACAGTTATTAGTTGCATGCCCAGTAAGATCATACAAATCACATGGAGGTGTTGACATTGGAGGCTTGGGAGCTGGAGGTGCTTGGGGAGCCTTGTCCTTAGGTTCCTTCTTCTTAGCTTTGCCCCCCTGTCTGGATTCTTTTGCAACAGGAGTGGGTTCCTGTTGAGGTTGCCATGGAAATGGAGTAGCGATAGGGGTCATAGGGACCGGTTGAACCGGGGTTAAAGCATGATATGGTCTTATCTAACCAGGAGGAGTGCTCACTAGAGGATTAATGTACCAGACTGGGATCCCAAAAGTCATGTTAGGGAGACTCAATGAAGCCATGATAGGGACATAAAATATGCCAAGAAACAGGAAAGGTATCTGTCCAGTGGGATAATGTCCTAGTGGAATGGTGCCTGGATGGTTAAGACCTAGAGGAAGGGTTCTTGGTGGGAACAAAGGAGAGGCACCCACAAAAGGAGGAGGTCCTGGAGGGGTAGATCATGTGGCTCGACTGAAGTCCCAACAACAAGATGTTGTGGAACTGGCTGTTGACCAGAGGTACCAGACTGCTTTTGAGCAGTTCGTGACGCTTGTAACATGTAAACACTTGATGATCAGGGCTTAGAGATGGGAGGGGTAGGACCAGGGTAAGCACCCAAGAAGGTGGAATATTTATAAACTCCGATTGAAACACCAGTGAGAGGGGTGGAAGGTTGCTTGTTAGACATCAATGAGATAATGGACTTAGGGGAGGTCAAGGATGACGGCTCGTAGTACATCAAGTGATCGATAATGATGATCCTACCTACATGGGGGGAGCACATCTTGCAGAAAATCGTAGACACGATAGTTGACATGGCATAAGTGTAACCACGACCCAATAGAATGTTGTAATATAGAGGGGCATCGATAACCTCAATGTCTACAGAAATATTCTTGCCCACAAGAGTCACTGGACAATTGCAATACATGCTGAGAGGCTAGGAGGGGTGAATGTGATAGTGGATGGGGACTGTTCAGGTGACCTGAGTTGCTTCCAAATGGTAGCGAACATCACGTAGGTGGATGTACCTTCGTCAATAATGCATCGGGAGATGATGGCATTAAAGACTCGGACTGGTATCTGGAAAGCAACAGATGATGTTAACGGAGGATGTTTTGACGCATCAACATGAAAGACAATCAAAAAATCTTTTGAAGGATCTACTGAACCAAAGCAGTTAGCAGAGCTTTATTTTGAGATGGGCATGACTGGAGGACCTCTAGCATCTACATGGTGATAGGGGATTGTGCCAAATTGTCTACTATATTGTATGTGTAGGAAACTTGGTTATAACCACCATTACGATGCAATGGCCCTTTGGGGATATTGGGAATTGACTCAACCTTGAGCTGAGGGATTTTTAGAGGACCATTTAATGTCGTAAGAGACTTAATAGACTCTTTGGTTTTGGTCTCCGTTGCAGATGAATTCGATGACTTTTCGTATTGACGGGACTGAGTTTGGAATTTGACATCGGAGGTACTGACCCTGTCAGAATTCATCATGAGAATCTGGTAATCATCGGGACCAAAAGGTTGGGGAGGGTGGGCTACTTGACCTTACTGAGGTTGAGCATCAAAAAATCCTTGCTGAGGGAAAGGATTCGTAAGAACGACCTGTTAAGATGGCACAAGATTATTAGGCGATTGCTGCATGGACGGTTGACCTATAGAAGCTACTTGGGCTTCCCAAATTTGGCGCATTTAAGGTAAGAGGGGACACTCATGAGTATAATGGGCATGTACACCACAACATGCATAAGTCTTTTTCATATGAACAACCTTGTTCTTCTTGGGTTGGTTGCTCTATTGCTGGTTTTTGGTGTTAGGCTCGTTCCCCTGGGGTTGCTTAGGTTAATTACCTTGGTTATCCTTGTTACCCTTCCCCTTATTATTTTTCTTTGAATTTTGGGAATTGGTCACACTCTGCTATGCATACACTTGAACCTGAGGGGGTGGTTGCTCCTTGGGCAGAGGATGCATAGGAGGTTGCGGTGCTAATTCCTAAGGGTCTGGAGCACTCGACGTTGCATAGGTGTAAGATGGTGAAGGGGCAACGATCTAGTAGACAAGTTGAGCACTCGCTGGCCCTGAAATCTGCTGATGTGGTTGGGTGAATGCATAAGATGTGATTTGTCCTAAATACACATTACTGGTAGGAGGGGGTAAGTGTTGGAGGAACAGGTGCACCCTGCACATAGCCATAAATATATTGAGTATATGACAAAGGATGTGAAATAGCTCCAATGGTACCATCGGTGGTGTGAGATTCCCCCAGTGCATTGACACCACCAAAATGAGCAAGGTCTGGTATAATGGTATAGACATAACTGGATTGAGCATAAATCAAGTCATATCTCAAAGCAGTCTAGGGAGCCTTTTCCTTTGTCTGAGGAAAGTGAGATGAGAGGTCTTTTGCAATGGGCGTTAAAAGATTCCTAAGAAACCAATCAAGGTAGACACAGTCTTCGGAGGAAGGATCAGAGCACATGCTCCTCCTTCTACGCCATTCATAGATATGGTTGGAAAGACAGGTGGCAGAGGATTGACGAAATGTTGTCAAGAGCTCTCTACCAGTGTCGTATTAGAGAGGTAACTGAAAATATGAAAGGAACACTTTAGCAAGCTTCTCAACAGTGGAATGAGAAGAAGAGGGCTGGTCAATGTACTAGTTCACAACATCTTCAGTGAGCGTGCTTTCGAACAACCGAAGATGAATGTAGTCATCGGTGATGGAATTAGAATGAACACCACATATGGAAGGAGTGGACATGATTAGTGGGGTCCTCTCCAAAATTTCCCTCAAACTTGGGAAAGTCTGAGGGAAGCTTAGTTGACATAGCTGGCCAACCGGCATCGTGGTGTATGGGGTCGTTAATCGACTGGCTAAAATCTGGGAGACTTAACCCAACCATGAAAGGTAGAAAAGGAGCTCCCGGGATGGTTTCTGTAACAGTTCCGCTAGATGTCACTATCAGGGTAGAATCAAAGCCACCACCAGGTTGGTTTCCTGCACCTGCAGTGGGTCTTGACATGATCACAATATGTGGTGAAGGAGGCTCAAAATCAGATGAGGAATCAGATGAACCGGAATAAGAGTCGGTGTGGGGACTCGGGGGAGGACTAACTTGAACCCCACGGGGAGGAGTAATACGTCCAAGCGAAAACTGGGGATGAAGACCTAAAATTCTCCATGACAAACATCTTGGTTGTGCAATGGTTGCAAGACACAAGCGACACAGAAATGGTGAAGGGAGATAAACAAAATTTCTTTGTCTATGTTGGAGAGATAAATTAATTACATTAAGTATTGGCTTGGCGGTGTTAACCAAGCACCCTTCGCTTAAGGTGTTCTTGTGTGTGAAAATATGTGTGTTTATTAATTAAACCCAGATCGTGTTTGAAAAAAAAAATATTGTTGAAATACTGTAAAAAAAATTAAAAACATAAAATAAACACTAAATCAACAATCTAAACCTCACCCAAACTGGGTTTGCAAACATTGTATTGGTTGGTGGAAAAATCAACTAAAAAAATACTAAAATAGCCAAGACATCTAAAAATTGGTGTGACTAGGATCAAATGGAACTATGTTGCTGGAAAGTGGTGCAACAACAACAAAAAAATAGTGAGGAAAATTGCTGCAAAAGATAGGGCGATGGGTGTGGAACCTAGGGAAAACAGTGTTACCCTAAGGCAAATGACCAAACAAGTTTCAAGAGGGAGCTTTGGATGGAAACAACCTATCTTTAAAGATCTGAAAAATAAAGGTAAAAATTTCAAATGTATGGCTGAAAGCTCTGCAAAAACTCAAACTTCATACTTAGCTCAACTCCTCCTACAAAGGTGGAAGCATACTAAAAGCCCTAGCAGGCTAAATTCCACTTCGACAAACAACACAGAGTAGATCAAGGCCTGAGCAGGCTAAGATAGTGGTCAACTAATATAGTAGAGTGCTCTCGACAAAACCCAAAAAATGATCAGAAAAATACCAGAAAACACTAAAATCGCAGGTGTTTTAGGGGATATTTCACCTTTTGGGCTAGGGAGTGCGCTTTGGACCTTCGGCTCCTCAATTCTTGGCCATAAAGCTGCGAAAAAAGTTTGTAGTCTTTGTTGTGGCTAGTTCTTGTCACATGCGGAAATAACCAAAAAAATTTCTGAAGTTAGAAATTTCATTGATCTAGTGTTAGAAAGCTAATAAACAAAATTATGAGACTGAAAAAAGAAAACCCTGAGCAGAACAGTGAAGCTCACCCAAGTTTCTAAATCAGAATTAAAAACACAACAGAGTCACCATCTGTTTCAGAATTAAAAACCCAGTGGAGTTGCCATCTATTATATGGTATTTGATACTGTACGAAAAGAAACCACTTTAGATTGCGGATGACAAAGAATCTTAACAGTAAAAATGGCTGTAAAACAGTGTGGATTTGCAGCAAATGATAGAAACAAAACCTGCAAAATTCCTCATCTATGCAATAGAAATAGTTAAACAACAAGGTGAAGTAAGGAATTAAACACAAATAATTCCAATAACTTAATGGAAACCATATCAAAAATAACATATTTTTTTATATGACACCTATGAAGGGAACAAATGATGTTACCAGTCCCCCTCTAAGGGATGTGTTCTTTGCTATCCTCAATGTCTTCAACTTTGTAGTGTCTCTCTTCTCTACAATGTGTAAAACAAGCAAAAAACGTTTGAGCTCAATGGGAACTCAAATGGAAAAAGCAAATGGTAAGCGACAATCATTATATTTAGAGTTACAATAGTGAGTGCAACATTAAATTGGGGTTGGCTGTAGCATGTTTTTGCAACTTTTATTTTTCCTTAATCATTAACAAGAAACATGGCCCTCAAATTGACACTTTCACTCCATATGCCCAATGTGGATAGGGACTGGTCTTGGTTTACAAATCTATCTATTTATAAGGTTTATCATACACTTTCTAGAGATAAATCTCATGTTAGATGAGAGATGGCTCAAAAAGTGTGAAGGAGTTGTTGCAGTCATTAGTCTTCATCTCCAAAGATATGAACAACTTGTATGTGAAAGCTTCCTTCGGCCAACGATTTAGGGTTTGAGAAATAAATGAAATGCCAGAAAGGGAATGTCATGTCTCGAACGATTAAATTGTCAGAAAGAACTTATAGGGATGGGACAAATAGCTTGGGATGCTAATTCCACTGGTAGTGAAAGTGGCAAGAAATAATCACTCCATTTGAAGGCATTCCCCGTGGTTCGTTACTGTAACCAACTTTCAAAGAAATCTCCACGGCTTATGATGATCCAATGACTAATTTTTAACACATCAGATCAATGGCACAAGATAGTACTAGTGGAAAAAGAGAGGAGTTAGAGGAATGCCTTAAGATGTAACTAGTAGCTATGATAAGGTTTAAAAAAAACTAGTGGAGCCAAAGGACTAAATTTAAAATAATCAGAACTAGAAAATGTAGAAATTAAGAACTAGGTGGAGGGAGCAGTAGAAACCTTTATAGGGATTTTCTTCAAGGTGTCAGTAGAAATAGAATCTAGTACTCCACTATGTGTTTTGGCTAGCCACATGCATATGGTGATTAATGAAGACAATTTTTACTTGAGGTGGTTATGGCATTGTTGCAAATTTAGGCATTCTACTTCATTAGATTGGAGAGCTCATCCATAAATGATTTCATGTTCTGGACAGTATATCTTAAAGGTCTTTTGATAGATCATGTCCCTAGTGCAACTAGTTCCTAGGTCTTTGGCCATATGCCAAACCATGTTTGGCATTTACTCATTAGATAAATAAGCTATTTCCTACCTAACCTCCTCCTTTAGCAAGTTCATATGTTGTTTGGTAACAAGTTGGTAGGAGTGCTTGAAGGCTTTAGTTACATCTCGTGTTGCTAGCTTCACTTTGGTAGAGTACAAAGTATCCTTCCCTCTTCATTTTTCTTGAGAAGCCACAATAGTTTGGAACTAGAGAATTAACTAGAAAAGGAGGTGGACAATGAGTTAGAGTGAAAGAACCACAAATTGCAAGAGGAAACAACATACTAGATTCCATCAAAACCACCATTCATAAACATGATTCACTCACAATGGGAGGAGATCCAAACATCTTTAACATGAAGAAAATTAATATCATAACCATCTTCCATGATAGTCAGGGAGTCCCAAGCCATCATACAACATTCATTCACATGTACCCATAACTAACCAACAATGTCACATACCATGAGGATATGGTAAACTCTTAGAAACCACATGCTAAGGGGAGCATGTCTCTCTATGTTTCTCTCTCAAATCATTTCCACATGCATACTATCCTTTCTAGTTGGCAATTACCCTATATGGGTAAAGGTAAAAGTGTAGTTGCACTTATTAAAGTATGTTTTTATTACATATTCATATTTTCACCTTTACATTTCTTTACGTTTACTTAATGAAAAGTGGGTATTATTCACTTATAACACTCTTTTGCTAAGATATGTTATGATTTTTAGCCACTCATTTCTTTAAGATTTTCAATTGTGTAATATAAGATGAAAGTGAAGGTGTTATTGAAAGTGAAAATTAAGATGTATATTTATTTGTTCTTAAAGAAAATAATCATAGTTTTTATGCATTAGATGAATGAAATTGCAGTTTTTATGTGTTCAAAGAATAATATTAAGAAAGGAAGCATATCTATGAATATAGAGGATATAAACTCTTAAAATGAATTATTCTAACTTTTATATGAATTTATAGTGTCACTTTAATGATGTCTTTATGTGAATTTAAAAGACTTTAAAGTAGATTTGAAAGTAAAAGTGTGTATTTGTTCTTAGGTCTTTGACCATATGCCAAACCATGCTTGGCATTTCCTCATTAGATAATTAAGTTATTTCCTACTTAACTTCCTCCTTTAGTTTGATAACAAGTGGGTAGAAGTTCTTGAAGGCTCTAGTGACATCTCGTGTTGCTACCTTCACTTTATTGGAGTACAGAGGACCCTTCCCTCTTTGTTTTTCTTGAGGAGCCACAATAGTTTGGAGCTAGAGAATTAACTAGAAAAGGAGATGGATAATGAGTTAGAGTAAAAGAAGCACCACTTGCGAGAGGAAATCCATTCATAAACATGATTCACTCACAATCGGAGGAGATCCAAACATCATTGACATGAAGAAAATTAATGACACAACGATCTGCCATGATAATCGCAAAGTCCCGAGCCATCAGACAACATTCATTCAAATGTACCCATGGCTAACCAACAATATCACATACCATCAGGATATGGAAAACTATTACAAACCACATGCTAAGGGGAACATGTACCTCTATGTTTCTCTCACAAATATTTTCCACATGCATACTATCCTTTCTAGTTGCCAGTTGCCCTATATGGGAAAAGGTAAAAGTATAGTTACACTTATTGAAGTATTTTTTTATTACATATTCACATTTTCACCTTTACATTTCGTTAATTTCACTTAATGAAAAGTGGGTATTATTCACTTATAACACTCTTTTGCTAAGACATGTTATGATTTTTTACCACTCATTTCTTTAAGCTTTTGCAATTGTGTAATATAAGATGAAAGGGAAGATGTTATTGAAAGTGAAAATGGAGATGTATATTTATTTGTTCTTAAAGAAAAGAATCACAATTTTTATACATTAGATAAATGAAATTGCAATTCTTATGTGTTCAAAGAATAATATTAAAAAAAAAGAAAAATACCTACGAATATAGAGGATATAAACTCTTAAAATGATTATTCTAGTTTTTATATGAATTTATTGTGTCACTTTTATGATGTCTTTATGTGAATTTAAAGGACTTGAAAGTAAATTTGAAAGTAAAAGTGTGTATTTCTTAAAAATGCACAACTTGACAATTTTGAATAGGAAAATGTTACAAATACATATACTCACTTTCTATTATACACTTCTACCATATGATAAATTATTATGTAGATTTCCACATTCACTATGCACAAATATACATATTTCATCTCCATTTCATCTTCATTTTCCTCTAGCATCCACCATATATTTATACATTTTCACCTCAACTCTTTCCTAAAACTTACCATCATTCACATCCACCTTTGCCTCACATCCACCATATATAGAAATAAAATGCCTTAGTCATACAAGGTGGTGAGCTCCAGTATTGCAACAAGAATGCTGCAACTCCTGGGGACTCCCTTCTTTACTTTTATCAACCCGGTAGTTCGTAACAAACTTGGAAGCGACAGTGCTGTATGCACAAGTACTAGCTCTTGCCGTAGCTGTCACTTGGTCAGTTGGCACAAGTCCGCTAGGAGCTTAAGCCAACTTCCATGAGCTCTGAGAAGAAGCTTTTTAACTGATGGATGAAAGCTAACTCAAAGAAGGCTGATCTACTTGCAGAAAGAAACTGGAAAGCTGAAAGGAAACGTAAACCCTAGCAAACCCTAATTTTACCAGCTATCCCTACCGATGCAAGCTACTGAAAGAAAAGCCATTGACTTCTAGGAAGGTAAACACATGTATCTAAGCTACTTCTACAGTAACATCTGAAAAAGACATCTTTTTGTATTTTTGAATAAGTTGCCAGAATTATCATGCATGCGATTTGACTGTTTTGACTGTGCAGAGGTGGATTGACGAGAGAAAATTCTTGGAGGAGGTCGGGAAGGTTTAGAGAGGGCCTAAGGGGTCCCTAACACCCTTCCAGAGAGTTTCATAGAGTTTGGCTATCAAGAAACCTCATTCATGAGCTTCTACATGAAGTCTATAACGGTTCTATAGGATGTCTGTGATTTTCTACAGGATGTCTGTAATTTTTCTACAAGATGTTCAGAAATGGGATTTTGGAGGATGGATGGAGGAAAAAAATATGAAGGAGTCGGTATGGAGGTAGGATAAGGGTTGGAGGTGGTCTAGGACTTGGTGGATGGAGTTGAGGACAGATGTAGATGGCTGGATTTGTTCAAGGAGGAATGAAGCAATGATGCACAAAAACTAGGGTTATGTGAGCAAATGGAAAACGTAAGGCGAGAAGCTGAGTTGAGGGATGGAGTAGATGGGTTTGATGGAGTATGGGCAAGTAGAGAAGTATTACCAGTGCTCTGCACGTTATCTTTCGAATTAGACAAATGAAGATTTGGAAAATCAAGAAGCTAATTACTTTGACCTAATCTGACCTAGATAACAGCAAATAAATGGAACAAAAGTTTATTTGCACTGAAACCATGTATACCAACTATGCAGCGAAGCAATCAAGACTCTGAACATGAAACCGACTTCTGCAAATAAAAGTAGAACACTAATACTTGCATGGCGAAGCAACGACTTTGTTTTTGTTGGCAGCAAGGTCACCTTGATCCCAGCTCTTGATCCCACTAAGGGAGAGGTGAAACGAGAGGTGCTTGACGGCCTTTTTCTGAAGATCTTCCCTATTATTAACCTATCAACTCAATCTGAACATAAAAATCCTTTTTAATCATCAAAAGCAATCTAAATAACAAAGCAAGATTTAAATCTAAATAGTAGATTTTATTCTAAGAATGCAACAAAAGCACATAAAGATAAACAAAGGAGGTACTGGGCACTTGATATGGGCCCAAACCCAAGAGCTGCAGCCTCCTAAGAGAGATTTAAAGCTGGTGTAAAGCTGGATTCATCTTTATTGATCAAAAGAAATGTTAAATTCTAAAAAATATCCACAAGGAAAAGCTTGAAAATGTGTTGAAATGCAAAGTTAACCTACTGCCTAAAATCGAACTACAAACTAGCTAACTTCTGCCTACAAGGTGACTAACTGAAATGAGGCCCTAAGCCCTCTTATTTATACAAATTGAGGACCCCAACAGCCCTCCTAAACTTTAGGAACTCGGCTGCCAAAACTTGTAGTTAACAACACTTTTACTAGCACTTGCTTGGCTGCCCTTGTGATAATTGATTTGGTGGCCCTTGAACTCCGAGCTGACGGTGGAGAATTCAAGGTAAGGGCCCATAAATGAAGGGGACACCTTCCTACAAATCCTATCCCTTGTTCTTCCACGAATTTGGCTGCCAAGTGCTCATTAAAACCTTTGATTTTGTCTCAAAATTGACTAAAAATCTGCACAAAGCACCCATTAGATTTGTTGGCATAATGACTAACCCAATTCACTCTATTAGCATAAATATAATAAAAAACATGCAATAAAATAATGAGAATGGTGGATTAAGTCAAATTAGGAGGTTGAATGAGCCCATATAATTATCCATTTTTAGGGCTCATCATCACCCCCTACTGAAAGTGTTGCTCATCCTCTGAGCAACTAATCTATCTCCTCATCTTTGATGGCCCTGGTGGCCTCCCTGTCATGCCAAGCTTCTGAAGTGATGTCCTCTTCTTGGTCATGAAACCATGATTTTCTCTCTGCTTCTTCCCACTGCTTGTGCTCCTTTTCCTAGAGAATTCTTAGCTTCCTGTAGAACTGTCTCAGCATCCTGTAGAGAGGCCTTTGTGTCCAACATTTTCATTCTTTCTCTCCAGGTGGATGTCTTCGGGCTTCCCCGTTCATAGGTGATGGATGCCTTGGAGGGAGACCTCTCCTTTTGTGTAGCTGGGGTGTCTACCATTGTAATTGGCTCTTTTGACTGTGGTTGGGGTCTGCCAGTTTTTATCCTCACGCTCCTTCTTGCTTTAATATACAGGGAAGGCTCCCTCTTTCGCTTCCCCTTCTGCTTGGGAGATGTGCTTAGGGTGGCCAGCATAGCTACTGCCTCCCTGGCTAAAATATCAGGTGATTTTTCCTTCTATTGCCCTGTTTCCAGACTTCCTGTAGAAAGTCTTGTGTTGACTGTTTTCTGGCTTCCTGTAGAAATGGTTTTCTGGCTTCCTGTAGAAACGGTTTTCACTGTTTTGGCTTGCTTGGCTGGGGGTGCCTTCTCTTTTAATTTTGCTGTGGTTGCCTTGGGTGTGCCCTCACTTTCTTGGACTTTTTTAGTCCTCTCTGCCCTGATTTGCAACCGTTTCTCCCTTGGCGTTTATGCCTTTATTCCACCCGCAGTTTTGGGCTCAGTAGCTTGGCCTTTCTCTTGTTTCTCTTCTTGCTCTTTCTGTGGTGGTCTGTCCTAGGTTTCCTTACCCTTAGCTTTCTCTTCCACCTTAATATGTTCCCTGTCTTCACTGCTGGATGAAGTGTACGTTCACACAACAACCTAAAATGATAACCACGGATAATGTTGAATTATGAATCCCCCTGGCATGGTGAGAGTGCTCCCTTTTTCTTATGCTTTGGTCAGAAACAAAAATGTTGTTTATAGTTTTCCCGTAGACTCAAGGATGAATTCCTTGGCTATTTGATATCAATGAACAACAATTCCCTAGTTATAGTGCTGTTGCTGCCTAAAACTTGACTGTCAAAAGGGAATTAGGCTCTCACAGACAGAGTGCAGAGCTTAATTTTCATCCCCAACCACATAAAAGTCACATAATTTATCCACAGGTTAGCCCTTACAGTGGTTTATCGTTTCTACAGAAGGAATTTGTTAACAAGAACTGTGGAGGAGAATTTTGACACAAAATCGACTGAGAAATTCTGTGCCACACATAGGCAGTTGCTATTTTTTTGACTCACAGGCAGACTTGTTTCATACTTTCTTATTCAAAACAGTTTAATTCACCTCCTGTCGAACGTATCATGCACAGAAGAGTGCTTTTTCAAGCCTACCTCTCTCAGAACTCCAAACTCGATGAAGAAAAGTCCAGGCTTCTCTGCTTCGGAAGGATATGCCGTACTTCCTGTAGAACGTCTTCCTCTAGAATGCCCCTGCGCCTCTGAGCGAGCCCGATACATAGCAGAATCTCGAACTAAGCTGAAAAGCTTGTGGAGGACAACAGGTTAACAAATTGTGGGAGCAGAGGACACGTACTTCAGCAAAGAACGCTGAATCAGCGAGTGGTGAGAGTCAGCCGAGCATTCTTTAATCGCTGCGTGATTTTCGATGAGGAAGTGAAGTGGCCAACGTGTGCGCTGGCCCATGCAGACGGTGGTGCTGTCACGAAACATATTGTTTCCTACCTGTGATCACTCCATCAATTATGTTGAAGGTCAAACAGTCACCATTACCTGTTTCCCGATTTCCTCCTGAGATGGCTGAGCGCACGTGTCTCATTCACCCACCGAGTGCTGTTGAACTGGATGAGGGTGGCCAGTTAGCTGGCCACCGATTTTTTTAATCCCAACCATCTCATTGCTCATGAAGTTTCCAAATTACATTCATGCAATCAAAGGAATGAGTTTTAGTCACGTACTTGGAAGTCGAATGGTTGTTGTGAGGTGCTATGGCCTTTCATTTGATGCATGCATTGGTTTCTGTGGTTGCATGGTGGCTTGGTTGCTGATTCATGGATATCTTTTCTTGTGCAAGTATCCTCTGGCCAGATCCATGCTGTAGGAGCTGGCTTCATGTTCGGATCTGCACCCTCAAGCTGTTGATGTCGAATTTTCACAGGGCCGAAACTTGCTTTTGCCATTGCTCCCGAACGATAGATCGGATCGATCTGAAACTTGTTGAGCATGTTCTTATCATCATTATGCACCTCCCATGCAAAATTACGATCAATGGATGCACGGATTTCGATAAAAACAGAAAATGGTTGAAGATTACATAGATCAATTTCTTGGAAACCATGCATCGGAATCAGCTGAAACTGCTTGGGTAGGCTACTATCACCCATATGCATCTCCCCATGAAACAGGTTTCGAAACGGATGCACGAATATGGAGAAAATGAAAAAATGGCTGAAGGTGATGGAGGCTAGTTTCTTGGAAACCGTGCACCGGAATTAGCTAAATTTGCTCGAGCATGTTGCCATCATCTCTATACAACTCTCCTTGTAACAGTTTTGCAAATGGATGCACGATTTTCAAGCCAGGGAAAAACAGATTATGTTCTATGTATTTTTTCTTCAAAGCATTTTGCAAGTTTTTGCATGGTAGAAAAAATGAGCTTGGGCTGTGATGCAGGCATGGAGATGATGTAGGAGGAGTTTGAAGTTAACAGGAGGAATTTTAAACCCTTTAGGAAGCTAGCATGTTTGCAAACCTACCTTTTTGAAATCCATTTGTAGCTTCCTTTAATTTCCACAGGAACTTCCTGTAGAAGCACAATGAGGTGGAAAAAATGATGGAGAAAGGTGAGGAATGGAAACAGGGGTGCTTGCAGGCCTAACCAATAGATTCCAACCATCATATTCCCTTTTAAAATTGAATTTGGTTCGTCTGAAGGTTCTACAGGATGTTTCAGAACTTCTTGTAGAAACGCCTGGAACTTCCTGTAGAAAGCCAAATCCTGACCTGAATGTCACCAAATCCTAGGAGAGGTGAGTGGCCATGGAGGGAGTGTCAGAAGGGATGTCCTGGAGCTTGGTATGGACTCCTATCCTCGTTTTGCAGGCCCCTCTTTTCCTGCAAAGTATTCACTGCAACCTGCAATTTTTCACAGAGATTAGTCCTGCTTTCTTTTTTATTTTTTATTTTTTCTTTGAAAACAACTAGGGCGCCTCATGGAGGTTTTCACCCTAGTTTCCTGCCTTGGGTACCTCCAAGGGAGGTTTTCACCCAGGGATCTTATTCTCTTTTTCTTTTCTCTTTTTTCTTCTTTTTTTCAACCCATTGACCGCCTCATGGAGGTTTTCAATCAATGAGCCAATCTAAGGCGCCTCCGAGGAGGTTTTCACCTTAGATTTTTCCTCTTATTTCCATTTTTCCATTTTTTCTTTTTATTTCTCTTTTTTCTACCTTACCCTACTTGAAAAACAAAATTCTTTTCAAGTATAAAAATACTTCCAATGGGGCCATGTGCACATTGAGATTAGAGACAAGATGATGTGGAGGCTTGAATTGCATGCTTTGACAGCTATCCGGATTTCAGAGACCAAATGATTTGACTTTGAAGGGATCAAACATAGCTGAGGAAGAGAGTACTGTTGCAACTTAGTGACCGTCTGAAACCATATTTCAATATAGCTCTGATATCCTTAGTCCTCTTGCTGATCTAGATCATTCTTCATGTCACCTTCTATCATGACCTTCTCATTTTCCTCTTTTTGCTGATTTTTCTCTTGACTACATGGAGGATTTGAGGGTAACAATGAGGGAGCTTTCTCAATCTCTGATTCTGATCTCTTCTCCTCATTAAGTGCAGCCCATGGTTCTTTGATCTCCTCTCTTGAAACTTCTTTTGCTGGATGTGATCCTTCAGTGCTGTCAATATAATCACTTTTCTCCAATACTCTTCCTGAGCTATGGTGAATATCTTGGAGCTCAAGAGGAGTTGTTTGGACATGTGTGTGCCTCAGCATTGTAATGGAGTTGAGCTACTCCAATGTGTGGATTTGGAAATGGTGGTACGAGTAGTTGAGTGGGGGTGTATATTTGAGATGGATGTGGATGGGGTTATGGTTAGGAATGTGGTGGAGGCAAATGAGCGGGATGAGAGTTGTACTGGGGCCTCCACCCCTGATGAGGTGCATTCCACTGAGGCTGTGGCTGAGCATAAGAGTGAAATGAATGAGCAACTGGAGAAGCATGATATTGCGGAGGATACAACCAAGGAGGGGGTGTGGACCAGGAAGGATGAATAGGGGGACCCCAAGAAGGCATGGAAGTGGCTTGATAGGGGTTATAATAGGTCTGGGATGTCTCTTGCATTCCCTCCTGGTAAGTTCTAGGTCCATGTGGCCTCCTTTGGTTCATGAAATAGGGTGGTTCAATGGCTCCTTTGGCTCTTTGATATGCAGCTTTAAGTCTAGGCAAGGAAGGGCACTGATTTGTAGGATGGTATTCTTCACAGATGAAACACACTTCTAGGGAGTGCATTGGACATTTGTTCCTAGGATGCTTTCTAGTGCACCTGGGACAAAAGATGGCTAAAGCCCTCTTGGCTTCCTCTTGCTTCCTTTGGATCCGCATTGTATCCAATTGCATGGCAAGAAACTGCCTCATATCACTCTTGAAATCTTCCATCTGATTTTCAAATTCGTTTTTGGAAAAGGTACTGCTCCCAACATTTCTGCTTGTAGCCATTTGCTCCAGAGGAATGTTTTCTTCGTCTTCTTCCCTTGAGGTTCTTCAAATATGTCTTGCTGTCCACCTAAGGGTTATTTAATCACAACAACCGAAGAAGAGAGAAGGTTGGCTGTGTGAAGCAGTGGGGGTGTTGTGTAATCATTTTTCTAAATTATCTCTACTCCTACAAGGCATGAAAGGAAATCTTTTCGGTTGATTTTTATTTTTTATTTTTTATTTTTTATTTTTATTTTTTCTGCTTGTACCTGCAAAAACTAAAATAGATTGAACTACAACTAAATATCTTGCTGAAATGAAAATGCGGAATTGAAATGGAAGCAGGAAAGGACTAATCTATTTTTCTCAAATGAAATTGCAGGAATGAAATGCTAGGCTACGCTTGCGGAATTGAAATGCTAATCTACACTTACAGAAATGAAATTGCAGAATTGAAATGCTAATCTATGAAAGCGGGAAATGCTAATATACTTTTGCAGAAACGAAATTGCATAATGGAAATGAAATAAACTACTGAGCAGAAGGTTGTAGTGGAAAATAGAAGAAAAGCAGAAATCACCAATACTCTGACGCTTCCTCGGCAATGGCGCCAAAAAGAGTGGTGAGCTCCAGTATTGCAGCAAGAATGTTGCAACTCCTGGGACTCCCTTCTTTACTTTTATCAACCCAGTAGTTCGTAACAAACTTGGAAGCAACGATGCTATATGCACAAGTACTACCTCTTACCGTAGCTGTCACTTGGTCAGCTGGCACAAGCTCGCTAGGAGCTTAAGCCAACGTCTATGAGCTCTAAGAAGAATATTTTTAACTAACGGACGAAAGCTAACTCAAAGAAGGCTGATCTACTTGCAGAAAGAAACTGGAAAGCTGAAAGGAAATGTAAACCCTAGCAAACCCTAATTTTACTAGCTATCCCTACCGATGCAAGAAAGAGGATGCAAGCTACTGAAAGAAATGCCATTGACTTCTAGGAAGGTAAATACATGTATCTAAGGTACTTCTACAGTAACATTTGAAAAAACATCTTTTTGTATTTTTGAATAAGTTGCGAGAATTATCATGCATGAGATTTGACTGCTTTGACTGTGCAGAGGTGGATTGGTGAGAGAAAATGCTTGGAGGAGGTCGGGAAAGTTCAGAGAGGGCCTAAGGGGTCCCTAACACCATTCCAGAGAGTTTCACAAAGTTTGGCTATCAAGAAACCTCATTCGTGAGCTTCTACAGAAAGTTTGTAGGGGTTCTACAGGATGTTTGTGATTTTCTACAAGATGTCTGTAATTTTTCTACAGGATGTTCAGAAATGGGATTTTGGAGGATGGATGGAGGAAAGAAAGATGAAGGAGTGGGTATGGAGGTAGGATAAAGGTTGGAGGTGGTCCAGGACTTGGTGGATGGAGTTGAGGACAGATGTAGATGGCTGGATTTGTTCAAGGAGCACTGAAGCAATGATGCACAAAAACTAGGGTTATGTGAGCAAATGGCAAACTTAAGGCAAGAAGCTAAGTTGAGGGATGGAGAAGATGGGTTTGATGGAGTATGGGCAGGTAGAGAAGTATTACCGGCGCTCTGCACGTTATCTTTCGAATTAGAAAAATGAAGACTTGTAAAATCAAGAAGCTAATTACTTTGACCTAATCTGACCTAGATAATAGCAAAGAAATTGAACAGAAGTTTATTTGCACTGAAACCATGTATACCAACTATGCAGCGAAGCAATCAAGACTCTGAACATGTAACCAACTTCTGCAAATAAAAATCAAACACTAATACTTGCATGGTGAAGCAACGACTGTGTTTTTGTTGGCAGCAAGGTCACCTTGATCCTAGCTCCTGATCCCACTGAGGGAGAGGTGAAACGAGAGGTGCTTGATGGCCTTTTTTTGAAGATCTTCCCTGTTATTAACCTATCAACTCAGTCTGAACATAAAAAGCCTTTTTAATCATCAAAAACAATCTAAATAACAAAGCAAGATTTAAATCTAAATAGCAGATTTTATTCTAAGAATGCAGCAAAAACACATAAAGATAAACAAAGGAGGTACTGGGCACTTGAGATGGGCCCAACCCCAAGAGCTACAGCCTCCTAAGAGAGATTTAGAGCTGGTGCAAAGCTGGATTCATCTTTATTGATCAAAAGAAATGTTACATTCGAAAAATTGTCCACAAGGAAAATCTTGAAAATGTGCTGAAATGAAAAGTTAACCTACTGCCTAATATCGAACTACAAACTAGCTAACTTCTGCCTACAAAGTGACTAACTGAAATGAGGCCCTAATCCCTCTTATTTATACAAATTGAGGACCCCAACAGCCCTCCTAAACGTTAGGAACTCGACTGCCAAAACTTGTAGTTAATAGCACTTTTACTAGCACTTGCTCGGCTGCCCTTGTGATAATTGATTTGGTGGCCCTTGAACTCCAAATTGATGGTGGAGAATTCGAGGTAAGGGCCCATAAATTAAGTGGACACCTTCCTACAAATCCTCTCCCTTGTTCTTCCACGAATTTGGCTACCAAGTGCTCATTAAAACCTTTGATTTTGTCTCAAAATTTACTAAACATCTGCACAAAGCACCCATTAGACTTGTTGGCATAATGACTAACCCAATTCACTATATTAGCATAAATATAATAAAAAACATGCAATAAACTAATGAGAATGGTGGATTAAGTAAAATTAGGAGGTTGAATGAGCCCATATAATTATCCATTTTTGGGGCTCATCACAAGGATAAACCATCCAACATATATATACATCTTCACTCTCTCTCATCCCTAAAACTCACCATCATTCACATTCACCTTTGCCTCACAACCATCATTTATAGAAATGAAATTCTGTTAGTCACACCAGGATAATGGTATGTTTTTGTACATTGCTGGCCTAGCGGAGACCCACCTATTACCAAGAGGTGAAAGCTCCACCTATTACCAAGAGGTGAAAGTGAAGATGTATATTTTTTCATGACCCAACTTTTGTAAATAAAATTAAACTATATATTTATAAAAACTAAAAGTACACAATTGTATAAATTTACTTTCACCTACAAAAAAGAAGCACTAGATGGTGGAAAAATACATATCTTCACAATTAAAAATGCACACTTCTCCTCTACCTCACCCACCCTAAGAATTACAAATGCGTACTTCTCCTCAACCCCACCCACCATAAGAGATGATGGTAACGATCTTCCTTGGTTTTCGAGCGGAAGGTGAAAGTGTGCAGGTACTATACATGTATAACAATTATACTCCAAAAATATTGTAAAAAGTAATTATTAAAACATAGAGAGATTGACATCAATAGTATTTGAAGAAAAATAACAAATTCTTTACTATTGATTGTAATTTGTATTTTGCTTACCATCAACGGGAATTTCAAGACCCAAGTGGCCAGAATCTAACACAACACAAAATGCCTATGCATCTCATGGAAATTCATAAATACCATTAACATGAATTTAAACCCAAGTGACTTCAATGCTTCATTCTGCAATCAAATTCTAAAGCGAAAGTGACTTCAATTCTTCGTTCTACGATCAAATTCTAAAACGAAACAAAATCCCTGAGCAGGTAATGGCAATTCATAAATTTACCAAATTTGTTGTGAAAGCTTATGAAAATTCAAACGACATTTACATCATAATATATCACTTGAAGAAGTAGGGGAGGTTCAAGACATAGAGAAGAATGTAAGCCCAAGCCACACTGGAGAGCCCTCCGAAGAAGAACCCGCCAGAGAATGAAGCCCAACCGTCGGCAGTCTAGAGCTTATCGCCCTCCTTCTTTTTCCGTGTCAAGGTAAGCGAGGGCGCCAAGGGAGGCTCCCCGGGCTTGAACGAAGCGATTCCATACATGGGTAGGTGGGTAGACAATATGATCATGAGACCAATAGCTCCCAGCGACCCAGCTTCTCCTATGTACTCGATGTTTCTCAGCGGCCCCACCTTCAAAAAGGACCTAACGAGAAAGAAACTGTCAGCTAATCCCACCTCTATGTTGTGCAAGAGTGGGTTGATGACTGTGCAGTAAGCGGGCAGGTTGGAGAGATACCAGACGGTTAGGGGGCTCGATGTCACTGGGGTCTCTAGGCTACCAATGAACGAGTCATCGTTCAACAGCTCGATCACATGGAACATTGTCTACAAACAATCGAAACAAACACAAACCTCTGCGAATAAGACAAATGTGAAAACAATATTTAAACCCCTGCTAATAAAACAGAACAAGAACATATAACCATCCACAGAAACACGTACAATATACAAAAGAAAAATTAAAAATACACAAATATCCATTCATACGATCCAAAACGTGACAATCTCTTTCATGAAAACCTGCAAACTCCTGACATGAGTCAGACAAGTCAGCCTCCAACTTGGTTCAGCCATATATTTCACGGGGTCCAGGCCTAAGATTAGGTCCAACAGAACTTTCCTGAAATAGAAAATACTAAAGCACAGTGAATTGGCCCCATTGTTATTAACCTTGTGGGCATGGCTTAGGATTCTAAGGCGTGCATCGTATTCATCTGTGAGTAGAATGCGTCTGCGTTAATCCATCAGCCTCTGCCTTAATTCATCAAGAAACTATTAAAGAACCAATAAGTCTTCTGATTACCTTTTGAACACTATTAGTTTTTTCTTAATTATTGACTATTAGTCGAATAGCTTAAAATTCTTCAATCTATATGATGTTGCATATTGTTACAGTATAACTGTTTTGTTCTCAAAGGGAAACAGGCTTAATTATGTTTACATTTAAACACTAAATGTTTTATTGAGTTATATTTATTTATTTAATAATTTGTTGTAGTCATAAATGTAGATATACTATTTTTGAATAAATTATATGTGGGTGAAGAGTATTACATAACCACCCATATTTGACCAACAAATAAAACCATATATATATATATATATATATAGATAGATATATATATATATATAAATATATACCTATCCTTCCACATATATACAATCCCCAAGTACCCACCCTTTCAAATGTGGAATTGTATAATTGTATACACAAATGCACTCAATTACTATGTGAGAGAATGTGTTTTGAAGTACCACCAATCCCTGGAACAACACATTTATGAAGATGAATGCCCACAATTTCTTTGTTCAGAAAAGAGTGGTGGGTGGTAAAAGCACACATCCAACCTTGCGAAGATGGGAGGCTTATAGATTATAAGTCTACATATATACAAAAATGAACAACTCTAATTTCTGGGAAGGATGGGTGGAAGAGAGACATGCACACCTCCACTTCAAAGAAGGTGGGTGGTGGGGGCTTATATGTGTGTAGAAGCATGTGAAAATGATAAAAAAACACTCACTACCATTGATGGAGGAGAAAGTTGGTGATTGGAATTTGAGTCTCAACGTGTATTAGAGGGAAGGGTGGGTGACATAGCTCCATCACCCCACCACTTACCCCTAAGGGTGTGGATGTGAGGATGGGTCATGGAAATTTGCAAGTGTGCATATGTGTACTAAAGATTCAATAAAAAGGGGGTTGTGTTTCTCCCTCATCACCTACCTTCTCAATGATGGAGGAAAGGGTCGACGAAGGGAATTTAAGGTATATACACCCACCTCATGAATGTCCATATACACATTTATAGACCCCTACCACTCTCTCAAGTGGATAGTGGGGGTTAAAGGTATGTAATTTTCCAGAGGGTGGATGGTGACATTTGGAGTTAGCGTATATGTTTTATGAATATATGCTTGCCTTCATCACAAATATGCATTGTGCATACCTCCAAACCCCAAGCTAACGTTGTTCATGTGGATTTCGAAGTGCACATAGGTATACCTAACAAATTGGTGGTCGGGTGCATTCAACAGGTTTTAAATGTCTACGCGCCTCCTTTGGAAATGCTCATAAGCACAACTCGAACCCTTACCACTCACTAAGGTGGTTAGTGAGGAATTTATAGTGCACATTGGTATAGAAGGTTGACAGGGGGATATGGATATGTGCTTGTGTGTATCCACACCTCCCTCGCAACCACACATATGCACCTTTCG
Source organism: Pinus tabuliformis (assembly GCA_031772625.1). Classification (NCBI taxonomy): domain Eukaryota; kingdom Viridiplantae; phylum Streptophyta; class Pinopsida; order Pinales; family Pinaceae; genus Pinus; species Pinus tabuliformis. Next base: position 1,794,910,290 of record CM062818.1, read on the forward strand.
AAAACTCCACTACCCATACACTTCAAGTGGAGGAAAGGATGGGGTGAGTTTTCACATACATATGCAAGCATTCACTCATTTGGAGGGTGGATTGCTAGGGAATCTATATACATACACCTATAAACCACTGCCTCTTTTTACATGCAATGGTCTACCCATCCCCCCTAGGGTGGATCGCTAAAAAGCAACATGTGCGTGGTGGGAGACCAAAATGTTTTTTTAATATAGGCATATTTAGGTATGACCTATGGTAAGGGGTTCAAAGTATGTAATGATGTTGAGTGGAGCACATATAAATAGTGAAAGTTGAAGATGTGCATCTTGTATATATAGACATGCCTACCTATAGCCCATGATGAAGGGTTAAAGGTATGCATGGTTGTACATAACATCCTAGGATGTGTTATCAAATATCCAATCAAAACTAAATTGTGAGAAGAAATATAAAAAGAAAATGCTGCTTTATAGATGTACAAACACAAATGCACACCTTAAACTCCACATCATCTACTCTCTCCAGGGCCAAAGTGTACAATATTCTCTCACATGTAAATATTTGATATATATATATATATATATATATATAATATTTATTATTTTCCCTCTTAAAAATAAAAGTATATAATATAAGGCATAAATAATAAAGATATATAATGTATAAACTGATATGTATATTAATTATAAAAATACTTAACAACATATAAATAATAAATGAGATTGATATAGAAAACAGAAATATACCACATTCATCATAATATAATGACAATATACCATATAAAAGCTTATATATATCTTATTTCTTATTTGGTTTTAAAAATAATTTTTATTATCTTATATATATAAAAACCAAAAACATTTAAAAAATTTCATGTAGTAAATAAAAATATATTTATAAAAAAATCCACAATACCTGATATAGAATGCACAAAGTTACATGTACCCATACTCATTAATAAGAATGGTTAATAATAGTGAAAACAAAAACGTTTGATGGGAAATATAATGAAAGTAATTTGAAATCACAATGTGGAACAAAGTCTTATGACACGTACTATGAACAAGACAGTCAAGAAATTTGATAGGAGAGGACAATCTGCAAAATCAGTAAAGTCAGGAAATTTGATGCGAGAGGACAATCAGGCAATTGTACGACCAATGTTAAGTTGGGAAGAAATTTTTTTCAATCTGATAAATATAACATGCGCAAATAGTGTATTTTGAGGTCATCCACACAGAAAAAAGTTACAAAACATTGCCCCGTGTTCGGTGAGAGGGTCTGACATTTAGAACAAGATATAAATTCCAGCTTCATCTGCCATTATCAGCCCATGTGCTGCTCGTAATAGTTTCTTTGTCAATTTGAAGGCTGCTCGTGATACTGACGGATATAAGCCAGTGTATAAGTATAGTAAATCGACTGCCATCGTTTATTTTGGGTAGCTGTTAATTTTGGAAATAAATTATGTATATTGAACGTTAACGCTTTGAGTCAATGCTTCATCATTAATGAGGACTGATTGAAAACATTAATGGAAGTTTATCAAGATGGATGGCGAAAGAAAATGAATAGTAACTGCGATGCTCGAGTAGAAAGTAAAATCTACAGGAATTGAGTTCACACTTCAGAGAGATCATAATTGCCTCTTCAATAATACTTCCTTCCCATTATATTGTTTTGGCATAACACTATCGGTCACATTTATTTCAACGTCCAATGAAACTGTGGCCGGCGAAACTGTGCCTTCGAAGAAATGCATATTGCTCTTCGCACCCTAGAAGCAGTCAAAAGAAACCGGAAATATGGTTGGTGGTACGGTACATCAAGTTAAATTTGTCTAGGTGTTTGTTACAGTTAAGTTTTTGAGAATTTATGGTTTTACTTTGGTATTTACGTTGGAATATAATTTATTTAAAAGCTAAAAAATTAAAGGTAACTCTGTCTCAATAATCATTGGAATGGTAAGGAATGACTGTCTTGACACACCACCACCTCACTCTTCTTGGTGTTTCATGATCCTAATTAGCTCCTTTTTCATGTAAATGATTCATTTGAATAAAAATTATAAGAAAATAAAACTACTGGAAAATTCAGAAGGGTTTGCAAGTAACATCATGCTATTGTACAATCTGTGTCCACCCTCAGATGCTTTGATCCTGAACTACATGATGTTAATAACAAATACAGATTAGTTCTGTTCCCAATCTAAAATGTATCGAAATTCCAGGAACAGTAAAGAAAGGGAAACTAGCTGTAACATGGACTCCCACAATATTATAAGGATCACATGTACTCTTGTCCAAGAACATCGTGGAGGTAAGAGACCAAATAATTCAATTGAACCTTGAGACCCCATACAACATCTTACAGCTTTATTCTAGGCTCTAAAAAATTTGGTCGTCGTAAACTTGTTCCTCAAAAACGAAAGACAAGTCTAACTATTTTCGTAGTTATGGTTCTCGAGCAGGTAGATATTGGCCAAGAGCCTACGAAACCAAATATTCAACTAAACCTTTGAGACTGCAGAACCCAATTTTTTTTAATCTTAAACCCAACTATCAAAGATCTATCTCCTAGAAAACTAGTAAAGAGAGAACCCAGAAAACTTTAATCCTAAAGCCAACTATCAAACATCCATCTCTTAGAAAACTAGTAAAGACAGAAGAGATTTTGGCTTTTACTATCCTTCACACATTCCATTAGATATTGGACAATAGGAGCATTGCATTAGCAATTGACTCTGCAATAGGGAAAACCTGAAACCCACAAATTCTTAAGGATGGAAAAATTTACTCTAAATATGGAAACTATTTTATGTACGTAAAAAAATTGAAAATGTGGGATTAGTACAAGTTTTTCAACCTAAAAATTTACCTTTATGAAGAGATAACTTGGCACATATTATTATACAAGGACTTGCCTAATAGGTTATTTTGAATGTTTGACTATTACTAATAACAAACAAGAGGTAGTTAGGTCAAGTTCCTAAAATGGATGTCTTTGTGAATATTATGTGACTGAATGTCCTTACCAAGTTAGGTTGCCGAAACTAAAACTAGTCAATTTACAATTATACCATCTTTTAAATGAGAAGAAGTGTTGGGTGGGTTTCTTAGGACTCACATTTCATTAAAAAAAACAATCTATCTAAGGACCTAAAACAAACTATTTATAGCCAACAAGAGGAAGTGCTTGTGGGTTTCTTAGGACTCATTTCATCAAAGAAACAATCTATATAAGGACATAAAACAAACTATTTATAGCAAGGAACCACCATACACATTTCATTATTACAAGAGGCAAAGAAACAACAAAACATGGAAATCAAACTCAACCATATACATTTCATTATTGCAAGGAAAAAGGAACAACAAAAGATGGAAAGAGCATCTCAACACTCATTTCTAGGAATAACAACCACACTAACTTAAATTTTATCCAACTACAACTCTATTACAATATAATAGTATAACAAGCCATGCAACGACAAGGAAAGGATAAGACATTTTATTATACTAATAACTATTTGACAACAGATAAACTACACACAATGCTTTTTTGTGCCACTTCCTTCCCAATAGGTTAAACTATAACCACTACTAATATCTAGTCTCATGTATGGAACTAAGGCTAGATGTTACTTGAAAAAACATGGCTCCACAATTGTAGCCTCAACAATGACAATGTAGGATACTAGCTTTCTTACAAGTATTCTCCGAGATCATATTTATTTTTGATCTTGGAGAAACACCTAAAACTATGTTTGATTAGCTAAGAGATTATCTTCCTTGATGCATGAAAACATGTTGACAACCGAGAATCTAGATGCACTTGGGAAGAGTGTATTTCCTCCCCCTTATAAACCACCGATAGGTAATTTGAGGTGACATTATTTTCCTTGAATAATAGTGATGATTCAACCCACATTCACAAATGGTAACCAATAATATGTGTCCTAATTATTGTTGATAATTAAGTTATGATAGGTTTTGTTATGACAAGTTTCTCCACTTTTGCAAAAAAGGAACGAAACACAATTTATAGATATTTTAGGTTTAAGAGGTTGGCATTTAAGTTTACTTTTAATCCTTGTTGGTGTTTAATAGATATGCAATTAAGATGAATTTATGCTATTCTATAAGATATTTTTCACTTTGGTTCATGCAACATGAGACCCATTACAATTAGCCTAAAATTGACCTTTATAACACTAATGATAGTCAAAATATCTACAATAGCTACTAGTGGGTTTGGATTCACAACCTCCTAGAGTTTTAAGACTAAAGGAGGCCTAAGTGACCAAAAAAGCTACAATTGAAACCTACTTAAAAATAAAAACCTATACAATCATGGGACCATTAGCTCATTAAGGGACTCCCATGAATTTCCTTTTGTAAGAAGAAACTATATGGATCTTCTTAAAAAAAATTGTCCTTTTAATTTCTTATAGTCTTTTTGGCAAAGATATTATATTACTAAAAGTATTTTCTAGCTTGTTCTCCTCCTTACCTGGATTACATTTCGACAACTGACATGTTGACCTATTGTAATAAGTCTAGAGGCGTAGATGCACCCTAGGATAGAGGTAAAGATGTCCACTTTGGCCTGCTTATGATGCCTCCACCCTTTCTAAGTAACAAATTATCGGGATATGTGCACTAATACTAACCACAATGGAATCTACATAGGACTGTGTAAGTGAAAAGATCCAGACAAGTCTATAACCCCACCTAAGGAGATAGGTGACAAGATGTGGGTTACAGGGGAATGAGGATGTTGTAGAATACTTCCGTCAATCACTCTGTGAGCTAGAGTTTTGGCCCTTGAAATAGGTGTGTTTATCGTAGTGGAAGCGTTAATTATATGTCTATTAGAAAGTGGACCCTCCTCTTCGGGAGAAAGGCACTCAAGGCAATGAGAACAACGTAAAGTAAACTCAACCATGGTGGTGGGAAAAGATGTATAAAAAGCATAAAATAAATATCCTAAGGACACTAGACATGACCAAATGGTATACACCTAACATATCTAAGGAGAAAGGATGGAAACCAAGAGATTAAAGGGATCCTCCCACAACTAGAGCTTTGTTAACCAAGGCCCAAGTCAACTGTGAAGATATTTTCCATATAGTTATGTCAGTCTCTTGCTTAACATCTCAATGCCTAGTGCAAGTACCCTTAATTATGTGTGGGCATCCTCTAGCGGATCCATTAGTACTGACCAATGCATGCCCTAATTATCGCTAGTGAGTTCCCCCATCATCACCTATGTAAGGTCCCTAAGATTATGGCCAGTATGGTTACCATGTACAACTACCCTACCTAAGGAAATAATCATCAGTTGAATCCACATGCAAAGGCATCTTATCTAGCGCAAAGCCTCCCTAAGGAGACCCCTCCCATAAGTACATGTAGACTATGCCACCAAAACCAAATGAAGTATGGTATATCACTCCACTACCCCTAATGTGACCTCGTTATTGACCCTTATGTTAGAAGGGCTTCCGAGGAAACATGTAACTGCAAATAGATTTCCACTCCTTACTTCAATATTTTATTGTTTGTTTTGGTAGCCTTGGAGAGATTACCTCACCAACCTATTCCAAGGCCTTTTAACCTAAGTTATTCTTGTTGTGCTACCATAGAAAAATAAGATGTTGAATAAATTTGATTAAACAATGATTTAATGGTTATTATTTAATGTTAAGGGTAAATGGTGTGAAATTTTTTATGATGTTATGAGTTATGTTCAAAGAAAGTTGTGTATAAAATGCTTATGCAAAGTTTTCCTTTCAATGAAACCTATTTATGGAAGGTTATATCTTTTCAAATGCAATATGAATTCAATCCTTACAACCCTATTTTTTATCACTCTAACATGCAACACAAACAGAATCAAAGATGAAAGTAAACAAGAAAAGAAACCAAAGAAAATATTAATAAACACACACTCAAAACCAAAACCCTAATTTCAAGTAAGAAAACATTTAAATAAAGTATTAAATGACTAACTCACACTTACAATCAGATAGAAAGTTGAAGGGTTATAATATATTGGTGGCCGAGTGATCTCTAACCCCCAATGTCTTTATTGGGAATCAAACCCAAGAGGATTCAAAACCCTCACAAGGAAAACAAATTCACCTATCAAAGGTAAATCTAACAAATTTTGATAGAAAAAAGGGTAAAGGATAATAGATTTGAGGATAAACCACAACTAGGCACAAATGCACGCAAGAAAACTAGATAAATTTCAAGAAAAAGCATGTCAAAACCCCTTGTTGAAGATTTCAACGTTTTGTCATAAAGGTAGCATAAAAATGAAAGGGCCGACAATGAAATGAAAGTGTTTTAACCCATATTTGAAGTTTTCAGAAAAAAGTGCTTCAAAATCTAGTTTTCCTATGACTTCTAACCACTATACAAAGCTGAGAAAGCTGAACAAAGGCTACTAAACTCTTAGACAAAGAGTACAAAAAGGGACTCACTTGGAGCTCCCAAGTGGAGTCACGTGTTCTATTAACAACGATTTCACCTACATTGATAGGATGCTTGGCACCCATAAGCCTGTCTAAGGCTTGTCATAGAAAGTAGTGTTCTCAGTCTATCTACCCCATTCTAATGTACATGCAAATAAATAAAAAAAGAAGAATAGGAATTATGGTGCATCTTCTATTTAAAGGAAGATTCTAGTGTAGCTAGCTAGAGAAGTCCTTGAGGATCCTTACTCTTAATTTTCTTATGTTAATTCACTGCACACATATAACAATCTATTGGGTCCATTTTCCTACAACACTCGTTAGCATTAGAATGAAAAACCAACATTCAATATATTAAATAATAGCAATAAATGCTTTGTTTGGGGAAAGAACCAAGTGATTGCATTATTTTATGGTGTTATATTTTTCACTCCTTTGCAATCCTCATTCCATGTTCTTCATATCACCATAACTCATTGTAAAGGCTCACAATGTCTATGGCTTATTTCAAGGAAGCCCGCAAGTCTATATTCTGACAACACTTCATATAATAAAATTTTCTCCTCTTGTTCCATGGATGAAATTTATTTTATAGATAACTTGTAGGAGCGATCACATTGAATCTAAACATTTTGTTGATCGTATTATTTTATATGTTCCTTTCATCCTTATCCTCAAAAGTGATAAACTTTGACCCTGTTTTCACTTATCCATTCACACCATTGCTTGAGTTGTCTTTTGTAGTGTAAGTTTGGTGAGCCCTTCTGTTCACTTTGGCAAGTCATTTCAAGTGTTGTTACATGTGAAAACATTGTTAACAAGTGTCAAGGGTGCGTTTAACGTATAAAACATGGATTTTTATGAATCTTCCATGGACCAATTTCTACATCTCAACTTTCAAGATGTTGTGCTTCCCTAATGAACCCAAGTTGGTGACAATTTGATCTATAACAATCAATATGTAAATTACATGTCACTTACCAAGAAACTCAACATTATATGATGGAATCACTTGTCTCAAGATTAGAAAATATTGCCAATACTCATGGACCCATGAACATAGTTGCAGTCCCTACATTTGCTTCATACATCCCACATTTTGGCATGCATTATCTCAATACATTACTAAACATATTTTATCTCATGAGTGTATTATTCATTCATGTAATCTTGTTCAACATGGAAGCCCAATGCCTGCACACAATATTAATATTTAACTAAATATTTTTGTGTTGACAATTTTCTACCTTAACCAAACCCCTTCTTAGGCATCCATGTTGTTAAAAACAATGTTAACATTGAGAGGCGGGGTAAATTAGTACTAAGGCTAATTTAAAATTTTATGAAAAAATTATTTTAATCATTCAAACTTGGCATCCACTAAATGATATCAACCATTAACAAACCATAACAACAATAATATGAATCAACCCAAGCATCCACATCATGAGCAAAACAAACATGACACAAAGGTTTGATGTGGAAACCCTTCTGGGGAAAAACCACCAAATATTTTTTCTTTTATTGATGTAAAAATAAAAGCACCTACTCTATTACATCAATATGTTTGTGATACACCATTCAAAAGAAGCACTAAATCCCTTTGATTATTTCCTAGCACCCACTAGCAGGAAGCACCAACTCCCTCCTTTTGCAAACACTTGATAAGCCTACCAAAAGCACCATATGAAGCACCAACATCATGGATTTGTTGTAAGAACCAACTTGTAGCTCCTTGGATTTATGAAATCACCAACTTTTAGGAGGCACCAAACCCGAGCCTTCTTAGACACCCACTAGAGATGGAAGCACCAACTTCTTGTATGCAGGCTCCAACCCACACTCAAAAGGAAACTTACTGCTCACTATAATTGGAAACCTCTCTAACTATTTTCAGCTCTTTACTCTTCTCTTCCCTCGGCCCTAAGAAAAATTCTATCCTCCACACACTTTGTAGCAACCCATTGTTTCTCTCAACAACATTCACTAACACATGCCCATACAACACTCTATTGTTCTATGCTCACTTTATAGCAGCACGATCTTCTCATTTCTCTACTCCCAACAATATACACTCATCTCTAAGACTTCTTCTTTGCATCACCAACTCTCCCAGGGTCTCCTTCCTCTACATAAGCACTCTCGGCCTCTCTATGTAGCACAGGCTCACTTGGCCTCTCCCCAGCAGTGCACAAACCCAAATAGCTCTCCACATAGCTCACTGATAACAATGTTTCTTCCCCTTCAACATTGACAACTACAATTTTGGGTTTTGTTTCACTGAAACACAATGATCGATGTTGTCTCTGTTAGCCATCACTCTACCACTAAAACTACCTGAGTATACTCCTACATGTCTTCTCCATCCTACCATTGTGCCTCTTGCTTGAATTATATCACTGCATTAAACAAGAAAATGGGTTTTGTTCTCCTCAGTCAACTTGTACACTCCAACAAGGCCCTTATCCTTTATGTGAACAAATATCCTATCTTAGAGGCTATGATCTTCATTTAATTCAAGGAAGCATGCACACAAGCAAGCTCAAGGATGGCTTCTTTCACCTCACTCACAGACTCCATTTAAATCATCCTCTGCAATCGTGGTCCTTGCTGCCTTGACCCAGCTATCTCTGTCTCTGTCTCCTTCCTATTACAATCACCAATGACTCCATCGAACAACTCTATTATGCACATTTACTTTCAGATGTCGACTCATTCATCTGGCATACACCTATGTGTTGGAATTTCGAAGCCCAATCATTTCGTAACTTTATGAAGGAGTTGTTATGAAATCATGAGATTCTAATTAGTCGCTAGCCTCTTTTTCTTTGCCCCTTATTTTCTTTCCTCCATGGGACTGGGTGCTGTGACTAGCAGCTTCATACACCTCTCTATTGGAATTTTGGATCTCCCACATATAGTAACTTTATTAAGGCAGATGTTACGAAAATCACAAAATTATGATTTGGTCTTTAACCCCTTTTTCTTCACCCCTTATTACATTTCCACCATAGGATTTGGTGTTGTGATCCACAGCATAGAAATTAGGTTATATGGCCTTCAGCATCCTTCCTGGGGCCTATCTCCCTGTGTATTTTCTCTCCACCCTTGGTTCTTTTAGATTCCATGACCAAATTCCAACACATCAGATCTCCCTAGTATCACAACTTTCTTCAAAATTCAATTACGGAGGAGTTACAAAATCTTCGGCCTCCGATATACCCACGTGGCCTCTTCATAGAACTTAGGTGATAAGCCCTGCTCTACACCCTTGGTTCATTGGTTCTGAATGACCAAACACCAATCAACATCAGAGCGCCCTTGTGTTGGGACTTTCTCAAAATTTAATTATGGAGGAGTTACAAAAACTCTGACCTCCGAAGTGTACTTCTCAAATGACATCATGCTCTTGTCATCATATACATGTGGTGTCTACTTAGTGGTGACATGTGTCACCATGATTTTCCCCATTAGGCCACTCAATTATGTTGAATATGACTGTCATGTGTCCTTCGTACAGTTATTTCATGTGGACATCATCTGCCACCATCAACTCTTGAGAACCAATCCACTATTCCCATGTGTCCTATCCGAGGAGAGAGAAAGGGTCCTTGGTTATCTATTTATTCAAACGATTTGTTTTTTAATCCCTTCACACCACATCCCTTGCAACTTTTAAATAAGGATTCATTAATAAGAATTTATGAAATTCAGAAATCTTGAAGTTCCAAAATTTTGATGCTCTGGAATTCCTTACCTTCCTTGGTTCCAAGGTTCCAAGGTTCAAGGTCCGAAATTCATCATGCTTTCGATATTCGACCTACTCTGATATTCTGCATGGTCCATTTGACTGATACTTCGATAGTACAACCTTCTGACATCTTGAGGTCCTGAAATTCCACCCCTCTAATGTTTCATACTTCTTATATATCGAGCTTCCGAGATTCAGACCCTTCGAGGCCCCGAAATTCCAACCCTCCGAAAGTAGGCATGCTATCCTGGTTTTGAGGTCCCGAAATTTGGCCTGCTCCTAAGAACTTCAATATCCTTACTTCGGCTATCAATAAATTTTGATCTCAAGATGAATTTATGGATTTCCACATACTGTTGGAAAGCTATTTCCGAGCACTAACCAACTCTACTAACTCGAAGAGTATCTGAGTTGATATATTGAGGGAGAATCTCCTCCAAAGTATGAGACTCCCAACCACCATAGCCATATTTTTATGGCTTTTCCAATAGGCCTGCTACTATGGTTATTCTCTACCAGAGACTGTAGCCACCATAAGACTCCCCCTGAACTTGACACATCTAAAGCATGGGAATCCCAACCACCATAGTCATATTTTTATTGATTTTCAAATAGGCCTGCTACTACTGTAATTCTCTACCAGAGACTACAGCAACCATAAGACTCCCGCTGAGCTTGACACATCAAGCATATCTAAGGACTTGCAGCTCCTTACTTCAGCTATCAATAACTTTTGATCTTGAGATCCATTCATTGACTTCCACATACCATTGGAAAGCTCTTTTCGAGTACTAACCAATTATACTAACTATAAGAGTATCTTAGCTAATCTCTTGAGGCAAGATATCCTCCAAAGTATAGGACTCCCAATTATCTTAGCCATCATTTTATGGCTTCTCTAATAAACCTGATATAGTGATGATTCTCTACAGAGAATTGCAGTAACCATGGGACTCCCATCCACCATAGTCATAATTTTATGGTTACTCCAATAAGCCTACTACTATGGCGATTCTCTATAAAGCACGACAACAACCATTTGACTCCCATCCACCATAGTCATCATTTTATGACTTCTCCAATAACCCTGATAGTGTGATGATTCTCTACATAGCACTACAATAACCATGTGACTCCCATCCACCATATTCATCATTCTATGGCTTCTCCAATAATCCTACTACCGTGGTTATTCTCTAAAGAGCACTGCAGCAACCTTGGGACTCCCATCCACCATAATCATCATTTCATGGCTTCTCCAATAATACTGCTACTATGGTGATTCTCTACTCGAGACATCAACAACTATAAGACTCCCCCTGAGCTTGACACCTCAAGCACATCAATGCTATCATTTTCTGCTATCACAACTAGCCTATTGGACATCAATGTTTTCTTTCCTAAAATCATGCTAGCACATACATTCATTCTAATCTAGTTGACATCAATGCCATCACACTTGCTAACTGTTAGGCAATGAAAACTACCCAACTTGATCTCCCAGCATGACTATTGAGATCATTGCCAACACACTTACTGTCACTTGCCAGACAGACAATGCCAACTATCTAACAATCTCCCCATTTGGAATTGATGGAAACACCTCATCAATTCTACACCCTCATGCTTCTTCCACACATCTCCTTGCATGATACACCAATGGCTTTCTTTTCTCTACATGGGCCATCACAACTTGTTCTCCAATAGAATTCTCCCCCCCGACATCAATGGTAAAGGGCTACAAGTTTCTTCTTCCTGCCCATGCAATCATCGATTGTCAATGACTGAGGGTCCAGTTGTTGATGTGCATTCTTCTCTGCAACCTTCTCTTTAAGGACTGATAGCTATTGCTACTCTCTAAACTAGACATATGTGATATGCTCCCATAAACATATACTTCCTCTTCTTTGAATGCCTCCAATTTTTAACACCTTATGGTTGTCGACTCAATACTCTCTCTACCAACGCATCTTTTGTACCAATTAAAAACAAATCAATACCAATCAAAATTTCTTATGGTATTTTTGTTATTTCAATTACCACCCATTAATGACGCATTGAGATTTCTCTTCACTGTTGTTGTTGCTGCCAAGACTGTTCTTACTTCTCTTCAACATTTTAAATACTTCTCCCCTTTAGATCGTACTTCTACAATAGGGACCACCGCTTAAATAATACCAATTGTGCCAAGAAATTGATACAAATTGGATGTTATACCAGGCAACCTCTTATAGCTCTTTCTTAAAATAAATGTCCACATACACAAAAAAGGATACTCTATACGAACTCAAACCATCATTTGACATAGTGATACCAACTAAAGAATAAGGGACATTGAAATCACAAGACTACTAGGAAAAATCATATTAATAGCTTAAATGAAATAAGGGTATTTTACCCAAGATGAAAACCTTTCATTTCTTGAGCAATGTTTCTTCTTGAGGCTGACAATTGTTGTCTGCTACTTCTTAATAAAGAATGTCCCCTTGAGTCAGTGCTCTCCAATATCTCGCATCTTTTGACTTTCATCTGTGTGAGCACACATCATGTGGACCTGACTTAGTTGTGAACCTTTTTGTAATTCCACACTCTTTCTACAACTCATCCTCTTCTTCCCACAACATAAGATGTTGTTTTGTACTCCCCCTGAAACTTGGTAGGTTGCACTCCTCCTCTCTCTTTAAATGATGATACATTTGAAATGAACAAATACAATATTGTTATCAGCAAGGGGACTTGATCATATATTCAATCAATCATATGCACCTCTCTGGTTTTTCCTTCTAGCTTCCATCATCTGACTTATTCGGCCTCTCTTGAGGCCATTCTATTATATTACTCAAGAGAAACATAGGGTCTACTCCCCCAGAGCATATCATCTTCCTTCTTCTTCCAAACCTTCAGTGATGAGTCTTGACAGGAGCATTACTTTCCTGCTTCTTATTTGTTCATGTTTGGGCTTTCTCTTGGTTTCACATGGCTAGAGGAAACTTCTCCTTCAAGTCCTATTTCTTAACCCAATTTTTTTGATTTATTCCTCCTCTTTTCATCTTGCTATTTTGAAACTGAGAGCTGAAAAAAAAAAAAAAAAAAAAAAAAAAAAAAAAAAAAAAAAAAAAAAACTTGTATTCTTCTACTCCACTATTTCTTCTTGTCTTCACATCCCAAGGTACTACATTTTCATGCATATGATGAGAGGCATGCTTTTTCTCCCCATATTTGCAGCATGCTACCTCATGCCAAAAGTTTCCACTGTTGTAGCATTCAATTTGGCTTAAGAATGGGGTAGATAAATATACCTGCTAGCATTCTTGTCACAACCTTTAATTCTCTAATCATGCATTCTCTTGTCTACTTTTCACATTCTTCGGTTTCCTCTACCCAACACGTCTTGTTTTCTTGCATGCCATATATAGTCTATGGATTTATGTCCAAAATTATTGTAGGAAAAAAATATCTATAAAAGGGATTTTGATAACTGAAGAAACCTTTATCTTGAGGGGGAATAGACCTCTGTTGATTCTTCATGTGCCTTCCATGGAAGATTACAATACTACCTTGCTCTCTTTCATGTTTCTTCTTGGGTCTCTTCTACTACACTCCTCATTTTTGTTGCTTCCTTTTCTTATCCTTTTATTGATGCATTCCTTTCTACTGCTGAATTTCAACAACTTATTTTCCTTTGTTTTTGTTAGATCCTCGAACTACCTTTACCTCAGAAGTTGACCCTTTGGCCTTCGCAATCTTGGATCTTGGTTTTTCTTTGGAAACCAACCAACTTTGATGAGAGGGGATCCTTGCTTAACAAGAATCTCATTCAAAGGCTTTTTGCTCTCATCAAGCTTTTGATATTGAGACAACTGTTCACTTTCTCTTTCTCGGTCATGTCTCAATGAGGCTGCTTCATTTTCTTGTCTCTCATAATAATCTTCTCCATAATTTAGCTGAATGGCTAACCTCCAATTCAATATTCTATCGTGTTCTTATTGAGAATTTAAATCAACTATTATTTTTCTTAACTTCTCATTCTCAAGCTCATACTCATGTAATTACTCCTTTTTCTTGAGATTTATTTATTTAATTTTTATTATTTATTTATTTTATTTTATTTTATATTTTATTTATATTTATATTTTATATTTTTATTTTTATTTATTTATTTATTTTAGTTATTTTTATTTTTTATTTTATTTTATTTTTATTTTATTTATTTATTTATTTATTTTATTTTTATTTTTTTGATAGCTCCTTGATATCATTTAGAGCAGAGATCAACTTCTTCCTAAAATAGATCCTTTCATCTAGATCCTTTTCTTCTCTATCAGAGGTGCTAGCTGAGTCACCAAAAAGATCTAAACCCATATCTATGTCCATGGAATCTTCCATAGGTTTGAGAAGTATTCCATCTTCATCACTTCGAGTGATACCGATATACTCTTCTTCTTTAGAAGATACCTCATTTTCTATTGCTACTAAAGTGGGGTCTATCTTCATTACTATTACTAGATGCATGACTATCTCTATGTGCAAGTGATTCACATGAACATCTAGATAATGAATGACCCATTTCTTTATATTTATCACAAAGCAATAGCTTACCTCCTGAGAAACATGACCTCTCATCTAGGTCTTCTTATTCACCATCCTTGGAGTGAAGATCAATAGTTTTCTCACAGGAAGAAATATCTTCAATATTTTGTGCATATATCATTTTAGAAAACTTCTCCTTTTTCTTCCTTTTCTTCTTATCACCAACAACTGCATGTTCTAGTTCACTACTTGAGCAACAAGTTTCTTGAACCTTCTCTTGATCCACA
The DNA here is from genome assembly GCA_031772625.1 of Pinus tabuliformis. Lineage (NCBI taxonomy): Eukaryota > Viridiplantae > Streptophyta > Pinopsida > Pinales > Pinaceae > Pinus > Pinus tabuliformis. The sequence goes on from CM062818.1 coordinate 1,794,925,334, forward strand.
TTGAAATTGTCTCCATACAGACATTGCAATCTATCTATCAATTCCTTTGTTTTCTCATAGTGCCTCACTTTATCAGCATCTAGCTTAGACAACCCTTTCATGATGATTTTCTTGGCTTCTATATTGAACTCATTCCTCTCTCCATATATCATAGACAACCAAATGTTTTCATTGATTACCATCAAATAGGCCACCATTATAATCTTAAAAAGCTCATAGTCTGATCCATTTAAAAATGGAACTCCTTCTATTGTTAGCCAAACTTGATTAGTCATTGTTTCCCTTGGATCTTCCTTCTAGCGGTCAAGCTATACCTGAAGGAACTTGGCTATGATACCAATTTTTGGAAACAATATTAATGCTGAAAGGGGCAATGAATTAGTATTAAGGCTAATTTAAACTTTTATGAAAATTTTATTTCACTCATTCAAACTTGGCATCCACTAAATGAGAGAAACCATTAACAAACCATAACAATAGCCATATGAATCAACACAAGAATACACATCATGAGAAACACAAATATGACACATAGGTTTAACGTGGAAACCATTCGAGGAAAAAAACCACCAAATATTATTTTTGTTGTTGATGTAAAAATAAGAGCACCTACTCTATTACACCAATCTGTTTGTGAGACACCACTCACAGGAAGCACCAACTCCTTTTGATTGTTTGCTAGCACCCACTAGTAGGAAGAACCAACTCCCTCCTTTTGCAGACACCTGATCAGCCTACCAGAAGCACCATATGAAGAACAAACTTCATGGACTTTTTGCAAGCATCAAATTTCAGCTCTTTGGATTTATTCAAGAACCAACAAGTAGGAGACACAACCCCCAAGCCTTCTCATACACCCACTAGAGATGGAAGCACAAACTTCCTATATGTAGACTCCAACCCACACTCAAAAGAAAACATACTTCTCAATGTAATTAGCAACATATTTTCCTTTTTTCATCTCTTTACTCTTCTCTGCCCTCGACCCTACGCATCATTCTATCCTTTACACAAAAAGAAGCAGCTCGTTGTTTCACTAAACGACATTCACTGACACATGATCAATGCAACACTCTTATGTTCTCTACTCACTCTATAAGAACCCATTGTTCTAATTCCTCTTCTCCTAACATCATACACTCAACTCTCAGACTTAGTCTTTGCAACAGAGACTCTCTCGAGGTCTCTTTCCTCTGTGTAAGCACTCTCAGCCTCTATTTGTATCACAAACTCACTCAGCCTCTCCTCAACAATGCACACACCCATATATCTCCCGATACATCTAACTCACAACAATGTTGTTTTCCCCTCACCAATGCTCAACTACAATTCTAGGTTTTTTTCATTGAAATAGAGTGATCGATGATGTCTTTGTCAGCCATCACTCTACCATTCACACTGCTCGAGTGTACTCTTGCATGACTTCTCCATGCTATTATTGCATCTCTTTCTTGAATATACTATTGCATTAAACAAGAGAATGGGCTTTGTTCTCCTCAATCAACTTGCACACTCCAACAAGGCTCTTTTCCTTTCTTTGAACAAATCTCCGACTTAGAGGCTTTGATACTCATTTAATTTTAAGGAAGCATGCACACAACAAGCTCAAGGATATCTTGTCTCATATCACTAACAGACCACTTAAATCATCTTGTGCAATCATGGTCCTTGCTACCTTGACCTAACTATCTCTGTCTATGTCTCCTACCTATGATAGTCACCATTGACTCCATCGACCAACTCTACTATGCATATTTAATTTCAACTGTTGAATCATTCATTTTCCATACACCTTTTTGTTGCAATTTTGGAGCCCAATCATTTTGTAACTTTATTAAGGAAGTGTTACGAAATTGTGAGATTCCTATTGGCCTTTAGCCCCTTTTTCTTTACCCCATATTGTTTTTCCTCCATGGGACTGGGTGTTGTGACTGACGACTTCATACACCTCTGTACTGGAATTTTAGAGCTCCCACATATTGTAAATTTATTAAGTCAGTGGTTATGAAATCACGAAATTTTGATTTGGCATCTAGCCCCTTTTGGTTCGCCCCTTATGTATTTCCACCATAGGACTGGGTGTTGTGACTGAAGGCATAACAATTAGGTGCTAAGGGTTTCAGAATCCTATCTAGGGACTATATCCTTGTGTATTTTCTCTCTGGCTTAGTTCTTTTAGCTTCCATGATCAAACAACAACACATTAGAACTCCCTAGTATCACAAATTTCTTCAAAATTTAATTACAGAGGAAGTATGAGATATTCAGCCTCTGATAAACCTACGTGGTGTCTTCATAGCTCTTATATCTCTTAGATGCTAAGCCCTTCTCTAGCCCTTGGTTCTTTAGGTCTCCATGACTAAACACCAATCAACATCGAATCTCCCTTGTATCGATACTTTCTCAAAATTCAATTATAGAGGTGTTACAAAAACTCTGACCTTCAAAATGCATGTCATGCTCTTGTCATCATCTCCATGTGGTGTCTAGTTAGTGATTACAAGTGTCACCAGGATTTCCCCATTAGGCCACTCAATTATGTTGAATCTGTCTGCCACATGTCCTTTGTACAACCATTTCATGCTAATGTCATCTGCCACCATCATCTCTTAAGGATCAACAAGTTCATGCCATGTGTCATGTCCGAGGAGAGAGAAAGGGTCCTTGTTTCTTTCATTTTGAAAAAGATTTGTTTGTTAATTCCTGCTCCTCGCATGCCCAGCCACTTTTAAAAAAGGATTCATTAATAAGAACTTTCAAAATTATGAAATCCCAAAGTTTCAAAGTTCCAAAATTTCTATTCTCTAAAATTCCTTACCTTCCTTGGTTCCGAGGATTCGAGTTTCAGTGTTTGAAATTCATCTTCCTTTCAATATTCAGCCTTCTTCGATATTTCGGCTACTCTAATTGACTGAGACTCTAACATGATGACCTTCTGACGTCTTGAGGTAATCAAATTTCATCCTTCTGCCATTTTGGTCTTCTAAGGTTCCGACCCTTGGAAGTCCTGAAATTCTGATGCTCTGAAATTTGACCTGCTATCCCCATTCCGAGGTCCTGAATTTTGGCTTGCTCCTGAGGAATTCAAGATCCTTACTTTGACTATCAATAATTGTTTATCTTGAGAACCATTTTTGGACTTCCACATACCATTGGAAAGCTCTTTCTGACAACTAACCAACTATGATAACTCCAAGAGTATATGAGCTAATATATTGAGGAAAAATATCCTCCAAAGATTGGGACTACAAACCACGATAGTCATCCTTTTATGGTTTTTTCAATAGGCCTACTACTATGGTATTTCACTACCAGAGATTGCATCCATCATAGGACTCCCCCTATGCTTGACACATCTAAAGCATGGGACTCCCAACCACCATAGCCATCTTTTTTGGATTTTCCAATAGGCTTGCTACTATGGTGATTCTCTACCAGAGACTGCAACAACCATAAGAATCCCCCTGAGCTTGACACATCAAGAATATTAATGCTAACATTTGCTGCCATCACAACTAGCCTAGTGGACATCAATGTTGTCTTTCCTAACATCATGCCAGCACATACATCCATGTTGATCTGGTTGACCATAATGCCAACACATTTGCTAACTGTTAGGCAATGCAAACTGCCCAACTTGATCTCCCAACATGGCTGTTGACGTCAATGCTAACACACTTACTACCACTAGTAAACAAACAATGCCAAGAGTCCAAAACATGAGATACATTCATTAATTTGAAAAAAAAATGAATTAAACTGAAAGGAATTCTTACCCAAGGGTGAATGCATGAATATGGGTTACACTTTTGGGCCAAATGTGGCGATGAAATTTCAAAATTTTCCTCTTTTATCAAATTGAAGCCCTCAAAATTCACATGAGCATCATGAATTTTTATTTGAAGTAAAAATAAAATATGTGCAAAATTATGTTGTTGCCCTAATGATATTTTTTACAAAAACTTTTAGTGTAATAGAATCTCTCAATTTTCCATTAAATGCAATACTTGTCTTTGCAAATATTTACACATCTTAAGAGGTATGTGTGTGTTCATGTAGTATAATGTAGTCTAAAATGTGTGTGTATGTGTGTCTATATATAATATATATATATATATATATATATATATATATAATATAGATACAAATATATATTATATATAATATATCTATACTATATATATATAAATACATATATATATATACAATATACATAATATACATATATAAATATATATCTATATATCTATATATAATATATATATATATATATATATATATATATAATATAAATAAATATATATATATAGGAGCATGATCTTAAACATAAAGAACTAAATTTTTAAAATTTAAAATTTACTTTTTTATGAAAAATTATATTTTTCATTATTTTTCAAATCTTTGAAGTACTAATTTCAACTGCATTTTACAGACGCATGTGTTGGTGTAAGGTTTTTTCAACTATTTAAATAAATTAAAAAACCAAGAGTACCCTTTTAAAGAGGACTCGTAAAAACAAGATAGTGTATTTTTTTTTAACTTATTTTTGTTGTGTATATTTTTATGTCATTGATTTTTTATTCACCTCTTTAAAATTGTCCAAAAAAGTTCAAGTATCATGTTTAAAAGAAATTAGATGAAAAATATCATATGGATTCAAAAATCTCAAACTCATTTGCCATTGGATAGAGTATTCCTTCATGAATTCAACATGATAAACTATGCCACCTAAGGACATTTTTTCCCTAAGTCTACTAGGGTAAAAAATGGTGTTGTAGAAAATTTTGTAGAAGAGGTGCTAAAATTGTGGTTTTTAGGACCTCATAAGCTCAATCGAGTGCTTCAAATGCTCGATCGAGTGCTTCACTTTTAATTAAAATATCCTGATCAAGGGTTTACTAAACCCTTGATCAATCCATTTACATTGTTAGCCTATGGCTCAATTGAGCTATATGGCAAACCTCGACCACACATTTTAATAGAAAATAAGGGCTTGGTTGAGCTATAATGCTCAATCAAGCACTAAATCTCGATCGAGCATTAGATCTCGATCGATCCTTAATTATTGATCAAGGGTTTATTTTAAACCCTCGATCGAGCAATTTTTTTACCACTCGAGGAGATCGATCAAGCGCTTGAAAATGGCTCTATCAAACGCTTAAAAATGGCTCTATCAAGCACTTAAAAATGGCTCTATCAAGCACTTAAAATGCTCAATCGAGCCCTCTTTTTTCACCTAAACATGCCCTCCCTTGCCAAAATGTGTAACCCAGCTCCATTCTTTGACCCCCAATTCCTTTACCTTTTACCTTTACTTTCTACTTGCACTACTTACTTGGCTACCACTGCATTCATTATTAGCTAATATCTTTTCAACGAGTTCAACTGATTTCTTAGCATATGTGATGTTGCAACATGCAATAGACCTCGAAATAATCTCAACCTCACATATTAGTCACAACATTATCATTTCATCTACTTACGTACAAGTTTCAATGAGTATTCATAAAGGGAATTTGCACCATGTATCCAATTTACACATTGGAAAATGCCTTCAATCATGCATCCAACAATGTGCATATACATCTTATCATGCATGTGTTATACTTGCACATATTCCATGCTATTCATACACATTTATTTTTAAATTTATTTTTTAGCCTCTCCTGTTTTCAATCATTTACATGAAAAGACTAATAAGCTTTTTAGCACAAGCACACAAATTTCTTTCATGTGGTAGTTAACAACAAGATATCACACTTGCACACTTTCCACATGTGCCTTCCATGTAACATGGAATCAGAGGTAACCTTACTATATTATCAAAAATATTGCAAGTCTAGTTTCTATTTACTTACCATTCACACATTCCTATTATCTTCACAAATAAAATATATTAGCGAGGCACAATGTTTAGTTAAAGGAATACTCCCTTCTTAAGACATTTTCATACTAGTGACTTCACTATCCATTTGGTTCATATTGGCCTAGTCAAGCCTTCTTTGAGTAATCCTTTATCCACCTCTTCCCTCTAATGTAACTCTGCAAGGCAGGCTTCCATGCTCAATATGTATTCACACCAAAGTTTTGGTTAAACACTTATAATATATTAGAATATAGATCCCATTGTCTGAGTGGTTTATCAACTACCCTCTACAACAAGAACCAAGGTGGATTGTTAATTATTCCTAAAACAAGCACTAAGGTGGTTTATCAGTTACTTCTTAGTAGTAAATACCTATGACTCACTCTTTCCTCTAAGTTCATTTACATGGATTCACCCAAGGTTCAAATGGGTTATTTATCACTCTTAGGAGTTGGAATCTATCATCTAAGTGATTTATCAGTTATATTTTCACATAAATCATCACATGGGTTTGATGTCCATTGTCTAGGTGGTTTGTCAACTACTAATAAAGCACTATAGTGAGCCAAAATTCCATTCCAAGTGGTTTATCAACTATACACAGGGAAAATTTTAAGAACCCCCCTAAATTTATATATATAATAAATGGGCGAATCCCCATGATACATAGGAAAAATGGAAGGAGATTTTATCAATAATATAATATGTATATATAATTTTTTTGGTGAATCTCTCACCAAATTATATTATCTTGTAAAATCATGGCGAATCTTTCATTGGATTATAAAATCTTGTAAGATCTTGGCGAATATTTAACTGAGTAATAAAGGCTTCGTAAAGGGGTAACAAAGTTCATAATGAGTATTTCTTGTAATGGCTTGAAGCCTTGCTAATTAATCCATCAAGAACCAGAACAAGTATATTCCTTATAAGTATATTCCCTGTATGGAATATAAAGATATTTATCATGGAAAGTCAATGAGGTTTGGCGCAAGTGGTTGGGAGAAATCCTACATGTGACAATGTGTTGGACTCATAATGAGTATTTCTTGTAACGACCATGAGCCTTGTTTTCTAAGCAATCCCTCGAGGACTGAAATATGTATATTACTCATATGGAATATAAATATATTTCTCATGTATTGGAATATAAATATATGAGTGAGGAGTGGGAAATGAGCCACAAAAGTCCTTAGAAAATTGACATGAAGAAGATAAGTGAAAAAAATAAAAAAGGTGAAAATGCAAAAAATTGAGAAGAAATACAAGGGAAAAAAGGTGAAGCAACAAATTAATAATCCATGGGAGGAACAATGATTAGAGATAGTGAGGGAAGATGTTCCCTCAGCCTAGGGGTAACAAAGGTAGACATTAGAACTCTCACTTATGCAAATGTAGCTAAACAAACATTAAGGTCTATGCTAGCCATGAGAGGGAGGAAATCTAGGAAAGAAATGTGAGAACAAGAATTTAAATGGAACAAAGCATTGGGATTAAAAACCTTGCTTGTTGAGTTTGGGTGCTTCCTTTGAGGCCTATTGAAAAATTAGGAATGATCTATCTATGTATCTTGTTATATAATTAGTTTGTAAAATAGTTGTGAAGTAGCTATGTTAGAGCATGGATTATGTGAAATGTTTTTTACTCATCCTACCTATCTTTAGATGGAGATTAACAAATATGAGTATTGGAGATAGAATTCTCACATTTTTTTGTTGTAACAAGTTGTACAGGTATATCCATGTCCGTCATTAAGTATGCCCCAACTGTATCGACAATATTCCCAAACCAAAAACTTTTTAGTACTAAAAAGCATAAAAAATCCAACATTACATACTAAAAGAACATATTAATAAAATCTGCATGGTGAAAATCAACATGAAAGATTATAGCGCATAAAGGTTTGCAATAGAAATCAGCCTTAAAACTCCTGCGGCCAAGCAAAATAATGATAATAAGCCCGTGTCTCCCTTGGAATTTTATGTATCAAGATGAAACCCCAAAACACAAAGTCCTAGCTGAAAATAAGTGAGAACCCCTCGCATCAGTCAAAGAAGAGGTTTCTGCCCGGCAAAAATGCTCAACATTTCAAAGCGATGTCCTTAAAATGTAGAGCCTTACATATATTTGCAAGAGCTAAGAAGGAAGATGAGATTTTACTATTTGCGAGCTAGTAAATAGCCTGAATCACGATTGAAGTAATGTTTTGTTAAATTTCAAGGGTTGTGGCTTGCAATTCAACTCAAAAAAATTATAAGGTAATTAACTTATTTATTCTTTATCTTACAGTATTTTTTGAATTGCCAGTTTGTATATCTTAGTACCATCCTCCAAGCAATTTGAGTGCAAAGAAGCCTATCATGTGGTAAGGAATCTTTTTTTCTACTAGGGTTTTGGATTTTAGACCATCATTGGAAAACTTCGCTAGGTGTGAATAAAAATAAGTTTTGAATATTTAGTTTTTAAATATGTACTAATTAAAAAGATTTTATATAACATTTGAAACTAAGGAGAGATTTAGTTTTCAGTTTTGAATATTTATTTTTTAAATGCATATTAATTACAAAAGTCTAGGGAGAGATGTAGTTTTGAGAGAGATTAGTAGATAAGTGTTGTTATGATTTTGCTTAGTGAATTTCAATTTTAAAACTGTCTATATTGACAAAAATTATTACAAAATATTTAAATTTTAAAATGAATATACATGGTCACCTTAGGTACTATGATTGTTTCCTTAACATGATAAAAAATGAACTAGCTAGAATCTAACAACACTTTAGGATACCTCTAAGGACACATATAAAATAATAATTATAGTTATCATATTAAAATAATAATTTATTTTTAATTTAACGAATCAACATAATATTATATTGCATGATGGTTAATTTCATATATATATATATATATATATATATATATATATATAGACAAACCCTTGTAACTTGAAATGACCTCTTTAGTTTTGGAATTAAATAATATATATATATATATATATATATATATATATAATATATATATATATATATATATATAAATATTTATTATGTTTTGTGAGTGACCTCCTTATGGAAAAATATCATGTTTGAGTGATTATTATATAAATAAACCATTACAAATTTAATTATATCTCAACTGAAAAATTGAAAGTGAAGATAATCATTCACTCACAAATTTGGACAACTTGTAATTATAATTATCAAATCACTTTCCCTTTATATGATATTGTCTCATCTATAATTTTTATATCATGTTAATTAATTATAATTTAAATTAATTTAAAAAATTAACCATTAAGATAGAAAGTGATTAAGTCATTAATATACCATATTTTACTGTACACAACCTATAAAGTATAAAGCAACAAAAAAAACATTTTTCTCATGATATTAGAAAACCTGAAATCTCCCAACGACTACTAGTGCTTCTAGCTTTTTTTCAGCCCCATAATTGATATTTTTCATATTATTGATTTTTATTTTAATTTAAAATGAAAAAAAAAGATTAATTAAGTGGATAGGTGTCTTTGTTTTGGAATAGGGTTTCACAATCATGATCAAGCTATGCAAACTTCCCAAGTGATATGTAGAATACCGGCACTTAAAATGCAAGGGTCATAGATGCTTCACCTGATCAAAACCATAATAGAAAGTAAACCATATCCCTATAATAAAAAACCTTACATTTTGCAAATCCAATAAACTATATGCGTATGTAAAAAAACCTTACATTTTGCAAATCAAAGTATACTACTTTAAGAATTCACAATATACCTCTCTTTTGATACACACCAACCTAGATCCATCCTTAAATAAGGTGAATGGGAAATGAGAATCAAAACCGAGGGTTTCAAGGGATACCCAGAGGAAGAGGGAGAAGATGGATCTAGGCTAGTTTATGAGAATCAAAACCTAGTGAGTGGGAAATGAGAATCAAAATTGATGGTTTCTATGCAGAGGAAGAGGAAGAGGGAGAATATGGATCTAGGCTAGTTTAATTCCCCCTTTAAAAAGACTATATTCCACATGAATATCATGGGAAATACCATGGGTTCTCATAAACCTGGAGCTCAAAAACCACTGGTAACTTCACAGAACAAGACAACATTCTTGGATGCAATAAAAAAACCTCCCAAATGATAGCTAGAATATGGGCACTTAATATACAAGGGTCATAGACGCTTCACCTTATCAAAACTAGAATATAAACACTTAATAGGGAAGGGTCATAGATGTTGCACTTGATCAAAACCATAATCAAAACTCATCAAAACCATAATATGGGCACTTAATAGGCAAGACCATAATCAAAAGTAAACGATATCCATATGTAAAAAAAATATTACATTTTGCAAATCCAAGTATACTACTTTAAGATATCCCTATGTAAAAAAAATCTTACATTTTGCAAATCCAAGTATACTACCTTAAGAATTCATAGCATACCTCTCTTTAGATATACACTAGCCAAGATCCATCCCTCTCTAAGCTTGAGAGATCGACAAATATTGAGAGATGGACAGTTAAGGCTAATGTGAAATGTGAATCAAAACTGAGGGAGAGAGACAGAGAAAGAGGGAGAATGAGAAGATGGATTTAGGATGGTATAATTCCCCCCTTTAAATAAACTATATTCCACATGAATACCATGGGTTCTTATAAACCTTGAGCTCAAAAACCAGTAATGGACAAAAGAATATCTCTTGATATAATAAAAAAATAATAATGTAGAATTTTCATTTTTACATAGAGTTATTTTTATTTTTATTTCAAATTTACCTTTACTCAAAAAAAAAATTGATTAAAAAAAATAATAACCTAAAATTTTTACATCAAATAATAACGTATACTTTTCATTTTAACATAGGGTTATTGATTATCAAATCTCTAGATAGATCCAAAGTTAAAATGGATCTAGGTTTGTTTTATAATTATTAATTATTAATTTTATTTTTTTAATGTAATTTCTATTTTTATGTAATTAATTAATTAATCAATTTCATTAATTTGATTGAATCACAATGTTTATATAAGATAACATGACATTACAATATCTTTTCCATACCAAAAATGTAATAACATTAAATTAAAAAAAAACTATAAAATATTTTGATTGTAAAATGAGAGATGGTTTTTGGGCATGTGGTATTGATACGTCATGGTATTGGCCCATGGTATTGTAACAAAGCATGTTCACAACTTAATAATGTCCATGGTAAAGTGGGGTGAGCCCATGGTATTGTAACAAAGTATTTTCACAACTTAAATAATTGTCCATGGTAAAGTGGGGTGAAATACATGTATAAAAAAATTGTTATATTATAAGTATTAAATTTTTATGTGCTTATAATAAAGTTCAAATATGGTTTACAAAATTATTAGACTAACTTATATGGTAAAATGGATTTTAATTTATAACTATTATTTAAGGGAAAACGATTTCCCAAAACCAATGAATTGGGCTAAACACAATTAAGGTTCAGTTAGCTTATCTAACCCATTTTTTATTGGGCTAAAATCAAAAAAATAATTATTTTTTAAGTAAAATTGGGATAACTATATGAAAAGGGTTTTTAATAAAACATTCTCTCCTTAAAATGTAAAACCCTCAAATTT